>OX439483.1:415103096-415610215 GCA_949320155.1 Melangyna quadrimaculata
TCCAATTTTTTTTCATTGTCCGCTTACAAGTGTCGACTGAAACACTTTTTTGGATTCTTTCTCTCCATTGAATAGTTATTGCAGCGGCAGTTTGACGCCGATTTTCCTTTATTATTTTTTTTAGTCTCGGCAATCTCGAGGTTTCGCAATTGGTGGGCGTCACGTTTTTTTTTACCAAACTCCACATTTCCATTTTTTTTGAACTTTGTGATAATGTTTCGAATTGATGAACGAGGTAAATTAAATTGGTTTGCTATTTGGTAGCTCGACAGTCCCGTTTTGAAGGCTTTAACTATGGATGCCCTAAGGTCTCGTGATAATGCAACACCACGCACCATGATTGACACTAAACTGTTGCTGGATTAGTTAAAACAAGAGATCAATAAACAACAAAACAAGTGCATGTCATTTTTTTTAATAACGGTTAACTAAACATCTATTTAAATCGTCATAGGCCAACTTATTTGCATCCCATAGAGAGTAGTCCATCTATTATGCTCTTATCTTTGTTTAAGAGAATGCAACCTGAAGCCATGTGTGTTTTCTCAAATTAAGTTCTGTTTGGTCTTATTTGCTCATTAAATGTAACTTATTACATTGACAAAACAAAATTTAATCAACAACTGCTTTGGACAGAAAATGAAGATATATAAAGAGGATTAATGTGTTAATTGATGAGTAGGCCAACTCTTTTGCGTTTGGGTCGTAAAAGAACTGAGGTCTTACAGGCATACCTATAGTTAAAATTATTATTTTTGTTATTATTATTACCCATAGACATTGTCATTACTGAAGAAATTGAAATGGAAAGGACATTTTTATAGAATAGACTACCATTCGAATATTCACTCCACTTTGTTATGGGCGCTTATCAAGATAAAGAAGCAGTTTTAGACTTTAACATGTCTACATTCCTTGAAAATGTTGATTGAAACAACAACAACTATGTGTTCTACCACCAAGTTATTTGGCTAAAGTTATAGCTATTTCACGAATGCCACCCCGATCATCAGACTTCTTTGTGTGGTGCTGAGTCTTAATATTTTAATTTTTATTTGAAAAGCTTTGTCCGCCATGGGGATTGAACTTAAGACATCAACTGTGACTGGAATTCGGAAGCCGACGCATATGATAGGCAACAAAACCTGCACTGAGACACAAAGAAGTCTGATGATCGGGGTGGCACTCGTGAAATAGCTATAACTTCAGCTAAATAACTTGGTGGTAGGTCACTTAGTTGTTGTTGTTTCATTCAAAATTTTCAATGTTAATTGTTGCCTGCGCAGCGTGACTGCATTGTATGAACTCTAGTTCATACAAAAATCCTGATAAATGTCTACATTCACTCTGATAAAGAAAACCCTTAAGGCTTTAAGCCTAAGCCACAGCCCTTCTAGATCAAATATGAAAATAAAAGCCAATGGCGTATGTAACTGCATAGGCTGCGTACTAAGAATTTGTTGGTATATATTTAAAATTACGTGTATGAAGCTACTCATAACTATATTCATACAGTGGGACCATTGATACAGTCGTAATATATCTTTTGACAAACTTAGTCAATAGAATTAAGTCTTCAAGTCATCAGCAGGAGTTGATCTTGGCAGCGTATGAAGAAAATAGCGTGACAGCAAATCATTACCTACTTTACTTTAGATGGCGCTCACAGCCCAGGATATACTAGGACCTCAACCAACAAGCCCTTCCAGCCAGCTCTGTCTCTAGCTAGCCACTTCCAGTTGCGCATACCGAGTTGGTTGAGGTCGTTCTCCACTTGTGCCCGCCACATGTTATGGGTTCTTCCTCTGCTGCGTACACCACCGGGGTTGTATTCGAAGACGCGTTGAGCAGGTGCGTTGCTGTCCATACGCTCCACTTGTCCCAGCCATTTCGGCCGCTGTATTTGCAGCTTTTTGACCTGGTCAACGTCGCTGTATAGCCCGTACAGCTCGTCGTTGAATCTTCTCCTCCAAGCTGCTTCAATACATACCGGACCCAAAATCGCACGAAGAATCTTCCTCTCAAGGCACACTAGCAGACTTCCGAACCGATTTTTTCAATGTCAATGCTTCTGCCCCATAGAGTTGGATCGGGATGATTAGGGTCTTACTACTTAAATGCCTTCTTAGAACAAAGGAACGCGGTTGGCAAGAGTAATTCTTCGTTTGACAAAGTAGACAACTTTCAAATTTTGTCTTATAATACTCTAGGCTATTTGATTGCAAATTTTGAGCAGAGTTGGACGATTTTTGATCTATTTTTTGAGCGCTTCAAAATTACTTAGTTTTTCAGATATAACATACATGAATTTTTAACTATGTGGTCTTGTAGAAAATTATATAAAAAACAAGAATATAGTATATGATTTTTTGTTAACTTGCGTATTTCCAAAGTTATAAAGGAAAATGTCGGAAAAAATAGGGTGATTTTAGCGTTTTTTTCACTATTGTATTTTTCCTGCAGCGAGCACAGGTTTTTCGAAGTTGCAAACTTAGCTACAGACTTACTCTCACATGCCCCAACAACATATCAAAAATGCAGAACTACATCGCGCTTTGCGAATTTATTGTCGAATTTGACTGGGCTAATGGTAGCTCTAAGCAGAAAGAAATTTTAAAATCGGCTTAAGGGTATAATGGCTGATACAGGTTTTATAGTAATGCCATTTTTTTTTGTAGATTTCACTATTTTTCTGGCTGTCTTGTTACATTTTTTTTTTTTAAGATAGAGCGCGCACTAAAGGGGGTTTTACTACTCTTAATATGGACGAGCACAGTGCGAGCGTTATAGGAAAATAAGGAAGGGTTTGAAGGGAGATACCGGTCTGAATGGAGTGGAAAAATAGGGCAAAATAGTAAAGCATTCCACATATTCTTGTTGTGCGTATAAAGAAAGAATCTCTATACTTAACAATGCGTATGAAGTTGGGCTCAAGGGTAAACTGATGAGCATTCCTAAAAGCGCGAGTATTGCCGGTTGAATTGTTTAAGGGGGGGGGGGGTGCCACTGAGTATTTCACTTGAACACTGTTTATAAAAATAACGATAGAACAATGACAGACAGGTGACATATTGCGGCGGCGTTCAAGGGATGTAATTGTCGCCGTTATTATTCTATCACCAATCATTTTTAAAGCCCTTCTTGAATTCTATACAACAAGCTTCGAGGGTAATTACTAGTCGAACCTGCTCATTAGGTAAATGAGAATTGTACTCATATCAAGCTTTGGACGAATAAAGGCCTTGCAGAACACAGCCAGATCACATGGGGTAAAGAATTTCTTGCATCTTCGGAGAAAACCTAAGCACTTAGTAGCGGTTTTGGCGACGTCAAGGATGTGGCCATTCCACAAAAGGTGATCTGTGACACACATACCGAGAACTGAGAGCCGTCCATGGATAGCGGAATTGGGGGTGGGTTTCGCTTTAACGACAGGAGACAACATTGAGTTTTTGAAGCATTAAATTCGCGGTTTTTGATTCCCTATTGGACAATGCTGTCCAGCGCAATGATATTTCTTTCTCCAAGACGATGTAAAGATTTGTTCCACTGTTCAGTGAGATATACCATCAGATCACCAGTGGACCTATTGCCACGAAAGCCATACTACCGGTCATTAAGAAGCTTTCGTTCTTCGAGATATTTCTTGAGCATTATCAGCGTTTCCATGACCTTGGAAAGAAGGGACGTAACTACATTTGGCCGATAGTTTGAGGGTGAAGAAGATACGCCTTTCTTAGGGACAGGCTGGAAAAATGCTGTTTTCCATTTACTTGGAAAGAGCCCAGTAGAATTTGTACAGATGGAAAAGTTTACGCAATGGTTTTGTCAGCGTTGAAGAACACCTCTTCAGAACAATGGGAGAGATACTATCCGGGCCAGCGGATTTGTGTATTTCAAAAACTATTAGGACTCTGGCGACCGCACGAGTGCGGAAGAAGATTCCTCCCATAAAATCGTTTGCGCTCTCAAGTACCGGAAGAGTCATAACACTTTCTGGCAGCCAGCGTCGAATTAACAGCAAACTATGCTGCAAGCAAATTGGCTTTCTCTAACGAGCTGACAAAAGAGGTATTATTGAAAACGAGCGTTGGAACCGACGACGAAGTACTATTTCGTATATGTTCTTTGCTAATTACCAAACATTTTTACTACTACTGGGACATTGTAGTATTTTTTGCCTTTTGGTTCATTGAATATGACCGTTACAGGTCTTCCTGGTTTGTTGAAACTACTTCCGGTTTTCCTCAGTAGGGTTGGCTTTATAACTACGGAAACTTACTTCTCTGACCCTAATAACCTTTTTACAGCTCGAATCAAACCATGAGTTTTCGTTAGGTTTGATAGATTTAACCCTATTCGGGATAAAATTTCTCATTATAAGAATAACTTCTTTGGCTTATGCAGGATCTTTGCTGATTTTTTGTCGTTTATTCGTTATAATACACTTCTCGTCATAAGGTTAGAAGCAGTCATTTTTGAGATATTGAGGCCCAGATCATTACGCCTCCTTCCCTGTTGTGATGTAGGTTCAGAAATAACTAATTTTTCCTCAAAAAGTTGGCTATAGTAATTTTTCCACGATATGAGAAAAGAGGAACGATTTCTGAACCGTCATCAAGCAATATACTATTAGGGAACAATTAACTTGGCAGTTGAAAGTACTAAGATGCCTGATTTCCAGTCATCTTGGTACTACAAAACATTGCCAGAAGCATTGTTTCCGCGAACCAATGATCTTTTTGGACAAACCGCATTGGTTTTCAACAAAATAGTGCTCCTTTTCACGCAGCTCGAGTGTTTAAATCATTATTTTAATGAAAAATGTTCTATTGCTGCCTTGGTTTCCAATTCACCGGACTTCAAAATAAAAGAAAATTTGTTGGGATTGCTCACATGAAAAGTATACAAAAAATCGAAGCAATGCGATGACTGATTCACATCGTTAATTTGGCCTTGATTAAAATTTCACTTGACTATCTTAAATCACTGTATAACTCTCTTAAACATCGAATTTTGGAATTATTGTTTAAAGCTGGCGGCAGCACACCCTGCTAAGTAAATAAATTTGTCAAAAAAAAAATTTAAAACAAAATTTAAACCATCGTTTTTCTTCAATTTTGTATGTGCTTCTAACCTTATGACGCTATAAAATTACTTAAACAAGTGACTCAGCTAACATTTATTCTCTTGGCTGCCGTTAATTTTTGTTCTTGAAGTGCAAGCATAGGTTTTGCTATGGCACATTAAATAGTCTCTCTTGTGTCGTATTAAATTTCGATCTCTTTGGCGTATAACACGAGTCAAATCAAATTCAATTCTCAAAAATGACTGCTTCTAACCTTATGACGAGGAGTGTATCTTAAAAACCTCTGCACTAATTTTCATTAATATGGGAAGTTTGACAATGTTTTAACATTTTTGGAGTTTATGTTTCTTTCCAAAGACAAAAATCAAAATCAATAATGAGATTCATCGTTCATTATTTTGTATTGACAAATTTTCCTTTTATTAGATACTTAACTAAAATTTCAGCTAACATCATTAACTTACTCCTATATTCATGAAATTATTTTTATTTGTATGTCTTCTTCTTCTGCAAACTCAATTATAAAAAATAAGTATTATAAGTGTATTCCATGAATGTAAATCCTTCGGTTTTACACTCTTATCAATTATGTAAAGCTGTTGCAGAACATCAAATCAACAAACAACTTACAGCTAAAAAGGAGGTCCTTTTAGTCTGAATCTTTTGGTTGTTTTTGTTATTTCAGTCTTCTCTTTGTTTGGCAAATATTGTCAACATTGTTAAAAAATTTTATTTTAAAGAATTGTTAATAAGGATTCTGATGAATAAAATAAAACCAAGTAGTTGGGTGGTGAAGAAAGAATATGAAAAGGATACATCCTTTTATACAACAGAAATATACCTACTCTGCCTTAGCTTTACTCACTCACTTTCACCTTTTTTTTCGCGCAGTCATAAAAGTGCTTATAACCAAAAAGGAAGAAATAACGAGAAAAAAGAACAAAATTAGTTTTTTGTTTATCCTGTTGTCAGTAAGTCCTTTATTTTTTGTTTCCTTTTGGTGTCCTTTAAGAATATTTTATAAGTTTATATTTTTAATGGAACCTGCTTTGGAAACACATTGTCAAGTCTCCAAAACAAAAGACCTCTCTCTCAATACATTCCGTTACATTATTAAATTTAGTCCTTGTTCTTTCGCACAACAACTCATACCTACTTGAATTCCTTTTCCGTTCTTGCTACCTATGTCTTTTCATCGATTCAGCCAAAGTGCGTGCGTGGGTGGATGGAACTTGGGAGGAAGGAAGGAAGGACGAACGTTTGGATGAATAAAAGAAGAAAGAATGAAAGACCAAAGGATGAAGAAAGCCACAGTAAAATACTTTCCAAGGTTTATAGGGTTTTTTTTAAGCTTTTTTTATATCCTTTTTTGTTTTTGTTTATATTTTGCACTTTTGTTGTGTTTTCTATAAAATATTAATGAATCGTTTTCAGTGTTAAGGGGGGAGTTACCTTAAGGTTTTTCAAGGATATACCTTTGTATGTAGGTGGATATGTGTGTTTGATTTGTCTATGTGTGTTTATATACCCCCAAAGACTGTCTTTGATTCTGAACCTTCACGATAGACATAAGACATACTTTACTCGTATCACGTTCGCATATACGTAGGTATGTACCTCGTTTAAAGTGTGTGCAATTCTAGACAGTATATTTTCATCAACAAAATTCACTCACAGACACATACCGGAATCAAGCAAGCAAGCTAGGATGTATTCGGCATCTTTTAAGATGAAAAAAAGGAAGAGTGTTTAACGCTTTATCGATTTTCTTTCCGGTTGCGTTGTAAGGTTATGGACTTTTTTTGTGTTCGCCGTCGCCGCCGCCGCCGCCGGCCAGCCGGTACAGGATGAGATTTTTTGTTGCTGTTGGTCTTGGTATCCATCTACATACCTATGCCGTGTATTTTTATCTCTGACAAGATGCACTTTTTTTTGTATATCAGTGTCTAGGGTTTTTTTTGGAAGAAAACTTTCTTCTTCTTGTAGAAATGTTACTTTCTTTGAGAGATGCGTTTCCGATTAGGTTGCCATTTTGTTTTAAGTTTTGCATTGTGTTTCTTATATCGGTAGTTGGGTGGCATAAAGATTAGTCCGAAAAAGAAAAGTATAAAAAGGTAAATGATAAAAAAAATCGTTCTTAATGTTTAACAAACTCAAAGAATTTCTTTTTCTTCTTACAGTCTATTCAAGAGATACAGACAGATTAAAGATTCGATTAGACTTTGGAAGTTCGAGAAGATAAGTTGTTTTATAGTTGTTGGTATAATTTATTGAAACTTTGCTTTTTGGTAGGTAGGTATGTACCTATAAAGCTTTGTAGCACATTTTCCTTCTTTCGCAAGAAAAGTATCATGGCATTAAATGAAATCTCAAAGCTGGAAAGCAAGGATGTAAAGACGTATTGAATTTTTTCTTAGTGGTGGGGTATACAACTTATTATGACTTATGGAGCGAAAAAGGGGATTATATTAAAGATCATCAACACAAAGCATTTCCAATAATTTGTGTGTAGCCCTTGAGTAAAGGCATGTAATGCTTAATGATATGTGAAGCTTATGCTCGGTAGGTACCTAATTGTTCAAAGTTTTTGTTTAGGTAAGTATACCTTCTTAAAAAAAAATATATATTTTTTTTTGATTTCATAAAGATTCAAGTAAACAAAATTATATGGAAGGCAAATGCAGTCTGTCATAAATGTACCTAAAGGACCTTAAAGGTGCCGGATAATTTTCTTTTGTCAAACCTATTCAAGAATCAAAATGGATATTATATGGATCTTGTAGAGAATGCCCAGTATTTTTATTTCACGGGCATTTTTGAAAATGTTACTTATAAAATACATTTTTTTCTAAATCAAAATTCGCGTATTAAACATGATTTTGATGAACGTGACTTAAAATGATTTAGATAGAAAGATTTTTATTTTCGTATTTAGATTTACACTTGGTAAGTTACCGCACAGTTTACATACAGAGATTTGATATACTATACATTTTTAATATCTTTCTACTGAATAATTATATAATTTTATATTGAATTAACATATTGCTTATACACAAAATGTTTGAAGGAAAATACAAACAAAAACCTTCAATACAAAATGAGAAGGGCAGGTACATTTTGATTCGAGAAAAAAAAAATTAAATTTCAAAACTTTTTAAAGCTATGAAGTAAATTAAAGTTAGTACAATTTGTGTTAATGAATAAGAATAAATAAATATATGTTGGTATATTAGTAGTTGATTAGTACTCGTATGGATAGATTAAGAAGCCAAGAAATAAATAATAAAGTTAAAATTAAATTATAAATAATTAAATAAATATATAATATAAATAAATAAATATAAAAATATATAGATCAATAAATAATAAATAAATAAATAATAAATAAATGTTATATATAAATAACAAAAATAAATATAAATAAATAAATACATAAATTAATAAATAAATAACAAAGTTAATAAATACATAGATATTTATAAATACAAAAAATAAATTAAAAATGAATATACACAAAACAGATAGGTAAATAAATAAATTATAATAAATAACAATTAAACAACTAAATACATAAGATAACATCAGAAAAATGGCTAAGAAAACAATTGATTAATTAAAGGATTGTCAGAGGTGACGCAATTTTGTGCAAAGGAATTGTTTAGTTTCTTTATTCTTACAGAAATCAATTCAACATTTGCCCTCTCGTGTAAGTCTGAGGTGGAATCATATCGAGGAAAGTTAAGCATCATTTTAAGTAATTTTTTCTGCGATACTTGCAATTTTTTAAGGTGACATTTTGCACAATTTCCCCAAACCTGGCACCCATATAACAGGATTGCCTGAAAAACTACTTTTTGGATAATCATTTT
Organism: Melangyna quadrimaculata; assembly: GCA_949320155.1. Taxonomy (NCBI): domain Eukaryota; kingdom Metazoa; phylum Arthropoda; class Insecta; order Diptera; family Syrphidae; genus Melangyna; species Melangyna quadrimaculata. The sequence continues at coordinate 415,112,058 of OX439483.1, forward strand.
ATTTTCGTTGCTAAGGTGTGACTTCCTATTAATAAAAGCATAGATTATATTTATATCTATGCTTACTTTTTGGAGAGTCTTAGAAACATGCTTTTTAAAGGTCAGTCTTTGGTCTAGATAAATCCCAAGATATTTAACACTTAAGTCCCATTTAACGTTTACACCAATAAAATTAAGCTGGTTGCTCGGAAGATAACAAGATTTTCTTTTTCTACTAAAAAAGATTGCTTGTAATTTGTCAGCATTTAACTTTATTTTCCACTTTGTATAATACTGAGTGATCAGTTCGAATTAAATTTGTCTCAATGTTGAGACTAAATTCATGCGATGAAAAGATGCCAGTATCATCCGCGAATATCGCTATCTGACATGCCGGTAACCTAGGAATATCAGATGTATAAATGTTGTATAAGAAGGGTCCCAGTACTGATCCTTGTGGTACACCTTGTTTTTCATGATAACAATTTGACGGAATATATTAACAAATACACTAAAACAACGGTTTGACAAAAAACTTTGATTATTTTTACCAGATATAGTGGAAATCCAAAACATACCATCTTGTGCACAATCCCATCATGCCATACTGAATCAAATGCCTTTTCTATATCGAGAAGAATAAGACCAGTCGATTTATTAAGAGAACGATTGTTTCTTACATGTGTTCACAGACTCTTAAAACTTGGTGAGAAGTGCTGTGATGCATTCTGAATCCAAATTGCTCATTTGAAAAATATTTCGCTCATCAATGATTCGTAATGTTTTACGTTAAGAACTTTTTCTAATATTTTGCTAATACAGCTAAGTAAACTTATTGGTCGATAACTGGTAGGGAGTTTTGAAGGCTTTCCAGGTTATGGAATCGGTATACTTAGCCTTTTTCCAACTTATTGGAAAATACTGCGTTTTGAGTCCATCTGACTTTCTTGTTTTTTATCTTTCACTTCCCGTCTGATCCCTAGGAGTTTCAATGTTTTGAGTGTTTACAGTGTTCAACGTTTCACTTACAAGAATTTTAGTGGAGTCATCACTAAGGTTCCCCCCCCCCCGAAATGTATGAATTTAACTTCCTCGCCATACAATTTCACTCTTAATTTTGAGTTTTCAGATTAAACCCCCCCCCCCCGAAATTTGTTCAACCCCCCCCCCCCCCACCGAAATTTTTTCCTAACAACGGGCAAAAGCGAATGCTACCAAAATTGCTACTACGCGATGGCATTTGTAATTTGGAGTGGAAATAGATATATAGTGAATTTAACCATGTTTCCGTTACAAAAGCACAAAAGCTATATCAACTGCGTTTTGATTCAAAAATTCAGAAATTCGATTGTTTTGTTTACGAAATACGTTTGCATTCCATGTTATAATATTTAAATTATAATGTAGCATATTATTTGTAATTAAAATTTTACTTGACATAAAAGAATAAAGAAACTTAGTTGCTAACTGTGCGATAGCTTGAAATTGGTCTTGTTTTTGTTCTTACAAGAGCTTACTTTGGAAATCATCTCCGTGATTTTTGAGAGAGTGTATAGCAACTCAGCAAAATTTTTACGTGGAAAACAGAAACAAAATTCTTTGAAACATGTAATTTTGTTTATTGTTTTGCGTGTAAAATGTTTTCTGATGAGTTGCTGTACGTATACACTTTCTCAAAAACGCTAAATGGCTGAAAATTCAAAAAAAAAAAATCGGTTGCTTTTAAAGCTACTTTCGATTATGAAGGCCTACACGCTACACGGTACTGGGATCGAGTAATTTTAAAGTAATTTTGAATATGATCTCAAATCCGTCATCCATTTTGCGCCATAGAATTAAAAACTGCTTTTTTTAGACTAAAATATTTGTTAATGTTAACACATTGAATTATTTTCAAAAAGAAAAATACATAGTTTACTGATGCTTTTGCTGATCCATATTGGCTTTGTGTCCGTTCGGCTACAGTCTTAACGGCTGGATTTCATAAAACCAAGTGAGCTACAAAATCGCGGTTTGTGCGGTGATTTAGTTCAGGAAGCTTCAAATTGTGGCAACAAAAATTGACTTTGTTCATTTTTTCAGAATTTAGAAGGTCCATTTTTTGCCAGCAGAAACTTAATATTAAATGAACCGTTAGAGCTGCAAATTTGTAGTTTCTGCAACCAATCAGCATTTCAAAAACTACAAATTCTTGTCAAAGAAAAAAATTGAAAGTTTCATTGTGCGGAAAAAATGGCATTTGGGTTTGTTCGTGTTTTCATTTGTTGTTACTTGCATTACAGCATGGCTATTGTTTGATTTGTTCGTTAAATTTTGTTTAATTTATTTACAAATAGTGAAACTTCGAAACTTTAAAAAAAATTATATCTTTAAAACGGTTGTTTTTAAGAAAAAAAAATATTTTTTTCTTGTTGGGACTAACATATGTACAAACTTGCTTTCAGATGTTTCCAAAAATTTGAACCGTTTATGAGTTATACGTGAAAACGACAATTTGACTTTTCGTTTTTTGAAATGTCGATATCTTCTCAACGCCAACGGTGGGTCGTTAGAAAAAAATAGTCATAACATCTTCTTTTTTCAAATGAAATAATCTACAAGTTTTTAGGAACACCTTTTACCGTTTCCGTGTTTTATGCGAAAAACTGATATTTTTGACATTTAACATTTTATAACTACTGATGCGCACATGATTTGGCAATAGACTTTCGCGACAGTATTTCTTGTAACAAAATAAAGACAGCAAAAAGATACTGTGATTTTATTATTCTAAGGGGAATTTGTTTAAATTCGTGCACCCAGAAAATAAATACATCATCTTCTTATTATAAAAAACCTGACCACGGGTATTTATTTTCTGGGTGCACGAATTTAAACAAATTCCCCTAGAATAATAAAATTCACAGTATCTTTTTGCTGTGATTTTTATAAGAGTCGGTAAACATCGACCAAAATTTGTGTCTTAGTAGGGTATAACAGACTGACTGAAGAGCCCACTGTTATACCTTGGACGAAACACAATTATTTCTGGAGTTGAGGTCACTTGTACTTTTTAATTAAATAAGTACATTCTACTTTTTAATTAGTAAATATTTTAGTACTTCCCATAGAACAACTTTTAATGTTTTCGACTTTCTCATTATTTAATTAACCGACTAAAATTATATTTTTTATACAGATGCTGCTTAAAAGTATAAATAATATTGTATATCGAAATTTTCAAAAGAAAATGTTTTTTTTTTTTTTGATTAAAAAATAAAACAAGTCAAAGGTACCGCTTATAGCGACCGCCAAGGGACCAGCCAAATGTGGTCGCAATAGCCGGTGCGGCGGGCGGCGGTCGCTATATCCGACTTACTGAGAAAATGATTGATAAGAAAAAAAACAGAAGAACATAAGTATGCACTTTTAAATTTTAGGAACAGAATAATAAAGAACCTAGTTAAATTTATTCGCGAAGAAAGGAATTTGTGTATTCTAACACGTTCAGTTTTGAACTCTAAGTTAGCTACTTTTTGTTTGAATTTTTCGTCATTCTGTCGTTGTACGCGGCGAAACTGAAGTGATTTTTGCCTGAAATTCGTCGTTATATGCGGCTTGTCGCTATAGACAACTTAGTCATGCATTTTGTGTTTTTGGGCTCAGAAAACGATGGGAAGGTATTCTGATCCTGACACTCTCCAAAGAAATTTCATTTCCTTACATCACTAAAAAATTTAATGTCAATACGTGACATCTTAAAGAATCGCCATCGCCACATACAAACATATACATATATGAGAGCATTGAACTTTCTTTCTGGATAAACAAATAAATAAAACAAAACTGAATTCTTATTCTTTTAATTTTTTTTTGTTTGTTTTTTATTTATCCTATTCACGTTTTCTTTATTTCTATAGAGGATTTTTCATGAATTCCACCTGTGTGTTCATTATTCTTTTGTGTATGCACTCTCGTTAAAATTGCGCTCGAAAATCTAGCACGACAAAAATTATGCTCGGTAACAACGCTTATATTCACCTTCATCATAATAATTGTATGTGGTTGTGTAGGTATGTGTGATGCAAGCATATAAATGTATATGTGATTGTCTCTTGTTGCCTTTCATTCCGTTTGAGCTATCAAAAATTTTACAAATGGTGTAGCACTCGTTCAAGTCCTCGTTCTCTTCAAACTCTTATACGTTCAAATATTCAGTTACAAGGTAGGTATAGTTCTTTCTATAGTCCTACATATAGTACCTACTTCCCTTTTTCCCCCCGAAAATGTTAAAGCCCAGGAACAAAAATATAACTATTTTACAAAGGAAGGCCTTCCATTTTACCCTCCCTCCACCTAGCGAAGTATGACTGCCCCATCATGAATAAATGAGAGGGCTAAAAACACAAGTTCCATCAACGCCTCGAAAGAATAGCAAATGTAACTTCACTTCAACATGTTGTGCCATCCAATTTTCCACCAGCCCAGCAACTATAGAGCCATACAACCTGAGTTTCGTTTTTATGCCTTGGCATTCCCACTTAACCTGAAGTTTTAAGGAAGAGGGTATATAGACTGGATGCAGGAAATACACATTGAAATAGGGTAACACGCCCAGACTTAACACACCAGAAATATGTATAGACAGATATGCAGACATTGGTGGCTCATGGGTGGGAGTACCGGAGTGGGTTTGTGATGTAATGGAATGAGATAGGATCATTTAGATGGGGATGAAGATGATTATTAGGCTGAGTGGGCAATGTAATTTACAACTTTTTCTCTCAAAGAATTAACCTTTTCTCTTAGATAGGTAAATACCAAATTTTGCCATGGAAATTTGCAATACAGGGCCAGTGCCGGATTTTGTTTTTTGAAACTTGGGAATGCTTGACATGATGATAAAGAATTACAATCACAATGACAATGTAAATTTCTTTCAAGGTTTTGTACTTTTAAACCTTAGCTTTGTGTCAAATAACTCATCTAAAACGTGTTGCGTCGAGTCTTTACTTGGATATCTCTTTTCAAAAAGTTACAAGGTATAATCTTTTTACCGATATAATTCAATGCGAGAACTGTCAACGATTGTGGCGGCCAATTTCGGCAGAAACTACCTTCGTGTACGTGAAGTGCAATGAAGACCACAAGCCAGATGCATGCATGCGGAAGGACAAGGATGATAGAGTCTTCTGTGCAAACTGTAAGGAGTGCAGACACAACCGTCAAATTACCTTGGTTGTAAGATTCTGCTGGCAAAGAAGGAAGAAAAGAAAAAGACGGAGTTCCCGAAAAAAGCAAAGCAAGCTTTCAAGGTCAAATCAGTCTGAACCCTGACTCGCCTCTTGGTAAGCTTTGCAGACATAGCTAAATTAGGAATCACGGTAACATCAGAAGCCAGCTCCAAAACTACAAGAGACACCAGCAGCAATTCCACCAAAGAAACAAAGGGCAGCTGGATCAGCAATAGCCAGAAAACTAAATCTAAATGAGGAATTGAAGGAACACTTCGGGATGGATCTAGCATCAGCAATTAAGAGAGCTCCCTCCGCAGTGCCCAATAATTACGCTTTCCTGAATAAGTAGAAGAAGTCCGTGGTCTAAGCCGCCTTTTATGCATCGCATAATGCGCATAAGCCGGCTTAAGATAATCGCGTACAATGTCAATTCATTATACAGAGTTTTGAAAAGGACATCATTCGACCTCTTTCTAGAAGCACTCACCGCACATAGCCCTCATCAGTGAAACCAACCAACATCACCAGGCGAAACAACGCCTAAACTTCAAAAGATACAACACCTTCCGCACACCTTTTAGCACTTTAGCCGCCCAGCTCACCTAAGGACTGATTGGATGTGATTTAAATGCCCTACATCCAAGATGGAACGACAGAACCACATCTGATGCTGGAAACTTCCTGCTGAATTGGTTGGATGAAAATTTTGAGCACCATTAATTCCTAGTGGTCTCTCAACCAAAGGCAACATTCCCAAGAACACCATCCTGGCTGGACTTCTTCCTGGTTTCATCTAACTTCATCAACATTGTCCCGGAGTTGCAGAATTACTAATGCAGAACCCTTACTGGAGATGCGAACCACGAACCAGGGGAACTGCACATGTAACTGGGCCAGCCGATTATAGCAACAGATCCACAAAACGGAGAGTGTATAAACTTCAGCCGTCTGGACATTGATAGATTCCAAAGTAAAATCGAGGAGAATATAGCAATGCCGGGTGCTAACATGAATCTCTCGTACTCCGAAATTGAAGAAGCTATCGAAGCAATGGAGCTCGCCATAAACAACGCCTTGAATGAGCAAAAGAGGCCGAAGACTTCGAGGGACAGGTACCCGCATTTGACAGAAGGGATTGTTCGACTGTACGATCATCGATAGCGAGCACGAAAGCGACTGCAGAGGATCCATCAAAGGGACTGGAGTACGGCCAACAGTTACTACCAAATGTTAAAGAGTGAAATTGGGTGTACACAAATTATGTTGAGGAACGCTCGTCAACATTTCAACAACAACCAGTTCCAAAAAAGGCTACAATCCATCAAACCTGGACCTAATGCATTTAAAGAGATAAACAAAATTATCAGCAAGGGGCAACAAATGCCAGAAAAAATCATTACCAGAAAAGGAAAAGTCATGACGACTTAGGACAGAGCAAAAGCATTTGCTGAATATTTTGAAGAAAATTTCGTGGCAAGGCCGCCCAACGACCCTGCATTCTAAGAGGAAGTCGATTCAACAATCCAGCAGCTACAGCAGACAGACACAGAAATTATCATTTTCAACGATGATAACCCTGCCAGTGATCCGGAGCCGACTGGATGCTTCACCAACCTTGAAGAAGTGGCTGAGTTAATCCACCAATTCATTGTGCTATTCCTATCGATATTATTCAACTACCGCATCAAAAACTGCTATTTTCCGAAGAAACTGCTAATTTCCGAAGAGATGGAAGACAGCAAAAATAGTCCCGACACAGAAGAAAGTCGGCAGGAGTGCCGTTTCTGGATATCATCTCATATACGAAAAACACCAGCGGTTGAAGGCGTTATGTAGGTATTACTAACAACATCATCCCGGATATGCAGTTTGGTTTTCGGGAGAAGCATTTCACTATGACGTTGTTACCTCCCTCAATAACTATCAGCTTGCTGTTGGGTGCTTCTTTTATATAGAGAAAGCAATCGACAGCATCTGGATACGGGGGATGATACACAAACTAACCATTTTTAATTTTCCAGGTACACTAATAAAAATAATTTTCAGTTTTCTCAATTGCCAGTCATTCTTTGTCCATATTGAAAGCAACCAGTCAACAACCAAAAACCAAGGATCAAAGCTAGGACCCTATCTTTACAACATCTTTACATCGGATTAACCTCAAGCCAAAAAATGCGGATGATTCGCTAACGTACGCCAAATCTATGTATCCAGTCATTGCAGCAAGAAGAGTAGAGGAACACGTGAGCAGACGGTGGGAATTCTAAACAAGATTGGGTATAGTCCAGTCTATTTAGATTTTGCTCCTATGGGAATCTAAAAAACATATGGGAAGCAATTTTTGTATGGGCATCGTAAGATAACATTATAAAAAAGCTTAAGTCCAAGTTTTCGACCATGGATCCCTTGCAGGGTTACCGCTATATAGATTTTAAGGCTCAACACGGTGTTTTGTATTTTTTAAACGGAGCGGTGTACAGGATTTTTTGTTTTTGTAATCGATAGACTAATAAATATAAAAAAGTCTTACACATACAAAATAAATCCAAAATATTTAGGCATCGAGATATGATCGTTTTAAAGTCAAAAACGGGAAAGCAGACGTTTTAGAAATAACTTGCAGTAAATCAGGATGAAATTTTATTATAGTAGATTTTATATTTTTGGAAGGGTATTTAAAAATTATTTTACCCATGTTTGAGGAATATTTGATATATGTGTTGATTTTTGTCGCAGAAAAGTTTTGAAACCCTAAACTTTTCAAGTTCAATTTTGCCAAGCTTTTGAATTTTATATTTTTAAAAATCTTTCTTTTAGCACTTTTGCAAAAAGTCACATCTTTTACATATATAAGAAGAAGAAATGACAATTTATTTAAAAACTTTTTTCGTATTCGAAGTTGTTTGTTTACCTACTGTATCATCTGAAATTTGACCAAATAGCCATCAATATTCGGCTTCCAGCTTGAAGCATGTACAATCAGTAATGGAAAATATATTGTTCTTACATGCATTTAGTGGATGCGGCACGAAGCGATTTCAGCAACTTTCGATATGGGAAAAATTAAATTTATTGCGGCTCTGGGAAAAAAATGTTGAGCTCAGTGATGTAATTGCAAAATTCAGAAACGATCACGTCGATCCCAAGGACATTGTTACCGCTGGAAATAGATTTTTGGTAGCACTTTATGGAGGGAACCCATCTAAAGATTCTTAAAACGATATGCGGTACAAGTGCTTTGTAAAGATCTAAGAAAAGAACTTGCTACCTTGCAAACCTTCCCCTAACAGAAGGAGAAGCAAATTATCACTCATATAGGACATATTTTCAAGTTCAACAGTGGTTGAGCAAAATAGATGAAAAAAGTCCTAGTGATTGGGGGTGAAAAAAAAAAAAAATTGCGAAAAAGCTTGTGGAAGTGTGAAAGCAGGTCTTCATTGCACAGCAATTTGCCAACACTGTTGTGGGGAGAGTTTCAACAATGCCCCAAGAAACGATGATTCAGAGGACGAAGGTGGAAGAATTTTTAGCACGATGTCCTTCCAAGAAGATAGTCTGCCAGGTCCTTCATGTAAGAAACCAAGGTTTCATGCACCGATACGTGAAATAAATCAAAGTGTAAGTGTATATATTGTATGTATGCCTCCCAATAATTATTATTTATTTATAATAATCTTATAAACCATAAATAAAGTTAATGTTCAATTAAATACACGATAACTAGAGTTATAATATTGTGAATTACCGGAATACAATCCGCCACACACGATAAAAGAAACTATTCCATTTACACTGCACATGCACACGTGATACACACATTATACGATTTAAACACTGCACCGTGCGATAACAACACACACTTTTGTAAGTGAATAAATGATTTCGATTCTACGTTTGAAGATGCGATTATGAAGTTTCCAAGCGCTAAAGTAAATAAACAATTGCTCGGATAAAAAACATGTGTGGTTAAAAATTGTAGATGATAGTGCTTTCAACAACTTTTAAAAGAACATTTTTGCGAAACACTAAACGAAAAAAAGTATTTGACTTTTAAAAAAATGTGAACTCCATTTTTTTTTAACTTGTTATAACAAGTTAAATACACAAAATATAAAACAAAATTAACATGGATAAATTTGTAGAACGTATATTTCTCTACAAAAATGCATATTCAGTTTTTCGATAAACTCAAAAATACGGGTTTAATTAATGAAAAACAAATTCACTTTTCAAATCAAGATTGTGGCAACCGTGCAAGGGGTTGGTGGTCGAAAACTTGGAGTTAAGCTTTCTGTATGATACTCTAACGAAGTCAAAACAAAAATTGCTTCCCCATATGTAATAATCCTTAGGCCGTTCTGCTTTTCTTGTCTTCGGCAAAGATGACATCTGCCCCTTTTACAAAAAAGCCTGTTGGAGACTGTTTGTCAAACTGACTGAACTCTACCATAATGCGGAGGATATCCAAAGCAGTTTTTCCAACTGTGTTTTGTGATGCAGGGTGCGAACGCTCATTCAGTTCCCACTCCATCAGCTCCTCCGCTGCCAGTTCGATGAATTGATCGTTTCTGAACAAATTTTTGTTGGTTCAAGTTGAATTGAAGTGTCGAAAAATTATGATGGTTGTTAGGACGTATGTCCATCGGCCAGCATTTTGTTTGACGTGAACAAGAATAAATGGAGACCATTTGTTCGAAACCATCGACTTCACTTTTGGTGCGTTTGTAGTCAAGTATTATGGTAGGCTTATATTAAAAACCTGAAGTTTTCTCACAGTTATGTTGCATTGATAGATAAACATGCTTATTCGGTTTTGGAACAGACCTCACCAACGACGCGATCAGAAAATCCAAAGATGGATGAGTGGACTGGGTAATACTACTATCTGGTATTGACTTTTAAGGCCCATTATGATCATCAAACTCCTTCACTACAAAAGATTTTGGCACATCCCTTTTGTTATTCCCGATCGTGCCAGAGATGGTGATTTTTACTTGCGATATACATAGGTATTTACTAATGGTAAGTTATGGATTCGTAAAAAAAATCGAACTCGAGATAATAATTTTCACTAATATTACGATGATAGAGAACGTGAACAAAGCGGGTACCGCAATTCTGTCTGTCTGTCTGTCCTCGCCCGTTCAAAAAAATTCAAATAAATTAAGTACGGAAATGCTACTTTTTAATAATTTTTTTATTTTCATAAATTGAATATTTTGGGTACCTCCATTTTTTTTTGGTTTTTGACTTTCTCGAAAACAGTTAACTTGAAATTTTCATTTTTTTATGGTAACAATTCTAAAAAATATAAACATTACTGTGGACCAAAATTTAAAAAAAAAAATGAAAATTAAAAAAAATTAATTTTTTTTTTAAAACGACTTGGTCAATATTTTCAAAACTAGGTGTTAGATAGTTTCTTTATTATTTTGTAGAATACTTGAAAAAATCACCTTTCTAAATTAAAAAATAACGGTACCTTCCATACAAATGTGGAAAAACCTTTAAGAAAAAATTTATTTTTCTCGAAAACGGCTCCAACAATTTTGATAAAAAGATGATTACTTACTTAAGGCATGGTGAATATTTTGATGAAAACAAATTTTGAAAATAACTGTTAATAACGGTACCTGTCATAGAACCGATTTGTTTGTTTTCAAATTTCTCGTTGACGGATGCACCGATTTCAACCAACATTTTTATACAAGAGCTCCTTCACAATTCAAATAATTCTCTATATATACAAATTTTCAAAAAAATGGTTTTTGGATTTTTAAAAAAATATTGAATTTTTTTAAGAAAATTCAGTATCTGGAAAACGGGATAATGAATTTTTTTTGTATTTTGTGTGAAATTGTATTTTACTAAATGCTAAACGTTGGCATACTAGATTTTATTTTTTAAAATGAGCAAACAATTTTTTTTATGCAAAATTAGTTTTTAAGAAACCGTAAATTCATAAATTGATGTTTGTCAAACAAATCAGATGGCATACTTGTTATTGAGCTCTTACTCTCAAAGAGATTAAAATAATAAATTTATACTTATTTATAGTAATAATTTATTTAATTTTTTTTTTTAATGCTACCATAGTATTTTTGAACCAATAGCTATGTACTTGTACATCATCAATTTAAAGTTAAAGTCGTGCCCATTTTTTCTTAGTCCTTAGCATTTTTTCGGTTAAGACAACCGCTAGGAAGATAATCTCAAAAAAGAGTGTTTGGCGGAAATTTGATTTCCGTAAAATTTGTTAGCGGCACTCATGTTTTGACTTGAAATAAAGGTTAAATAAAAAAGTCATTTTTCCATTCATAATAATGCAAAGCAAAATAATTTTTTTATTTAAAGTACATTGCACTAATTAAAGAAAACAAATATTTTTTAAAATCAAAAACTTTCGAGACGTTTTTGAGAAAAATTAAATAATGTTTTCCTTTGCGGTCTTTACAAAAAAAAAAAAAAACCTGTGTGCTGTGCATATTACCCAACAATTACTAGGTATTACAATTGAAGTTAATCCCTCAAGTCACTTAGGCTCTAGCCACATGAACAGACGAGACGGTCAGATGAATATAAAATTACGAGACCAATATGTATCATTTTTCCTTTCATCATTCTTATTTTGGTAACGAATCAATAACTTGATAGATTAAATTTTTTTTTTCAACGAGCCCTCACCCCCTCTTTTTCATTATCATTATCAAATTTTGAACAAATAGTCCCGAAAATTTGGAAACAAAGTTCAACATAATCTAAAAAGGCTTTCAAAAACTTGGAACCGAAATTGAGAACAATTTTGAACAACTTTAAAAGTTAGATTTTTGATAAGAATTTTGTTAGGGTCTTAATTTTTGAATAATTTTAAAATAAAATATCGAATTTGTGTACAACTTAAAACATACAAAAAACATATATAAAAATGAGGGGCACACTTTAACTTCCTGCTGTTTTTCTATAAGGAACATTTTCCATTTATGCACTTAAGAGAGCTTTAATATAAGATTTTTGACAACTCTACCATCAGTTTGACATCTTCTAGGTTTTTATTGTTGTTATTGTCAAATAATGTATTTTTTTATAAGTGTACCACAGCTACGTCCCTGAAAACTTCATATCTAATTTTATGCATACACGACCCTTACCACCTGTATAAATACAAATAGTACCTATTTTGTCGTAAATGTAAAGCGCAAAGTAACGGTAGTTAAAAAGTACCAGTAGGCACACACAGCACTTTGAATAAACTATAGGTATCTGGATGGTGTTAAAGTTTTTGTTTTCTATGTCGTTGATGATGTCAAAACATAGAGATATGAAATGCTAAATAATGTACCAGAGAGAACACTCTTAAGTGGTTGGGCGGGGCGGCGGCAAAAAGAATAAGCCAAAGTAAAGTATAAGGGTTGCTTTGCTTACGCATCATCAAGCCTATATTATAATATAAAGGTAGGTAGGAACTCCAGACTACGAGACTCCAGGATAATAGTCAGCTAATAAATTTCCTTTCAAAATTTGAAAAGTTTCCCAAAAAGGTGGAGAATACCTAACAAAAATTAAGCCAATATTTATATGTATATGTAGGTAGGTAGGTTTCCCATTAGAGAAAAGGAATAGAATAGAACTTTTGTTGCCCTTTCCTCTGCCGTCATCCACATCCAGTCAGCTATAGCATCATCGGACGTAAGGACAGACTTAAGTAAACATTCAGCAGACGTTGGATTAAAATTTGGTTTACCTTTGCACCTTTTCTATCCTTCTTGTTAGAGGCGAGCTAAATAGAGAGGGGTTGGAGTGTAGAGTGAAAAATGGGTGGTTTATGTTTAAATGAACACAACGACAGCAACAAAAACAACAACACCAACAACAACAAAGAACACATAATAAGAACAAGTGTGCGGTGGTGTTTGAATGTGGTTGCATAAATTAAGGTCATTACCTAACAAAGAGGAGTTACCAACCATCAGCTCCGAAGCGAGAGTCAAGAGCTAAAAAAGAGTCCTGCTTTAGCCCAGAGACAAAACCCAAAAACACACATTGCTACACTAGCTGATGCGCTGCTCTGCTTCGTCATGCTCGTATGTATCTAGATGGAAGTTATAGCTATGTATCTAGATGGAAGTTTTCCAGAATTTAAATAAATGTAATTTATAAAACGCAAATTGTGGTTGAAAATTTCTGTGTAATTTGTTTTCACACAACGAGAGTGAGAGTGTGTGTGTCTACTTTTGTAAGTTTATTTGCATTGACAATTTGAAAAGTGGATTTTAAGCTTTGACTTTTTGAGGACTAAATTGAACCTTTTCTGATTTTTTTTGAATTCTTTCTGTGTTCCTAGATTTTAATAATCTTTAAGGGATTTATTTAACTTTTAAACTTTGTCTGGTTTACTTTATATATATCATGGAAAAACTGTTTTATTTTTTTTTTCGTGTGCGTGTTATTTTCAAACAGACCCCTGTCACAATCACAATTTTATCAAAGGATGCTAGGAACCTAATATTTAATATACCTTTTTGCCAGTATTATTGCTTTTGATTTTTGAATGAATGGTTTATTCTCATTTTTGTCGTTAGGGGAGGGAGAAAGAGATATTAAAAATCAATGTTCATCCGGTAGGAAATACCAATAAGATAGGACATGGTCAATGTATCCTTCGTCAGATGTTTATTGAACTGTTATGATGGTTTCGATATTTATATGGAACTACTACGTCCAGTTTTATCAGTTCAGAGTGCTTAATTATTAAAACTATGTGAGACTTTCAAACTCGAGCTGTTGGTGAAAGTCATCTTAAAATGAGTTTTTCTAATTCAAAAAGAAAAGCTAATTTATTGAACATTTTATTGGGATGGTGCGTAGGTTCTGTTTTTGCTTACATGAACAACCTCTTAAAAATCCTTGGGTAAACGTAGGAAATAATCAAATTAAACGATTCAAATGACTTTTTTTTCAGACGCAGCTACGAAGAAAGGACGCTTTTTGTTACATAGCCGAAAAGCACAGCATTCACGACACCACTTCCGACAATGGAATCAGACTTCTTTGCTGGACAAAACATTGTAAAATTCCCTCACCTCACATTGTGTAATTCCCTCACCACAAGGAAGGGGATATACAAATTTTTTTTCATCAATTGTCAACCAGATTGATCATATTGTCAAAGTTGACCGGCTACAATCGCCAGATTTAGCAAGTTTCTTCTCAGATTGAGTCTCGAATAACCTTTTAAGAGGTTTTACGCCGCCAGCAAAAAGTATTTGCGAACCAGTGGCAACATTGCCAGGAAGCAATCAGGGTTGCCGCATCTGACGTTCTGGGTTTTACTCGACCACCACAATGAAACCCATGCTTTGATGACGAGTGCACAGAAGGGCCATAGTGCTGATGCTCGCGAGCTCTACGACCAGAAGACGAGAGAGGAACACCGGCTTTACAGGAAGACAAAATAGGAGCATGAGAAACGAGATCGAGGAGATTGAGGGTTAAAAGAAGCTCCCAGTGCTACAAGTTATACGAACGGAATCCTGCAGGGATGAGCAGGTAAGAACGTCGTAGATTCGCAGTCGATACTGGGAAAATGGATAAATCAGTTCTGTAGATTGTATAATGGCGATGACGAACCTAATTTCGCTGTCAGGCAAATCTCACCATTCAACCTAGACGATGCAGATCAACAATTCCGTCCACCCGACCTCGACGAAAGTGAAGCTCATCTGTAATATATGGTCCAAGGATGATGAATGGAACCTCAACATTGTTTTCCCGATTCTCAGGAAAGAAAAACCTGTAAACTGCGCCAACCACACAGGAATCAGTGTCCTTATCAGTCGCCTACAAGATCTACTCTGCCGTGATATGTGAACGCCTGAAGCCCTTTGTTAGCAACCTCACAAGTCCATATCAGTGTGGCTAGGAAAGTCCACCATCAACCAAATTTTCACAATATAGCAGATCTTGGAAAAAAATTGACACGACTGGATCGCACAAACTAGCTCTTGTAGCTAACAACTTTACCAAAAATTATTTTTTCAAAAAAATTTCTATGCAAAATTGTTAGGATTGTTAAGGACCTCTTATATAAAAAAAATTGGTTAAAATCGTTACGAGAAGTTTTAAAATAAAAAAAATCGGTTCCATGACAGGTGCATAGGTACCATTTAACAACCGTTAAAAATATTTTTTTTTTCAAAATCGTTTGATCCATTTTTGAAATAAATCAATTTTACCGTTATTTTTGAGCTAAAAAATTCAATTCCTCCTCTAGAGAATCCCCAAATAACATTAATATCCAAAGTTTAAGAAAATCGCTTAGCTTAGGCTGCAGGTCGAGGTACAGACAGACCAACGCATGGCATTACGCCCGAAGAAAAGGATTTTTGTTTCCTTCTTCTCCATTTGTTATTTGTAATGTGATTAAAATCATAACATTTATTTTTACATGTATAATCCATCAAATGGTGTTTTGGTCAGGAAAAAAATATAGAATTTCTTTCTCACTCGGCTTTTATGTTTTAGGGGTCTATGAATCCAAATTTCAACTTTGCTACTTCCTACGGATATAGCTTTACAGCGAAAATCGCAAAAAACGTCAAAATGTTCGACCTTTTTTCCGTTTTTTACCAAAAAGTGAACAAAATATACACTTTTGGGATAAAATTACCTTCTACACTTTATAGAACAAAATTTCCTACCAAAATGGTTAACAAATTTTTTTTGTAGATTTAACGGTTTGGCCACTAGAGTACGGACTAGACCAGAAAAGACCACCATTTTTTCACCTATTTTTGAGATTCTGTAAAAATTCGAAATGCTTTTTTTCAAAACAAATGCACCGATTCAATCGGTTGTTATATTCCATTTTCAGACTGGAATATCTCAAAAAATAGAGCTGATGGCGTAAAACGGATGATAGATTTGAGTTTAGCACACAAAATTACCTATGATACGAATCTTACTTGCTCGTTCCTGAACCCACGGAGGTCTTTAAAATCGAGAAAAGCTTAAAAATCAACCGATTTTTGGGGGGTTTTCAGCCATTTATCGAGTAAAAAAGGCATATTTTGAAATTTTAAGGGGCAGTTACTTATGCTATTTTATTATTAGCATACCTAGAGAGTCAAAATAAATCTTTTAAAGTCGGTCAAACCACGTTTGAAACGCGAAATTCTTCATCAATTGTTGACTTTACATAAAAAACGGTCGCGGGGTCTGGAAGTACCATTTTAAAAAAAATTCCGGGACGTAGAAATACTTGTGTGGGTATCATCTACAAGATCCACGATACCCATTTTGAAAAGCAAAATTATAAGACACCCCTAGTATGTTATATGGAATAGAACTGAGACGTTCCATGGTTTTTATTGCAAAAATCATTGAAGATGAGAAAACCACAGAACAGTTTTAAATGAGAGGGTGCAATTTTGAAGAGGGGGAGTACCCGCAACATTTTTGTTTTGCATATAACTTGAAAACCGCAAGCTAAATTTCGGAAAAAATCTGAAAACCATTCTGTAGACAATAAAATTTATTATACAACTGACCTATTCAAAAAATTTTAAATACATTTTTAATGTGTTAAAATAAAAAAAGATTACAAAAAAATAAATAAAAAAAATATTTTTTTTTTTTTACTTATTTCTCTATAACTCTTTTTCCAGCAGAGAAAGGTATAGAAATCGGTCCACATAAAAGAATGATAATAAATTTTTCTTTAAAGCGTAAAAAGTGTTTTTTTTTTACAAAAAATCAACCAAGATACGGTCGCTCAAAATAAGCCATTTTTTCTATTTTTATTACGTTAACATCGACATTATTTTAATTCTTATTTTGTACAACAAAACTTAAATGTATTTAATAAAATGAGAATAACAAATTAATTTATTAATAATAAATGATTGTTTTTACAGATTTGAATAACTCTTTTGGTTTTTAAGTAATTTGAAAATCATACAAGAACATGTTAGTCCTAATTTTCTACAACCGCAGCTTCCGTGGCAACCGGTTGTACATCCGCATGCAATTTTTCTAACCAAAAGGAGCTTGATTCATGGTTTAAGGTATCAATCCATAAAAAAAAAATAAGAACCCTGGAACGTCTTACTTCCATTCTATATGACATAATCAATAGCCTATTATTGACTTCCTGTAATATGACATATAATTTCAGCACGCTCTACCGGTGCATCTTCTCGCCAATTTAAGTGAAATGGGTGACACACTTGTAGAGAATTTAATATTGTTTAAGCAGAAGCCTAGATTTTTCTACAATTACAGGCATTGTTTTTAAGTTACAAGCAAAAATCTAACGAGAGAACTGTGTTTTCCAAAAAGTACAAAATGTTGGTCTTTTTTCATCGTACTCTAGTGGCCGAACCGTTAAACATACAAACAAAATTTGTTAACCATTGTTGTAGGAAATTTTATATTCTATAAAGTGTAGAAGGTAATTTTATCCCAAAAGTGTATATTTTGTTAATTTTTTGTTAAAAAACTAAAAAATTTCGAACATTTTAAAGTTTTTTGCGATTTTCGCTGTGATTCCATATCCGTCAGAAGTAGCAAAGTTAAAATTCGAATTCAGCGACCTCTAAAACATAAAAGGCGAGTGAGAAAAAAACTTCTATATTTTTTTCCTGAAAGCCAAAACTTTTAAAGCAAATTCAAACCAAAGTGATGGATTTTTGTTTTATTATTATATAAAAAACATTCTCCCAGAACGTTTATAGAAATGTATGTACTTCCTTAGTACTTCCATGTATAAGTCTACTGATACGAAATTCTTAGGATTAATATACCGTCACTTCTTTTCAGTGTTGCCGTTTTCACCTGTTTCATGTCAAATTTGACAAGATTTCATCGCTGTTGACATGAAATGAAATACAAATCTTGTCAAAATTGTTTTGACTTATTTTTTGACTTTATTCAATAATTCAATAAGCAGCTTAACTTTTTGTTAAAATATTTTAAAAACATTTCAACTTCAGTGTAGGCCTAAAAATTTTAAAAATTCTCAAACAGATCAGCATGCTTTCTGTCGATACATGCCTTTCGCAAAACAAAAGCTCATTGCTTCCAGTTCTGGAAGAGATGAAGTTGAGCCTGATTCAAAAGAAAAGATTTTAAGCCAGTGGAGCAATCTTTGTTTCATAAAATGGAAAAACATAAAAGAGACAGTGCCTTTCTGGTGCGAAGTTAATTCGTATAAGGATGCCAGTGGAGAAAATCCATTTAAAGAGTTGACGAAGTTTTTTTTATCAATATTGGTTTTGCCAATTTCCAATGCAAAAGTAGAAAGAATTTTTAGTCAATTAAATTTGATCAAAACGAAACAAAGAAACAGAATGCAGCTGTTGTTAACTATAATTCTCTTTTGACGATAAGAAATCATTTCCGCAATAAACACTTTTGCAATAACTTTGGAATACCTGCAGAAGTAAAAAAGTTGGAACACATGCTATATAAAAAATATAGATATAACCAATGAAATTGAATGTGATAGCTCAGATTTTGAAGATCTTTAACTTAATGTACCTTAATTTGTACATATGTACATATTTTTATATAATGAAATATTATTTATTCTAATAAACTCGTTGAATTGAAGTTGAAATAATTTATGTTTTGTTTATAATTAATAAAATGTTTTTATGTTATCATTAATATTTGGTATTTTGATAATCGACTTTTTTTTGACTAGAAACGAAATTTTCAAATATTTGACTTTTTTTTCACTTGATTTGGAAGAGACAAATAAAGTCAATAAGTTAGATTTAACATTATTTAGAATTTCGGCTTGGCAACACTGCTTCTTTTATTCTTTTGAGAATAATGCCCGGGACACACAGGACGCGGTCTGGCGGCACGATCAGAACGCGTCGTTGACCGCCGCGTTCTATAATGTCAGACAGAACGCGGTCAGCTTTCGGCGTTCTAGTTTCGAATTTCGATTTTCTGTTGAGCAGTTGGTCGGAGTGCAGTAGTATAATGAAAACTCAAATATGAGCAGCAGCAGCAGTTCTGACGAAGATGAAGTGCTTCTTCTGCTTACACTTGCAACCAGAAAAAAAAAGAAAATGGGTTCATGAGATAAACCAAAAAAGAAGCTATTTCTTCCCCATTGGTTTGTTGAAACTAATTCTATCAGTACTTCAATGTCACACATATTATTTTCTTTTTAATTTGTCTTTAAATTGGAAATGAAATGAAATGAATTAAAATAAATTAAAGAGAATTACCAAAATCAATACAAAGTAATTATCTTACATGCAGCTGTTTTCAGAGGTTTATTTTGACGTTTGGTCTTTTTTGACGCTTTACCAGTAGCGGATCTAGGATTTGGCTGTAGGGGGGGCTTAGAAATCCAGATTGAGACGAAAATTAAATCTTACTGGCAAAACCTTATTGTGTTTCGGCAGTATGAGCCCTCGGGAGATCTCATTATCTTGAACTACTCAAATAAACTAGTAGAGTAGGTACCAGTTTTGTTAGAAATATTACTCGAATTCAGAAAACAATATTTTGCTGATTGAAAAATAAAATTTCAAAACTTCAAGACATTTAGTCGCATGCGGCCTAATTGTGCCAGCTGCATACACTTTATATTCCTGCTCAAAAAATATGTGGATACATTTTTAAAGTCACACTAGAGTCTAGAGAGATTGCAAATATTCATTTGCTTTTGCATGATTTTCTGAGTGCAGAGAGTAAACTCACGCTTGTCGAATCTGGCTCCTTGCCTAGATTTCTTGTAGGTTATTGCTTAGTGCAAAAATATTTTGTATGTTTAATTGACTTTGACCATGGAAATATTAGCCCCAAGATTCTCTAATCCCTGGCTGAGGCTGGCCGTAAGAAACAATTCCTGTTATATTAAACAATTACACTAAAATTGACACGTGCGTCATTTTTCTCCAATTCTGCATTTTTTTTTTGTTAAATAAGCTAAGTGTTTAGGGTAAATTGTTGTTGCATTTTACATGTTAATTGTTCAGCACCGACTCCGTTCTTTTCAATTATTTCTTCAAGCTTAAGCCCCAACTTCGGAATTTCACGGTCCCTAGTGTTAAGCCCCAAAAACCCTCTCAAACAAGTTAAGTTTTATATAATTGGTTGTTTAACCCCGAAAACGTTTTCTTGTCCAATTCTTTTCAAGCCTTAGTCCCGAGCTGTTTTTTTCGTACCAATTTTCTGGGCTTTGTTTTTAGGGAAAAATTGTATTTGTATTAAACATGTCCATTAATCATAGCCCCGAACTTGATTTATCTCAAATTCCCTTAAGGATCTAGCCCCAATCAAATTATTTTGGGGCTTAGAAAAAAAAAAAAAAAAAAAAAAACATTACATGTAAATTGTTTAGCCCCAACGTTGTTATTTTGTCTGAATTCCATTAAATTTCACAGCTTTACAATATTTGCGACCAATAAAAAAACTCTACACGGAATGTAATCTATTGCTTTCTATATTTCAATTAATTTTAATTTAAGGAATCGGTTGTGGGGGGGGGGCTTTAGCCCCTATAGCCACCCCCTGGATCCGCTACTGCGCTTGACAGTCGCGTTCTTTGTAAAAATTTGCAAAATAAATTTGCCCGTCGCGTTCTATTCTTCACCGCTTGACTTGACCGCGTTCTGTTTGAACAACAACAAGTGATTCTACAAAAGACAAAGAACGCGACGGTCAAAAATGTCGACCGCACCGCCAGACCGCGTCCTGTGTGTCCCGGGCTTAAGTCAAAGCTTATTTGAATGAATGTGTACCTAATACCAATATTACTTGGAATATTTCTACAGTTTAGATATCATTTTTTTAAGATTCAAGAATACTTATTTACATAATTTAAGTATTTTCTTATTTACTTACAGCAAGCTTAATTGAATGACTGTTCTTTTAATATACATCGCCAACTTACCTGAAATAAAAAAAAATAAAAATATTATTAATAAATCAAATTCAATTCAACAGTTAAATTCTTAAATTTTAGATTAATATTTAAAATATTCCAAATAAAAAATATTTATTGTCTTCTTTTTTGAATAATTTCTTTCTATTTATACAGGGTGTCCCGTAAGTAATGGATAACCCTGAAAGGCCGCATAGTAGACTTTATGACCGTCCTGTGCTAAGTAAATATAAATATCATCCCTTACACCTAACACGGGTGCAAACTCTCCAGCCGCAAGATTTTGAAACGAGAATGAGTTTTTGTCGACAAATGATAATGAAAATTGAAGAAGATCCGCAGTTTTTTGACAAAATTCTTTGGAGCGATGAGTCGACATTTAAAAGAGATGGCTACACTAATCTCCATAATCTCCACTTCTGGGCACTACAAAACCCAAACATCATGAGGGAAGACAGGACTGGGATTCTCAATGGAAAAATAATTGGACCCTTTGAGTTGCCGGGGATTTTAACTGGCCAAGGTTATTTGGAGTTCCTCCAAAATGATCTCCCAACCTTGCTGGAAGAAGTGCCTCAAGACCTAAAGGAATCCCATTGGCTTCAAAATGATGGTTGTCCAGCACACTATGCTGTGCCTGTGCGGGCATATTTAAATGCCAGATATCCAGGCAGATGGATAGGACGTCTGGGACCAATTTTATGGCCAACCCATTCACCAGACCTAAATCCACTTGATTTTTTTTATTGGGGATGCATTAAGGAAATCGTATACAGCAAGCCGATCAGGTCTTTAGAGGAGCTAATAAATCGTGTGGAGGCAGCTGCATTACAAATTTCTGAGCAAAACCTTGCACGTTCACTAAGACGTTCATTTATTCGGAGGTGCAGAACCTGTATAAGAGTGGGTGGAAAACAGTTTGAGCATTTGCTTTAAATAAAAAAAAAATTAAAAAATATCTATTTTTGTTTTTGTTTTCTAACTAAGTGATCATGATTAAAAGCTGGCTCAAAAACTTTTTGTTTAGAGAAAATAACAAATAAACTAATAGCAACCAACAAAATATTTGATGGGTTTGTTAAAGCCCAATAGAACAGGTAAAATTCAAAACAAGCTCGAAAATGTAACCGTTTTTTGCACTTTTTTGACATTTTTATCAATAATGCATTCGGCCCTAGAAGTTGAAAGCTTGGATTTATCATTAGGACAACATCGTAGAAACAGCCAATAAATCAAAAATCTGCTATGTTCAACGCTTGGTATTATTTTCACGTTTACTGTGCTAATTTTGAAAACTTTTGTTTTTGCTAAATTTACTCTAGTATTGCAGATTTTTACCAATAACTTGCTATTGACTCTAGATATAATAATAAGTAATACCATTTTGAAATCTGCATTTAACGCGCATATTTTTAAAAAAGTTGGCCGCTCAGGTATTCATGCATTTTTTTTATACCAGCTATGATTTAACTTTTTCAAAAATTATTTGTTTTCACATTTTGCATTGAAATTCAATGTTAAATAATTTTTTTCTCTAAGAAGTCCAACAGTTATAATAATTTTCTTCTACTTATGTGTTGGCACAAGTAATGTAAAATATTCCTGCAAAAAAAAAAATGATGGAACTCATTCACTTGTAGTCGTGGTATTCAAAAATGTAAAGTAAGAAAAAAAATAATGCACTGAACAAAAAAATGCATATAACTTTTCTTGTGGTTGGGATAGAACTTTTTTTTATCAGTTTTCAGGAGGGTCATAAAGTCTACTATGCGGCATTTCAGGGTTATCCATTACTTACGGGACACCCTGTATACTTACATACTCATATTTTTTGATAATTTAAATGACAAAACTAAAGAGTAGAACCTTTAAGATATTGATAACTGAGGTGGAAACAGCTAAGCTGATTTAATTATAAATTTTTGTTGATTGTCATTTATAAGATAGCTGTCGCTATCAATTCTATAAACAAAGATAGAGAGAGCAATTATAGTCAAAGCGACAATCCAAGATTTAATAATCAACTATCACCTTAGCCGAGTCCACCCCTGCCTTAAATGTTTAAAAGTTAAATTATTGAAAAAAAAAAATCGCTTCCTAAAGTTCAATCTACATTTATAAATGAACAAAATAAAAGACAAGCTCTTTTTTTTAATTTTATTTATTGAAATTACTTCTTATAAATGATTTTACTCAATTAAACATTCTCGTTTTACTTTTATTTTCACTTTATATTTTACAAACATTTGCCTTTCCAGATGCTTTAGTAGGTAAAATTTGAAAACCTTGTCCATTAAAAAAAAACTTTATAAATTCACTATTTTCGTCCTTGCAAAAAAAAAAAAAAGCAGTCCAACCTCCCATCCCACAGGATACCAAAAATAAAAACAACGAAAATTGAATATAAATGAACTCATTAAATCAAACGCACAGGTCCTATACCTACCGAACAAATAAAAAGGACATTGGTGTCCGGTTGAAAAAATTTAATTTTCAAAAAAAAAATATATCTACTCGTAGATACCTATACTTATACAACATAATATAAACAAGAGACTTAAATCAAAATTCGCGACTTCCTTTGAGCAAAAAAAAACATCGAAGCATCCTTTTGTATAATTTGACTTTGAGAGTAAAAAAAAAAATTTAGGATTATGGGGGAGAATTTCAAAAAAGAAGAAAAAAAAAATTCAAAAGGTTCGGGTTTTTCATCCTTCTTGTTTGTTTGTTTTTTTTTTGTATAGAACTTTGGCCACTTTGTCATTATACATCGACGAAGGACCAAGGACGTTCTGCTTCATAAAAAAAAGTCAAGCATTTGGCTTACAGAGATACACTTGCTCAAAAAAGGTTAAGTGAATTTGTCACGATACAGGATAACGATATTTCATATATCAGAAGGATGAATGAAAATACAAACGAAAAAATAAAATCCAAATAACAAGGGACGGGACATACAATATATTTTTCAGGCTGTGACATTTAAGTGCTGAAACTTTTAACATTTTGAAGTGGGGTGCATCTGATATGGACAAATTAATTTGCCATTTAATATGAAGAGCGTATCCTTTGGAGTGTCATTTAATAACCCGCACAGAAAATACACACATATTTTTTTTTACGATATATTCCACTTAAACTAAATAAATTTTCGGCGGAAATTTGGTCGTCCTTGCTGCTGGCTCCTTAAAATCCGTTACACATATAAAATGCATGCCACACAAAATAAGGAAAAAAAAAATTGAAACGCAAAGTGAAAAATGTAAAGCAATTTAAATTGCCATCACATGAAAAAGGATACATGGTTTGTGAACTCGTACAGATATATTTGCATACATATATTCAGCATGTAAGCAGCCAGCAACTATTGTTAACACTCTGCTGGTCTAAGAAGTATACGGAACACATAGCCCAAGCGGAAGCCTTATGTTTTTGGGGAAGAATGTATAGAAAAGCACAAGAGAGAGTATAGATATTCTTATGAATATACATATATGTATTTATATATTGCTTGCACAAAACTATTGCAAGCAAGGACACAAATTTCTTCGTCTGGTCTGGGATTAGGATATATGTACGAATACACGTAGTAGTTGCATTTTTTTGTTTGTATATTTTGTTTTTTCACTTGCAAGAGAGAGGATATTTATGTGCGGTTCACTTTGTGCTTTTATTTTTCTCAATGGGTGAATTGTTTTCTAGGGTAGAAATAAATAGGATCAGACAGTGATTGAATGCACGTTTGGTGTTTGAAGCTAGGAAATAAAACGATCTGGAGCGTGTGCGATGGGATTTGATGGGAAATTATTTGTGTGAAGTTTAAGAATAAATTGTTTGGTACTCTTACTATCTCTCTGGATGGTAACCGTACTCCGTTCCCTTAAGATATGGTTATTTAAACTTTTAGATGAAAATAGTTCTGCAAGAGATTTAGTGCTGGACTTTTACACAATTTTGTATATGACATTCATTTGAAGGACGATAGCTACTGCTAAGTTTAAGAGGAAGAGGCAACTTTTTTTTTAACTTTACTGATTATAATGAACGATTTCACCTAAGAGAATATATCTGCTGCCATTTCAGCTTTCTTATGTTAACTTTATATAAAATCGAACAATAATATCTTCAAGGTCTTAAATAGGGTTGCCCTAATTTTATTCTCTATCAGAACGAGGATGGAAAAAGTTATACACTAGGGCATATACGCACTTTTTTTTTGTTGTATTGACATTTTTAATAAATTTGGAATCTATACGAATCGGATTGAATATGAATTGAAATAAAATTTAGATATCTCCAAGAATATTCAGTTGGATATAAATAATTTTATTTTAAGTTACAGAGTTTACAAATATTTTATTTGTTCAACTTACAAAGCGCTTAAATTTCTTTCCACAACCAGCGAACAGATTAACTACGCACTATTGAAAGGTTGTAGCTGGACGAGGAAATATGAACTCTCGGTCAAAAGGAAAATACCAGACTTTGTCCTATCATCAATAGAAGGAGCCCGACTTAGTCTTTCAGAACATTCCAAATATCTAGGCGTTATTTTTGACAAAAAACTTAACTAGGGTTCGAACATTAAAGAAAGAGTCAAGAAAGCCATGTTCGCTTTTTACTTCTACAACAGGATCTTTGGTAAGGCCTGGGTTCCAAACTCTAGGATGTTAATGTGGATGCACACGGTCATTATAAGACCGATCCTTACATATGGTAGCCTGGTTTGGTGGAGCGCGATGGACAAAGAAACTAATTATAAAACGCTTAATAATGTTTAAAGACTAGCGTGTATATACGAATTACAGGGGCAATGAGATTCACACCCACTGCGGGAATGGAAACGATACTTAACCTAAAGCCCCTAGATCTACTTATACAAAAAACTACAGCCTACAGTGCTCTAAGACTAAGCCAGACCAATAGGTGAAAAGGAACTCTGTAGGTCATGCACAAATTATCAACAAAACGGAGGGGTATGTATATATATGCAGAGACTACACAACACCCTGTACAGATTTTAAAAAACCATTCTCTGTCTCCATCCCCACAAGGGAGGAATGGGATGCATTTTTACAACAATCAGACAGACCGATGGTAGAAATATACACCGACGGACGGATCGAAGATGGATATTATAGGTGTGAACTGCCAACTCTTATAGACTCCCTGATTACAGCAGTGTCTTCCAAGTAGAGGTACTGGCAGAGACTAAGGCTGCCGAACAAATATGAATAATGGCGATAACACAGGCTGATATCACCTTTTACTTTGACAGCCAGGCAGCGGTCAAAGCCATCTCTGTCACAGAAATTAAATCCAAGTTGTTTTCATGGTGTCGTGAAGAGCTGAGAGCCGCATAGCAGAACATCAGACTCTGTTGGGTCCCTGGACACTGTGGAATTATAGGAAATGAGTAAGCCGATGAACTGGCGAGGACTGGTTCATCGCTACATCCAAACCTAATAGACTCCAGTGTTAAAATTCCACCCTGTACCATTAAACAAACAATTAATAAGAAGATAGTGGAACTTACCAATGACAGGTGGAACTCACTTGCAACATTTACCGCTACAATAAGAAAAAACAGATAAAATCATGAACCTAAAAAAAGATCCCTAAATCTTCTGATAGGAACAATAACAGGACACAATCTCTTAGGGTATCATAAAAGCAAAATGGGACTGAATACTGCAGACCTATGCAGAGGCTCCGGAGACGAAGAAGTAGAGGAGGACACCCTTCACTACCTTCCGGTCACTGTCCGGCACTCTGCAACATTAGGAAAACATTTTTGGTTAGCTACTTCTTCAACAATTTAGCAGAATTCTCGAAGTCAACAGATGACAACATTTTAAATTAAATGAACTTCATCAACGCATCGAAATGACTCGATGTTCCATAGGATTTCATAGGTTATTTATTTTAAAGGGATTGTCCAATACATCGGGGTATCACAAGGGATCAACATTGATCTAAGTGTGACGGAAACAAGAACTACCGGCAGCCCATCAACCTAACCTAACTTAACATAACCTACAAAAGCGCTTAAGGAGTTCATACGAAGACGCAATTATATAAGGTTTTAGTTTAAATATAATTAAAAAATATTAGTCCAGGCAAATTAGATTTTAGCATGTATGTAACATATAGTATCTTAGATTTTTGTGGTTTTCTATGAGGAATAATATACACGAAGAGAATATGAGGTTGCTCCCGCTCAAAAAGGTGTGCTATTTGCAGGAAAATCAAAACGTGCAAGAAAGTGCATTATTCACTCCCTGTTTTTTGTTCTTTTCCTATATAACTTTGTAAAAATGCATCTTAGGAAAAAAAACATTGAAACAAAATTTGTTTGTTATAAAATTCTCCACAAGTTCAGATTTATATAAAACTTTCTGGTGTTATATTTTTGTTGCTATACAGCGTTGACGTCAGAAAAAAGCTGTAAAAAATAGAGTAGTTTTGAAGCACTAAACTGAGAGATAAAAAATGGTCCAATTCTTCTATAAATGTGGACTCAGATACTCTAGGGAATTACAAAATGAAATATTGAAACCCAATTCAAATCGGTCCAATAGTCTGGCTGGTAGTGCATGGAACGACTTCTTATGCGACTTTAAAGTTGACACGGTACCTTACTCGGATCATCTCCCAATAATCTCAACCTTTCAGATAGAATGTGTGAAATCGAATGGAAATAGAAATCTAGCAATTTTGCCTTAACTGAAGTGGGTAGAAAGCAAAGCAGAAAGTTATCATAGAAACCTGGACATTTTGCTTGAAAGACACGATGGAGTGGACCTTACGGTTATTATAAGTAGCATAAGATCTTCGTACCCTGTCTGCAGTGG
Organism: Melangyna quadrimaculata; assembly: GCA_949320155.1. Classification (NCBI taxonomy): domain Eukaryota; kingdom Metazoa; phylum Arthropoda; class Insecta; order Diptera; family Syrphidae; genus Melangyna; species Melangyna quadrimaculata. The sequence goes on from OX439483.1 coordinate 415,140,011, forward strand.
TTCGAATGGGAAGAAACTGAATCCAATTGCACCCTGGTTTGACATGGACTGCAAAAAGGCAAGACAAAAATCATTTGCGTGGCTAAGAGCATTCCGGGTTCTTAGCGATCAATTTAATAAAACCCACTATATGGAAGCAAATAGGGAGTTCCAAAATGTATGTACGAAAAAAAAAACAAAAATACTTTGAGGAAGAGTCTAGAAGACTGGCGCAATCCAATAATGCAAAAAATGTTTGGAAGTTGGTAAGAACCTTAAACGGGAACAAGTTTGAGATAAATCAAAATCTAACGCCTGGTATCCTGCTTGCGCATTTTAAAGGGTTATTGAATCCTTGTTCTAATGGCCTCACCATTTCTTATGCAGCACCGAGCCTTGAAAATCAATCGTTGGATGCCTGTATAACTAGTGCAGAGATAACGGATGCTTTCAAGAGCTTGAAGGATGGTAAGGCAGCTGGGTCTGATGGAATTCCGGTTAAGTTTTTCAAGTATGGAACTATGGAGCTAGTGAACAAACTGAATGTTTTGTTTAATCAGGTAATGGATAGCGGACATATTCCGCAGCAGTTCAAGGAATCTTTAATTTTCCCGATCTACAAAAAAGGACGCACTAAGAACCCGGAAAACTATCGTGGTATAAGTTTTCTTAACGCCTCGTATAAAATATTTACTGCAATTCTCCAACGAAGACTTAGCTCCTGGATCGACGAAAACCATCTAATCCAGGAATTTCAAGCTGGATTCAGGCCCGGATATTCCACCACAGATCACATCTTTTAGCTAAGAAGTATAGCTGAAAAATTTCTTCAAAATGGAAAAAAACTGTACTGCTTTTTTGTTGATTTCAAGTCGGCGTTTGATGCCGTGGACAGACAGGCCTTAATATATAAGCTGTTTGGATAAGGCATGTCTAGAAAGTTTGGAAGAGTAATACAAAACCTTTATGGAGACACACGGGCCACGGTATGAAATGGAGAGAAAATGTCTGAATGGTTTTAAACTGAATCAGGAGTACGCCAGGGATGTGCGTTGAGTCCTCTTTTGTTCGCTCTTTACATCGAGGATCTTTCTTGCTGCTTATCTGGAGGCATCGAGTATACAAGAACCCTAATCAAAGCACTTTTCTTTGCGGATGACTTTGTGCTGTTTGCTTATTCACCGGAATCACTGCAGCTGATCATTAATCAACTCGAACGGTACTGCAAAGCTTGGAGGCTGTTAGTGAATCTGAATAAATCAAAAGTCATGATTTTAAAGAGTTGTGTTGGAAAAAATTGTGCAAATGAGAGGTGGTCTTACAACGCGGAGAGTATAGAAGTTGTTAAGGATTATAAATATCTAGGGGTCTAGATCTCAAGGAATTTAAGTATGGAAAATCATTTGAATGAGAAAATTGTTAAGGCCAAAAATGCTATTGGTGCTACATGGAAAAAATGTTTCGCCAATAAATTCATTGACCGCAGTAGTAAATTTCGTGTTTTTGAAGAAGTCAATCATGCTCTACGCCTTCCAAGTATGGGGCTGGTGGAGAAACTTTTGAGGTTTTATGTTAAAAGAATATTTCATCCTCCTTCTAATACTCCTAATTACGTCGTGATGCTGAAAACTGGTTTGTCTTCGCTCTTCATACGTACACTTAAACTGCACATCGCCTATATTATTAAGGTTTTACATATGCCCAGTGAAAGATTACCAAGAAAAGCGGCCCTTCAAGTTATTCATGGAAGAAGCAGTTGGTATGCCGAGTGGGTTAAGCTGGCGCAGTGGTGCGATTTGGACGTAGAGAACCTCAATGAATGGAAAGGCTCACTCTACAAACTAATTGAGGCGGTGGACGTCAATTATAGGGAGAAATATATACAAGAAGCTACCAGTTCCGTGCATAAATCGATATATAGTAGATTATGTCACAATTTGGGCCCTAGAAACTATTTTCGAGATGAGAACAGTGTGCAGCAAATATCTACGATATTAAGACTGAACTTCTGAACTTTTGTGTCTCAACTTCGTACCACATAGAGAAGACCTCCCGCTGCTATGTAATCTTTGTAACCAGGGAGAAAGAGAAGATGTGCTACATTTTCTAGGAAGATGTCCGGTATTGAAGGAAACAAGAAGATACTTTTTTGGATGCAAAATGTACTTACGGAGGACGAAATGTTGTTATATTTAAATCAAATGGATGTTCCTAAGCTCTTCAATTACTGCAAGGCTGCACTGGCATATCGTGAAAGGATAACTAATGAAAGTTTTTTATGCACTCAGAATTTTGTATAATGTTCGTTGTTTGTTGAATTTAAATTAGCTCAATAAGCTTTAAGTTGGAGCTTTAAAATTGAACTAAAGTTATATATGTAATTATTTGTCAATCTGGCAGACGGCAATGCCATGCTTTACTTCATTTTGTAATATTATGTATATTGTTCTTTAATATGACGTAAAATAAAATCAAATCTAATATAAAATCAATAGGTTCGAAATGAAAGGCAATGTTAAATAAGTGCACCGTGTGAAAATTAAAACTCCTGAAAGCCCAAAATCAAGTAAAACCTTAATCGTGGATGGAAGCCCATTATCTCGAAAACCGTAGTATCATCACTATCCACAAATTACAAACATATTCGACTGGGTTGAGACAATACAAAAAAGGTATGGGAGGAGGGGTCAATACCTTTCCCCCCCTGCAGGCGCGAACGCAGGAAGAAATTTCGGGTGGGGGGGGTTTTAAACTGAAAACTCAAAGTTAAGAGTGAAATTGTATGGCGAGATTTTTTGGTAAAAACGTGGTACGTAGTATGATTAAAGGCTCTCCCAAACCAATGCGGAACATTCGTTGCGGCGAAAAAACATTCGCATGTCAAAATTTATTTACATGGTGATATATGAGAGTGCCCACACCAACGCGGCGGAGAAACATATGAAATAATTTTGAGTGACGAATGTTTTTTCGCCGCAACGAATGTTTCGCATTGGTTTGGGAGAGCCTTAAAACTGTTTTATAAATAGCAAGTACTAAGTTTAATTAAAATCGATAGAGCAGTTTTTGAGAAAGCTTTATAAAACCAAAATCGTTGTATGACGGCAGCTATATACCCGATCTAGATGAGCTAAAAGAAAAATTCAAATTTCGCCTCTAGGTAATTACATGATTTCCACCAAATTTAAAGCAAATCCGTCCCTTCGTTTAAGCTTAGCTCTATTTACATCAGGACGCACATTCAAATAAACCGATGACGCATGCGTCGTCTTGTCGAAAATCAGAAATCACTTTTTTTGACATCTCCATTTTTGTTATTTTAGTTCTGATTAAAACCTTGACATTTTTTTTTGACACGAAACCAAGCAAGTTAAAACCTATGTATGTGTAGCGTTTAGGTTCGTCGTATGTTTTCTTCGTACTTTTTTTTTTCTATATTTAAGTAACTGGAAATAATTTTCTCAATGCAAATTTTTATACGAATTTGCATTCTACCAAAACAAAAATTTTGAAAATACTAAAATATAATTTAGCGATATCGAAAATCTTGCTGTTTTGGGAATAGTGTGGTTTTTGGGTACCTATTTGAGATTTTCCGGATTTTGTATTTTCATGATTTTGAGCGGATTTTTGGTTTTGGGGACATGGACCTCAACTCCAAATTAAGGATGTTTTTATTTATAAATGCAGGAATATAAGACATCAACACGTCAGTTCTACCAACAAAATTACGCTTCTGAACAACTTAAGTAAAATACTGGAAGAAGATTACTTCGGAGACTAAATAGGTTCTGCAGCAAAAGAAACATCATCCTAGACATGCAGTTTGGCTTTAGTGGAAAACACCATAGAGCTCAACAACCATCGTGTCACCGTCAAAAGCTTTCTGGTGGTGAAGCCCTTTATTACATTTTCCCCCCTCACTAATACAATTTTTTTTCTTTTCGTTCTTCCAACAAAATCTACGTCCAACTAGACAACAGCAGATACCAAGTGAAGAACATCATAGCCGAAGCTGTCCAAGGTTCGAAGATAGGTCCCTTCCCCTACAGCCTAATGATGTCCGACCAGCCTGTGCCAACTGGATGCCAAAATCTTCTCTACCTTTTATAAATATATGCCACATCGATGTCTCCTCTGGCAGATTAACGGAAAGTTGAGACCCACATCAATAAACTCTTCGCCTTCTACAAGCAATGGGGCATCCGGATAAACACCTCAAAATTGGAGCTTGAGTCTTTCAGTTGGCCCAATAGAGGTAGTCGCAGTGGTGCAGCCAACTGCAGAACCCCGATTCTAAAACTTACGGACGGATCTATGATAGCAGGCAAATATAACTTGAAGTACCTAGACATACACTTCAACGAGTTGTTAAAGTTCAACCCGCACTCACTTAACGTGCTCAAAAAGCCAACTCGGCCTTCCACTGACTTCAGCCACTGATGAGACGCAGGAAGGAACTAAGCCAGAAGATTAAGTTTGGATGAACAAGCAGCTTCTGCGGCCTGTCACCGGCTATTCTTTCCCAATCTGGTTCTCCATCTCGAAGACAGCCTAAATGAACTTCAAATGTTCGAAAGAAAGTTATACTAATGATATGTACCGGACTACATTTTGACCGGCAAAGAATGGGATTTCACAGTAACGAAAGTCTTTACACAGAGGCGAACATCATTTCCCTGGTACCTACTGCCTTCAGCAAAGAAGCTAGTAGGACACTCCAACAGTCACTCGAATCAACTGTTGAGAAGGATTCGAACACCATATTTTTAAATGCATTTTAGAATATTGTTTGATTGAGAATCGAAATTCTAAACATTCAATTTCGGTGAAGCAAATGTTTTGGGAAAATAGAATATCCGGGAAATGTGGTCTTCGGTAACACCTTTACTTTTATATTTCTTATAATAAATGAAACCTCTTTTAATGAAAAAAAAAACAAGAACCCAAATCGCTTCATCATGAAATAAAAAGTACCAATAAAATGCGCTTATCTGTTCTTCAGAGCATCAGCAATGTGGCGCTTATCTGTTCTTCAGAGCATCAGCAATGTGGTGAATGCATATATGAATATTTTTCTGTTAAAACTCAAAAACTAAAAAAATCCAATTTTCATGTTAGAGCACCTGATTCGAGTACTAAATCAACTTTTCTTCTCCTACCATACTTTTTTTTTATTTCTACTCATTTCATCTTACCTTATCATCTCACTGCTGCTGCTGCTTACTCACAACACACCCCGATTTCTTCATTCTTTCTTCAACCACGTGATGAAATAACACCATTGAAAGGATATAAAGCTTAGACACAAAAAAAAAAAAAAACATATTTATAACCCCCAGTAAATTTATATATATTTTCTACCTGAAGTATAAAATGCCAAGGAGGATATAACAATTTCCCACAAACATTCACGCACATACTCTCTGGAGGCGGAACTCACCGCCACGTGATGGGAAAAGAAACTTTTCTTTCCTTTTTTGCAAAACAAATGAAAAATATGATGAATTTCTTCGTTACTTGATACTTTTTTACTTATTTTTTTAATTTTCCCATTTTAAATAGATTTTCCTAAATAGTCCCAGAAACAAGAGTCAAAAAAAGTACAGTACAGTACATAAAGATAGACAAGGCGTGAAAGTGTATCAATCTCGGTTTTTTTTAGGGGTGAGAGAGTGTGAGAGGATTAACCGAAAGCTTTTCAGTCGAAGAAGCACGATGGCAACTTGTGAAACAAGAAACCACTTAAAAACTCTCGTGCGAAACATCCTTCAACTTGACGACGACTAACACGAGACGAAGCAACGCATAGTTAAAAAATACAGAGTGAGGGAGATGGGGAGTTAAAAATCATATACAAAGGCACTCTTCATAAGGATAAGGATCTTGAAAGTAACATTAAACCGGTGTGTATAGGTTATTTATTAGCACCAAGGAGTGAAGTGTTTATTTCTTTCTCCGAAACATAAGAACACCTTTTTTTATGTGTAAAGAAGGAAAACATTTACCTACAGATGATTTTTCACTTGCACATCCAGATCCAACCCCTCGCATTTCTTTAATGAAAGACTACCTATACAAAAAGCATTCGAGTTTTAATTGCATCTTTCCAAATGTATATACCTATCTACCAATGTGTCCCTAAGGGGGAAAAGGCAGGGTCAGAGGCGCAATAGAGAAATAATAAATGTCTGGATGTCAGTTTGATTAATGTAATTAAAAATGTTCCTCCTCTTCGCTCGACCCCACCAGACAGACAACAACACCAGTTGATGAAGATGGGGTCGATATAAAAAGGTTCTTCTAATTCAAATTAATGGTCGGTATAGGTATTGTTAGGACAGCGAGCCATTCGTGATTGTTCCATTTGTCTTGGGGGAGCAAATTCAAGTCTTCATGCACGCCTTAAAAGCACTACTTTCTTCGACAACATTAATATTGTGTACCCTATTTAGTTGAATACATTCATAACTACAATCTTTGTGTTCTAACAATCGTAAAATTAGCTTAAATTTGTGATGGAAAATAAATAACACCATCACAGACCCTCAGGTTATATGATTGCCATAATGAAAAGTGTTCCAACTTCATTAAATCTGAGTCCAACATTATTGTAGAATTTAAAATTTTAGTAAATATAAATATACCTACATTGTTTCATAGATCAATTTCAAGACGAAACCCACAAAAGCCTTTTATTGAATTTTAAGCCGAATTTACCAAATTTGCCAAGGCAGTTTTAGTTTCACGAGACAAATTTGGATAAGTTTTCCCGTGATCCGTATGCATACATATCGTGAATTCATCAAAGAGGTAGGTAGCCGAAACCCCAGTAGGCTACCATCAGCCACCCCAGAGAAAGAACCCCCGTGGTATGATAATGAACACCGGAAAAAGGTAGCAAAAGATGCCATGTGAAAATGCTGTGGCAGCGTAAAACAAGAGCAGCGAGGAAAAAGTATCAAACTAGGAGAAGGGAGGAGAAGCAGATCTTGCGAAGGAAAAAGAGGGCGCACGCAGCCTCCTGAAGGAGATCGAAGAGTCTCGCCATCGAAACGCGGAGGTAAAAAAAAGCCAAGCAACTCGCTGCTGGTTTTAAGACCGGAACACAGGCTACCCGACTCACCGAAGCACAGGGAATAGTTGAGGTATTCAAGCAGCATTTCCAGCTACTGCTAAATGGGCATCAAGTAGAGCAAGTGATAGGACAAGAAGGAAACCCAGCCTCAGTCAATGAAGACTAAGTTTTTCCAGCTTGTATAGAAGAGATTGATTAAGCTACAAAAAAAGCTAAAGAACAACAAGGCCGCTGGCCGGTTCTGATGAATTACCAGCGGAACTCTTCAAATAAAGAGGAGATGTGTGTTGATAGGGCGCATGCATCATATCATCAATAAAGATTGGGTAGAAGGAGCATGGCCGATGATTTTGCTGTCAACTCTATATGCCCCATCTTGAAAATGGCGATCCTATGTCTTGCAAGAACTATCGAAGCATAGATATCCGTGCTAAACGTAGCATACAAAGATTCTATCGAACGTGTTGTGTGAGCGTCTTGAGCCGTTCTGCAACATTTTAATCGACAAGTTCGTATCAGTGTGGCTTCCGGCCCGGCAGATCGATCATAGACCAAATCTTCACATTGAAGCAAATTCTAGAAAAGACCAAAGAATTTAAAGTCAATCAGTTTAGAGCTCGCATCAGCTTTTCATCGACTTTAAGGCCGATTTTGACAGCATTCATCGCCAAGAGGTCTATATGACGTTGGCTGAACTCGGGATTCCGGGAAAACTGATTCAGTTGTGTCGCTTGACTTTAGAAAACACACGGTGCAATATGCAATAAGGAAATAGCTCATCCAAACTTTTCCAAACAGCAACAATCAACATTCACAGGGTTTCGGCAAAGAGATGCGGGCTATCATGTGAATTCTTCAAACTTGTTCTGAAACAGATGAGTGCGTAGATTAGGTGTAATCACTAACTACACTTTCTTCAAAACATCCGTCCAACTACTGGGATATGCGGATGATATAGACATCATCGGCCACTCCCAACGTGCCGTTATATAATCCATCACGTCTGAAGAACAGGCGTAGCTCGTTGGTCTTGAAGTAAACGGGGATAATACCTAGTACGTGCTATCACCAAAAATAAGCATCTATCCACCGACTAGGACAAAACGTTACTGTTGATAGCAGCAACTTCGAAGTAGTTTATCTCTTAAGAGAAAACATAAACTCTAGGAATGTGTCATAATGCTAGAAATTGAGTGGGGCAATGCTTTTTTGTACCCAAGTTTTTTGACTAGCATAATTAAACACATAGCGGAATTAAAAAATATCAACAACAAACTAATAAAAAAACAACCTTGATTTAATGAAGACTGCGCCAAAGCTAGGAAAAAATCACTTGGATCTCTCAACTTGTTTAGAGAACTAAACACGGATACAGCGAAACAAATTTATATTGAAGCAAATTTACATTATAAAGCAATTTGTGAGTCCAAGAAAACCATATATTTAAATGGAATGGCAAGTGAAATAGGAGAGGTTTCCAGTAGCAAAGACTTTTGGACACTTGCTAGAAAACTCAACGGAATCGCATACAAAGTTGGTGCCCTAGTTGAAGTTAACACTCTTAAAAACCATTTCCGAACAATGCTTAATCCAGAGGGACCACAAATTTCATATATGTATGCAGTACCACAAGTGTTTGATGAAATCTTGGACCCACCATTCTACATTGAAGAGCTTTATGAGGTGTTGCGAAAAGCAAAACAAAACAAAGCGCCAGGGGAAGATCGAATCCCCTATGAGTTCTACCAAAATGCTACAATCAATCCCTAAATCATATCTATAAAGAAGCACATGTACCTGAGGAGTATCAAAAGTCAATAATCTTCCCAGTATTTAAGAAAGGTGATCCAAATAACGCAGCAAACTATAGAGGGATCTCTTTTATGAATACTATTCCGAAAATTTTTACGGGCTTATTGAACGCACGCCTAACAAAATGGGTAAAAGAAAATAGAAAGTTAGGCCAATTCCAGGCGGGATTTCGAGAAGGCTATCCTACTGTGGATCAGATATTCAACCTAACAAGTATAGCGCAAACCTACTTAAACAAAGGAAAAAAATTGTATGCATTTTTCATCGACTTTCATGCGGCATTTGATACGATCAATAGAAAATGTCTTTTCTACAAACTTTCCCAAATCGGCGCGCGTATCGACTTAGTTTCTCAGTATCCTTACCAATCTCTATAGTGCCAACAAATCTGCAATATGGAATGGGAATCAGCTATCAGACTGGTTTGGAATAGAAATTGGTGTAAGACAGGGATGCTTGCTAAGTCCTCTAATTTTTTCACTGTTTCTGGATGACATCTCAGATTACCTACCAGCGGGAATCACAGTTGAAGGTATTAAAATCACCACATTGCTTTTTGCGGACGATCTGGTAATCTTAGCAGAATCACATAGCTCTCTTCAGCTTATGATAAACAAATTAGAAAATTACTGCAAGTACAATAGTTTACAAATCAACACAGCAAAGTCTAAAGTGCTTGTATTTAGAAAAGGAAGAGGCCGCTTAGCTGGATTTGAAAAGTGGAAATATGGTGGAGAGAATCTGGAAGTCGTCAAATCATATAAGTATCTGGGGGTTACAATAAGCCACGATCTTTCGTTTAAACAACATTTTAAATTGAAACTTTCTGATTCGAAAAAAGCCATAAACTCAACTTGGAAAAATCTTATACCGAATTCTAGGGTTGGGCTACCATCCAAAATAAAAGTTTTTGAAGCTGTTATGCGCTCCATAATGTGCTATGGTGAACAAATTTGGGGAGGTAAATACCATGAAGATGTAGAAAAATTATTGCGTTTCTTTTTGAAAAATCTTCTGCGTCTACCAGCAAACACGCCCAATGATATGCTCTTAATTGAAAGCAGAATATCACCTCTTCATGTTTTTACACTCCAACTCAGCATGAATTATGTGACCAAAGTTCTAAACGAGGCAGACGATTCACGACTTACCAAGGTTCTCGTCAGTAAGGTACTTAGAACGAAAACAATGTTTTACAAGGACTGGGAAAATGTAGCAGCTAAGTACAACATCATGCTAGACCTTACAGAAAATAATATTTCAGAGTGGCGTAACATAACCCAAAAATTCGTTCTTGATGTGAAACAGGCAATACAAATAGAAAATATTACACACGCAGAAAGTTCATCAATAGGGTTTTTGTATCGGCAACTCGACCACCAACAGATTAACTATCTGAACCTTGGCCTCAGTACTGCACAAATTTCTATGGTAATCCGAGTGAGAGGAGAACTACTCAAGCTTAATTATATGCCCCATCGTGGGGATATTTCACCTACCTGCTGCCTATGCAACACTAGGGAAAACGAAGACGTGATGCACTTTCTTGGTTCCTGTCCCATCTTGAAAGAAATAAGGCGATATCATTATGGAGTCAATCTTATGAATATTAAAGAAGTTAAACGTATACTGAACGACTGTGAAAATTGGGGAAAACTTGCTTCTTATTGCCACTCAGCGCTCAATTATAGAAAAAGAATAATCAATGAAGATTTTTAAAATACAAAATGTCAAATCCACACTTTTTCTTTTTATATGTATATTTGTAAAAATTATATTTTTATATTTCTTATTTAAAATTTGATAAGAAAACAAAAAAATGTAAAATTTGTTGTCATTTCTCGGCAGACGGCATAGCCATGCTTAAATGTACTTATTTTAAACAATTGCAATTGTAAATTTTATAAAAGATGAAATAAAGTACCAAATAATAAAAAAAAAATAACTCTACGAATGTCACCTTATACGGAATCGGAATTTTTTTTTGCAAAATAACCTTTATTTTTCGGGATATTTATTAACTAAGCCTTTTCCGACACCCCCTCCACCCCCCCAACAAAAAAAAAAAACGTTACAACCCTTTCTATTTTTTATTTTTTTTTGCAAAATTACATTTATATCAACAAATTAAATGGCATATTTTGTGTTTAGCCCAAACTTCTAAAATTGTCCAATTTAAGCCATTAAAATTGGTTAACTTATTACTAAGAAAAATTGAAAACCTTTATAAATATTAGTTCGGCCGAGATGAGAGTAGGAATATGGTAGTAGATACACAGTCAGTGCTGGTAAGAACACTTCTCTAGACTACTTAACGGCGAAGACAGCAAAGGTTCCGCTAGTAGGCAGAACACTCCATACAACTTGGACGATGATGGCCAACAACTCCGTCCAACCGACCTAGCCGAACTGCGGATGCCGATATCCAAATTTAAGTCGTACAAGGCTACTGGTGCGAATGGGCTACCAGCCGAACTATTCAAATCAGCGGGGGATGAATTGGTTAGGAGCATACACCAACTCATCTGCAAAATTTGATCAGAGAAAAGTATGCCCGATGAATGGAATTTCGGTATAGTGTGCCCCATTCATAAGAAAGGAGATTCTCTGAAATGCACCAACTAAAGAGGAATTAGTCTCCTAAACGTCGCGTCGCTTATACAATCATGTCGGCTATCCTGAGTGATCGCTTACAACCTTTTGTCAACGATCTGGTCGGCCCGTATCAGTGTGGTTTTGTGCCAGGCAAGTCAACCGTCGACCATAAATGTTCACACTCCAACAGACTTAAGAAAAAACCCAAGAATTCCAGATCGATACAAACCATCTGTGGCAGGCGCATTTGCGAGCGTTGAATCGGAGGCGGCTAAAATGGGATTGGCGGTTATATGCTTGACGAAATATATGCTGTCATCGAGTAAGGAATCTCAACTCTCGTCGACTCTGGCAAAATATAACGATGGACAGGTATAACTTCGAAATTGTCAAGGACTTGTTCTAACTGGGCTCCACTATTACCTCGCAAAATGACATCAGTGCAGGGATCAGACGAAGAATAACTCTTGCAAACCGCTTTTTCTTCGGGCTAAGAAGGCATTCAAGTAGTAAGGCCCTCTCTCAGAGAACAGAGGAGACTTTACACAAGACCCTGATCATCCCAGTCCTGCTCTATGGGGCAGAAGCATGGACATTGAAAAAATCAGATGAAAGTCTGCTAGGCTGCTGTGAGAGGAAGATTCTTCGTGTGATTTTCGGCCTGGTGTGTATCGAAGGAGTTTTGAGGAGAAGATGCAACGTCGAGCTATACGGGCTCTACAGCGACGTTGACCTGGTCAAAAATTTAAAAACACAGCGGCTGAGATGGCTGGGGCACGTGTAGGGTATGAACAGCAACGCACCTGCCCGACGAGTCTTCGAATCCAACCCCGATGGTGTACGCAGCAGAGAAAGAACTCATAAAAGGTTGCTCGCACAAGTGGAGAACGACCTCATCCAACTCGGTGTGCGCAACTGGAAGCGGCTAGCGAGGGACAGAGCTGGCTGGAGCGGCTTGTTAGTTGAGGCCGTAGCCCATCCTGGGCTGTGAGCGCCATCTTAGGTAAAGTAAGTTTATATTAGATCTAGCTAGGTACATATCAAATCAAAAGCCTTTTTAAGGGTTAACTTTTGAAATTTAATTCTTTTTTCTGCAATTTTTCACTTTTCTTCTCGAAATTTAATTTTTTTCAATAAAAACTTCATTAACATTTCTAAATAAATTATAAATTACATTCACCGTTGTTCATTAAAAAATAATGCGTCAACTTTTTTCTAGAAATTATTACCACATTTCAAGTTCTTCCTTTCCTATTACCTTACCCTACCTACATATTAGAAATACCAGATCATAATTCGTCAAGTAAACAAAAATAACAAAATGAATTCTATTTGTTTTTTTGTGTTCAAATTTCTCTTAAAATGCCCTGCTCCAAAAATAATTAAGTCCTTATGTTGTTGTTCGTTCTATTTTAATTACAATGAAATCTTGAATTTTAACAAATACGAGTGACTGTTCCTATAAGAAAATAAATTAAGAAAAAAAAAACAAATGAAACAAAATGAAGAATTTAAAAGATCACAACGTGGTAAACGTAACACTCGTCTCCTTTCAAAGTTTACACCAATAGCATTAAAAGAAGAAGAAGGAGGAGGAGAGTCATTAAACTCCTTCAACAATCGCTTCCACAATCATCAAAACCCGCCTTTCATTCATATCCTGCCTGCAGCTTGCCATAAGTGTAAAATGTAAATTCGACAGTACAACTTCCTGTTTCAATTAAATAATCAAGCCCCTTTTATGCACACAGCCAGCCTCTCTCAACTGAACTCAAACCATTCATGTAATACGCCTCAATTTAATATTTGCACCGTTTACACACAGACATTCTAATTACGGGGAAAATTAAATAAAAGTGAAAGCTTTTTAAGTATCCTTTAGTCTTTCTGACGTCTGATGTGTAAGGATGTATACGAGTTCGAATACCTTACCTATATGTTGGTTGGTATGCTGGATGTTGTGTTTTCGTATAGAGATGTGAATCTGAATGTGATGAGTTCTCTGTACTCATGAACATCTGCAACATACCATTATTTTATTTTACAAGAATTTTTTTTTAACTATAAAAACATGAGTTCGTCGTCTTTAACATATCTTGGTAAGGATTGGTTGAACAAACAAAATAAAATTGATATTAAACAGGGTGTTTCAATTTGTTTAAACTAAACAAAATGTTAGACCAACCTCAAAGGATTTGTAAAATTATTTCTTTTAATTTTTAGAACCGAGTGACTCAGAAGTAACTGATCTGTGCTACTGTGGGTAAGGTGTGCGTGTGTTTTCTTCAGTATTTTTAGTGGTAGTGTCTCACTAAAACAAACGTTTGAGGGATTTAATTTCAAAACTCATCTTTTCCGCTTTTGAAATTTGGCGTAATCGAAAAATCATCTTTATCTAATACTGTTCGTTTTCACCCTATTAGAGTAAGAGCTCAGGGAAAAGGGCCGCCAGACATACGTTATTTTATCATGGTTAAGATTTTTTCTGCGAACAGATACTATGGTAGGTAAGAGCAAATGGCTACTAAGAGTCTTGAATCCGGATGGAATATGAAGAGGTAGCGAGTGTTAAAGTTGCATACAGATGTTGCAATATTGCGTTATTTTATCAAAGCTGAATTTGTGATATGTCTCAAGGGATGATGTCATTAACTTTATTTGACACTTGTCAGACATCTACAGTGGGGCCTAAAGTGAGCCAGACACTTAAAATCAGTCAAACTTTGAGAAAATTTAAGATTTTGTTGCACTTTTGTATTGAAGAGCATTTGTACTCACGCTAAAAGCAAATTAAATGCTGACGTTTATGGCAATAATGATGCAAATCCTTAAATCACTGAAAAACTCATACAGCTAATCACGTCAATTAACCAGGGGTGGCTTTTATGGTTATAGTGGATTTTATACCCAAATATCTACTCTGGTAACTGATCATAGTTTATAAAGTCAATTCTAACGGCCAGGTTTGCTTACATTGTTTTTTTATTTTTGTATACCTCACGTGCACTCAAGGGGTTATTAATTACACCACGAGCGTAAGGAAAATAGGGAAGGATTAAAGAGGAGACGGGGTACGATTTACGAACCTTTGAATTACGAAATGGAAGGGAAAAAATAGAGCATGTTAAAGCAATCCACATTCGGGTAGTGCGGCTAAAAAAAGAATCTCTATTCTTGAAAGTATGTTCGAAATTGGGCTCGAGGGTTAACTGATGTGCATTCCTAGAAATACGTGTATTACGGTTAAATTATTTAAGGGGAGGAATGAAACTGGCTACTTCAATGGAATGCTGTTTGTAAAACGAACTGTAAAATAGGGAAAGATAAGTAACATTGCAGCAGTGTTCAAGAAAAGCAAATGCTTCCGTGGTATTTCTTCGCCTATCATTTTCATAGCTCTTCTTTGACTTCTATCCAATAGACTAAAGTGCGTTGTCGGGGCACCCCTGCCCAAATGTGAAAAGTGTACTAGAGTTTTGGACGAATAAAGGCTTTATAGATTACAGTCAGATCAAAAGGGGAGATACATTTCTTGCATCGCCGAAGAAAACCTTAAAATTTAGCATTTTTTTTGGCGACTTCAAATATGTGATCGTTCCACAGAAGGTGCTCTGTGATACACATACCGAGGACTGAAAGCTTTTCGAATCAATGCCAGTGCTGCTCATGGATAGAGGCATGGGTAGTTTCGTTTTAACGACAGTAGATATCATTAAGTTATTCTGAAGCATTAAATTTTACGCAGTTTTTGATTCCTTATTAGACATAGACAATGCTGTCAAGATCAGAATTTAATGATATTATTATGCGATGCCGTTGAAGTTCCACATCCGAAGGAGATGCATGTGAATCTTAAAAGGAATATGGAAAGCCGAGGGTATTGTCGGCTGCAAAACAGTTTATTGGAATTGAAGTTTCAGATGACATATCATTAATTAAGAAGAGGATCGGTGAAAAAACGGAGCGCTTGAAAACGTCAGAATTTATTTCGCCAATTTCAGACTTAAAACCATCCAATACTAGGTGTTGTCAAACCTGGAAACGATCCAATTGCAACGGATGCACTTGGCATCCATCTTTTAATGAAGAGATTGCACTCACATGCGATTTCAGGCAGCCATCTTTAAATGAAAAGAAATTACATTCACATGAAATTGCGGCAAAATAAGAAGGCAGCCATTGCGTTCAGAACGCAAATATACGTATTTAGACAGGATAAATACAATAAAAAAAAATAAAAAGAAAGTAAAAAACTAAATGTAAGTTAAATCATAAAAATAAACAAATAAATCATATTTATAACCGATAGTATTATGTAGGAAATAAAAGTCCTTGAGTTTATCGAAACAGAAGAACTGTGGTTTCATTTCAAGTGCTACATTTTATTAGGACCAACAACTAGGGCTGGACACGAGACGAGACTAGGCGAGACTTTTGTAAGTCTCGTCTCGTCCTCGTTAAAATCGAAAATTTTCAGACTCGTCTCGGTCTCGTGTCGGTCTCGTATAATTTAGTTTCATCCCGGTCTCGTCTCCGAAAAATACGATTTCCGGACAGCCTGTTGATTATTGGAACGAAATATTTTCGATTATAGATTGAATATGTGCACAAGAAAATAAATATTTAACTGAAATTGGATTTTTTTAATTTATAAGACTCTCTAAGGCGGAGTCTCGTCTCGAGGCCAGACCGATTCTATACAACTTGTATTGAACGGTCTGAAAGATAATTTCTAATCAAACGAGGAAGAGATTTTTCAATACCAAACGCGCGCATTTATGATAAGAGAGCTTGATGCCAAACTCAATCAAACGCTTTTGAGATATCAAGTGCAATAATCTTACTTTCTTCAAAACGATGTAAAGATTTGTTCCACTGTTCTGTGAGATATACATACCATCAGATCACCAGTGGACCTATGGCTACGAAAGCTGTACTGTCGGTCGTTAAAAATTTTTCGTTCTTCGAGATATTTCTTGCGTTGAAAATTAATCAGCGTTTCCAAAACCTTGGAAAAAAGGGACGTAAGTGTATAATTGATCGATAGTTAGAGGGTGAAAAAGAAACGCCTTTTTTAGGAACAGGCTTGACAAGTGCTGTTTTCCATCTACTCGGGAAGAGACCGATAGAACAGGATAGATGGAAAAGCTAGCGCAGTGGTTTTGACAGCGTTAAAGAAAAACTTTTCAGAGCAATGAGAGGGATATTATCCGGGCAAGCGGATTTGTGTATATGAAGA
Organism: Melangyna quadrimaculata; assembly: GCA_949320155.1. Classification (NCBI taxonomy): domain Eukaryota; kingdom Metazoa; phylum Arthropoda; class Insecta; order Diptera; family Syrphidae; genus Melangyna; species Melangyna quadrimaculata. Next base: position 415,156,714 of record OX439483.1, read on the forward strand.
TCTTTCAGGATTTTAGCAACAGAACGAGTGCGAAAGAAGATTTGTCCCATAAAATCGATTACGCTCTCAAGTACAGGCGGAGTCCTAACACTTGCTGGGCAGCGTCGAATAACCGGCAAACTATGCTGCAAGCAAATTGGATTTATCTAACGAGCTGACAAAAGGGATATCATTGAAGACGAGCTTTGGAACCGAAGTCGAAGTAATATTTTGTACGTTTCTTACGATTGACCAAACATTTTTTACTACCTTTGGGTAATTGAAGTGTTTTTTGCTTGAACATTTGCTCATGCAAACATTTTGTTATTAGAATATGACCGTTAAAGGGGTTTCTAGCTCGTTTGAACATTTTCCGGTTTGCCTCAGTAGGGTTGGCTTTATAACATCGGAAAATTACTTCTCTAACCCTAATAACATCTTTACAGCTCGAATTAGATCATGAATTTTCTTTTGGATTTTATATTTCACCATATTCGGGACATTTCGCATTCCACAAAGATTTAAATTTGTAATCTTATCTGCGCTGGAGTCTACGTCACGACCGAGGAAGCATAGTGATCAGTTAAAGTTCCTAAATAAATTGTTGAGACAGCCCAGTTGGCTTTCACGTATCTTCCAACGGTTCTCTTTGGAATTTTCTCTTTACCTGTGATTTGTTGGCACGAGAAATAAGCATATATGACACAATGGTCTGAAGTTCCTAGGTGCGATAATACACAAGTAGTGTATTAACCAGGTTCAGAGGTAAGTCTAGAGCCGTGAGAAGTCGAATTACTATAAAAACTTGAGTTAAAATAGGAAAGAGAATAATTCTTCAAGTATTTTAAGGTTTCATTATTTTAAAAAATAAATTTCTGTACAAAACTCTTTCTATCGAGATACCAAATTTAAATAACAAAATTTCTAAAAATTCGAATTAAACTGATGCTTTTTGATTCAGTTTTCGAAAATAATCAAATAAAAATCGCACTTTTATTCTTTTGATTATTTTCGAAAACTCGAAAACGAAATCAAAAAGCTCTGTTTCACCAGGTTAGGTTTCACTTAGTGCCAAAATTGTTGGCCTGCTTTTCAAAGTATGGACGTATACAGCAAAGAAATTCTTTCTCATCCCCCGCAAATGTTGCTGAAATTGACTTAAAAGTCAACCATATTAAATAAAATAATTAAATAAAAGTAGAAAGAACACCCTGTTTAAACGAGAACTCATCATCATCAACATTATTTTGCTTCTTTTAAACGGAAGTACATACTAACAAAAAAATAAAACTACCCAAATTGTAGATATGACGTTTACACCGCATCCCAAGGATGATGTTGGATAAATGAAATAAAATGAGATTCAAAGTGCGGGTTGTAATTTTATTAAAATTTCAGATATTCCCTCCCCCCCTCCAACTTCCATATGACTGTAGGTGATTTCCCTTTCAATTTCAACCAGCAATATCCGCGCCATCAGGAATCGCATATATATTAATAGGAGAAATGCTTAAACAGCAAATTAAAAAGGATCTCTTCGAAATTCCTAGAAAGAGTAAAGGGAGAGGAATGCCACCGTGCTAGAGTTAAATTCTAAATTAAGGGCAAGTGGTGTGATTACGCGAGCGGATATACATTCATTGCGTGCACTTGTCACCATGATGTGTGTTTACGTTAAATACAGTTATCCTGGCAAAATCTAACAAAAAAAAATATACTACAAGATAAAGATGTGTCGTCGTTGTATTGAGAATAATTATTGTGAAGAACATCGAGTGAGAGAAAAATTTTAACGTACGCGGAAAGATCCAAGGACTCAGCAGAACACAGCAGAAGTCATACTCGGTTTGTCGTGTAATTTACTATCATATCGTAAATTCCCATTGTGCGGGCGGGATGCTATAACTTTATAAATGTGAATATGTCCTTTTGTATTGTTCGATGTGCGTTGGGGTTAGCGTTAGGTTTTACATTGGAATCCTGTGATGATGCCTGCGATGCGACTGCAAATGAAAACGAATGAAATAAAAAAGTAATTAACCATGTTTCTGCGCCACTTTTTATTGCAGTGGTTGATTGAAGTGTGTGGGGGAGGACGAGGAGAGAGCGCTCTTCGTCGGGAATATTAGTTTTTTTTTTGCTATTCAACTGAAAGGGATATACAAAAAAATCCCCGCACGAAGTAAATTAGAGGGTAAAATTGTGAGTTAACCTAACCATATGTTTGTTCAGTCAGGTGCTTTTCCGCGGATTAAAAAAAAAAAAGAAGAAGCGTGAACGGAGTAATTGACTCCCTATTGGCTCGCAAACATTCTGAACTTTTTCCATTCAAAGGATAGGTATGTAGGTAGCTACTATATTGGATGAGAGCGTATCTGGATGTGTAAAGTGGATTATATTGTTATAAAGCAGTTGGTGATAATGTCTGTCGCACTACACCGGATCGCAAAGTATACACACATACCTATACCTCTGAAATATTACCTACCTAAATAAAGAGCGGGGGGGGGGGGGAGAACTCTGATGCTTTATGATTTCAATTTGCAGCTTTTCGAAATTGATTATTGTTTTGTTTACATTAAGCACTCAGGAACGCAATCTGTCTATCCATTTGTGGTTAACACTTCAAATTGATATACCACACCACCCAGGGGTTGAAATTTAACGTTGAAGGTATTATGTATATTGATGTATAATCTATACGGTGTCGGATGTCACTTACACAGGTATTTTGTCATGTGTGTACTCACCTTAATTGATTGAAACATTATGCATGTTAGTATAGCATGTAGGATGTAGGTTTGCTTATTATTATGTACATATATGAATATTGAATTGGTTTAGGGGATTTCAATATATAAGTACTTGGGTGTCAAAGGGTGTGATTTTTGTTTTATTAATTGAGAAATACTTTGAGTAGTGAGCCCAAATTTTTATTTTTATATCAAAAGGGTGTCCCAAAGTTAACGCTACAAGTAATTTTAATAGAAAACTGTAGAGCAGAAACAGAAAGGGCGAATTCGTAATCGTCTGACTAACTTAGATCTGCAAAGTTTGTGTTCGTAAACAAAAATTGAAATCTGACTTCAGTATGCCTGCAAAACAAATTACGTTCGTAAACATCAAAAGTACGCAGAAATCAAGTCGGCCGGCGTCGGGCAGTTTGTGCAAAAAGAAAACATTTTGCAGAAAAAAATTGAAATTAAAAGAGGAAAACATTAACATAGGTAGAGGGTGGGTCATCATTGGACCATTTTTCTTTGAAAATGAGGCTGGGAACAACGTTTCGGTCAACAATGGTCGTTACAGAGGCATGTTAATCAACTTTTTTTTTACTAAAATTAAAGACATGTTCCTATTTGGACAACGTCTGGTTCATGCAGGATGGTGTGCCATGCCACACAGCCCATACCAAAATCGATCGCACCAAATTTCAAAATCGTGTTATCAGCAGTCTTTGCGATGTCAATTGGCCGCCTCAGAGCTGCGATTTGACCCCTTTTACCTTTTTTTTTTGTTGGGAACCGTAAAGGACCGATGTTATGCCAACAACAATTTTATTGCATTTTGAAAAAGAAACTTGTATTTGGCCCACCCTGTATATAAAATGGCTTTGAAGTACATGCAGACATATATCATCAAGGTATTTGTCTACCATAGCATATTTTTTGCCAAATTTCACCCAAAAGCCCTAAAATCACCTCTTACCGCGCGAAAATTTAATCTCAACAATTTTTTTTTTGTTTAATAATCGCGATTTTTTCCAAATAATTTTCTGCGCTGCGATGTTTACGAATACAATTTTTTTCAAAAACTGCCACCTGCTTACTTTCTGCCGGCAGAAGAAAAATAAAATCGATACGCAGAAGCTAAGCAGACGTGCGGCAGATCTGTCGCAGATTTCTGCGATTACGAACTCGCCCAAACACTTCAGCTTTGCTGATAGATACAGACAAGTAAGTGGAGGCTGATTTTCGAACAAAATCAATTTCAGTGATGAGGCTGATTATATACCGTTCATGGATTCGTTAATCATCAAAGTTTTCCCATTTGCGGGGGTTGAAAAATCCGCTATTGTATGTTACAAAAAAAAAATATTTTTGATTGGAGGCATCTGAGGCATTCTGTACCCAAATTGCAAGATATGGATAAAAAGGGTTTTCCAATAAGAGGTGTTATTTTGAATAGCCCGCTATTTCGGTAACTCTCACTTTTGAAGCTGTAAGTTTTTGACATTTGACAAGTAGAAATTACGCTATTAATAAAAATTGAATGATAGACGCTTCAACAACGCATTGAAATTATAAAAATTCACTACAAATATGGCACTATACAATTTGGCAGAGACGGTTCGTAAGAAAATATGTTGACTGATGAGGCCCATTTACACCTCGGTGGTTACGTCAACAAGCAAAATTGTCGCATCTGGGGTTCGGAAAACCCAAGATTTATTGTTGAAAAGCCTCTCCATCCTCAACGAGAGCAACAGCTACGGTGAATGAATTGCACTATCGAGAGATTATTAATAATTTTGTATGGCCGGAATTGGATGGTATTGATCTGGACAACGTTTACTTTCAACAAGATGGCGCTACGTGCCACACAAGCAACGAAACAATCGATATTTTACGGGAAAAGTTTCCGGACCGTGTTATCTCTCGAAGAGGTGATCACAATTGGCTTGTGATTTAACACATTGCGACTTCTTCCTTTGGGGCCATTAGAAATATAAGGTCTACGCCAACAGCCCAGCGTGCGTCGATTCAAGACCTCAAAGATGGAATTCGTGAAGCTATTGAGGGCATACAGCAGCCAGTTTGCGATTTGATGATGTTGAGTAAGCGTAGCTGGGCCGGCCGTTTGGTTGCTATTGTATGCAATTATTAATGGCATACTTTCCTCTTCACATTGAAATATACATCCGATCATTTATCTCAAAAAAAATTTTCATTGAATATCAAAATAACACCTCTTATTGGTAAACCCTTTACATATGTTGGATAAGAACGACACGTGCGGTTTCAACTCGTAAGTGTCACAAGCTATACACATACAGCATATGAAACAATTCAATAACTGCTTGAGTTATTTTACCTTCTCGTGAAATTTCTAGTTTTGATCATCAGGATGTCAGCAGACATTAAAGCCCAAAGAATAAAAGCGCCGGGGCTAACTCAATAAAATTCGAATTGGCTTGCTTTAGAAGACATATAGGACGCGAAATACACACTCACCTACAAGGAATCAGAGCATTATTCAAAATCTGATCGATGTATAGCAACTTAACAACCAAAATATCGATCGGTGAAGTGTCAAGATCAACTTTGGAAAGAGGTAACATTGCAAGCTTTCAGATTCCAAGTTTTGAATAAAATCAGCCATTAAGGATAAACAACGATATCTATACGTAAATCGTAAACTTATCGAAATAACTAATAAACTAGGAGGTGACGTAAAAAAATGCCCTACGAATTTGGGCCAAACTTAGAATGTGGCCTTATTTCCATACAAAAATTGAAATAAGGACCGACGGTTCTTATTTCCAAGCTTTCTTGGAAATTAGGCCACATTCAAACATGGAAATAAGGCCGCATTTGATTTTTTGATTATTTACAGACAGCACAGGAAAAATAGATTTGCCTGTGGAACGAAATATAGAACGGCTGAATTTTTTTATAGCTGAAAGAGGGTTATTAGAAAAGCTTATGTCCAGTTTTTCGGCCTCCCCCCTGGGGAAATCCACCATTCTAGAAAACGTGAAGTGATCTCTATTTCCGAAACTATTGATCTTAGATGCAAAATTGTAAGGCCAAACTTATAGGCAATTAAATTATCTTTCGTTCATTAATACATTTTTTTCGGTGCGCGCGATTTTTCAAGGTTATGTCGTCTTATTGTTTGTTTTTATTTTTTTTCACATTTACGCATTTTTGTCGTTCTCGAATAAACTAACGTATTACTTTCGTATTACGAGTTTTAAAACACTAAATTTCCAACATTTCGATATATTTTTGAAGATGATGCGATACCACACTAAAATGAAAACTCCGAAGTAAATAAAATACTAAATTAAATTAATAAAAACACGAAAATGGCTGTAACTGCGGTATCGCATCATCTTCAAAAATATATCAAATTGATGGGAGTTTAGTTTTCCAAAAGTCTTATTTGGAAAGTAATTCACGTAAGTTTCCTCGGGAACGTAAAAAAATTGAAATCGCAAAAAAAAATTAAAAATAAAACGACATAACCTTGAAAATATTGCCTGCACCGAAAAAAATGTATGTTTAACCGAAAGATGGTTTAATTGCCTACAAACCTTGGCCTTACAGTTTTTCGTCTTATATGTTTCGGAGATATAGGTCCAATTGCATTTTCCAAAATGGTGGATTCGCCAGGGTCATAGCTTCCCGAATACCCGGACATAAGCTTTCCTATAAAAGCCCTCTTTCATTTTTAAGGAAATCAGCTTATCAATACTTCATTCCACGAAAAAGTCTATCTTTATTGTACTTTATTGGCTCAATTGATTTAGCAGATAATTTTCCAAAAGCTCTAATTTAAAACTTTGTGGTCTAAAATTTGTATTTCTAGAACAACTAACGTAAGTTTCTTACGAAATGAGAAAAATGTGAAAAAATTAAAAAAAAAAAAAAAAAAAAAATATATAAAACGACATAACCTCAAAAATATTGTCCACGCGGAAAAAAGTTTTGATGACAAATAAAAGATAATTTTATTTCCAACAAATTTAATTTTGACAACTTTTTACTTCAAATCGATAGTTTCGGAGATATAGATCAATTCGGGTTTTCCAAAAGGCGGAAAATTCTAATAGCCCTCTTTCAGGTATAAAAATTCAGCCGTCCTATATTTCGTTGCATAAAACGATTTTGTTTTGCTAATTTTCCTGTACTTAGAGCTTTGCTAAAAGAATTTTGAAAAATTGAGCTTCGGAAAATCTTTTTTTTGAATTCAGATTTTCGAAAATACAGTTTTCAAAATTCTGTTAGCAAAGCTCGCGCGATTTTTTTGATTATTTACAGAGCCTTTCTCACAGTTCACAGAATTTTGAAAATCGGAATTTTTGAAAATCTAAATTAAAAAAGAATTCTTTAAGTCAGTTTTTCAAAATTCTGTTAGAAAAACTCTGTCAAAAAAATCGCGTAATTTTTTTTTGATTATTTAGGTGCCAGTTATAGCTTTCATTGAAAACCATCATTGAAAAAGTTAATTGTTGATTTTGAGACCCTTCGAAAGTATAATCATTGAAAATTTTAATGCAGAAAGATAGCTCATGACTTCAAATTATTTCTCCTCCAAAAAAATTCATTTTGGCCCATATCTTCCCCACAACGTAACTTTTAATTTTTTCAATGATCATTGGTAAGGTAGTTCATCATAGAAAAATTAGAAGTCATTTTATGAGAAAAGTTGAGCCAAATTGAATTTTGTTTTACCTAGAAATAATTATTAAGTCAATTAGCTTTACTTTTGCATCAAAATAATCATTTATTTTTCCTTCAAAAGATCTCAAAATTGACAATTAATATTTTCAATAATGGTTTTCAATGATAGCTATAACTGGCCCCTTACACAGTTTTTGCTGACAGAATTTTGATAAATTGAATTTTTGAAAAAATGTGAATTTAAAACAAAAAAAAAAAAAATTTCTGAAATTCAATTGTTAAACATTCTGATGTTTGCAAAGATCTGTTAATAATAAAAAAAATCGCATATTTATAACTTTTTAATCAAAAAGACCTTTGAACAGGAGATTGTAAGTTTCAAGAAATACATACCTAAAAATGAAATAACGCCCGACGGCTCTTATTTCAAAATAGAAATTGAAATAAAGCCCCATGTTCGATGCGGTCTTGTGCGTAGGGCATTATTTCACGTCACCAAATTAGCAATAGCAACTTTCTAAAAAGAAACACATCAAATTCATTTCAATGTTGCGAATTTTGTTGACAAACCTCTGAAATGTACATAGATTTGAACTTGCTATTTTCAAAAAGCTCAAATTATTGTTCTGGAAGAGCTGGAACCAAAATTCGACTTTATCTTCAATGGAAGCACAAAAAGAAATATGTTTACTAAATTTGAAGCAAATCGGTGAAAGCGCTTAGGCTCTAACGTCTAGTTCGATAAACAGTTGGCGTACATACTAATACTGACGACATCGACACCGAACCGACAGCGTGAATGACAAATACCATTTTCTTCAAAAGTAAGCAAATAAAAATAAATTCCTGCAGGTAACATTTCGAAGATAATTTTACTTATATGTATTTACTTAGTCCTTGCGGGCTTCCTCTAAGCTAGAAGACACGCCAAAAAATGTATTTAATTCTTTCAAGTTGCTAAATATAGAACAACACACAATAAATTGTGGCAATACCTTTAAGTAATTTTGTATGTTTTGTTTTTTTCTATCTCGAATTCCATTTTAATAAACAAAATCATAGGTATTTTCCTTGAACAGATTTCAAAATATTACACAACAACAAAAAACAAGAACCCTGTAAGGCACAACTTAATTTCGTACGTGCAATAATAATAATTCTGTGAAAAATGTCAGTAAAATGGTTTCATAGCATGTGAAGCACATATAACTCAAAATGAATGTCAGTAACTAAAATATAGGTTTAGATATGTAGTATATACATACACATACATATTATGTACGAGTATATTTGAAAACATAAATGCTAAGGTAAAAATAAAAAGGAATATAAAATACCTTTCGGGTTATTATTTTCTACCATACAATCATCAACACAACATTGCAAAACGGTTTCCTGTTGAAAATATTTATTTAAAAATAAAAACATAACATCCTGGAAATAAGGATGTTGAGTGAGAGATAAATATAGAAAATATATTGGAAGAACATTTGGTAAAAAAATTTGAAATGCTTTAGTTTTTGTTTATTTTTAAAGAAGTTAAAATAGAAGAATTTTAATATTTTGGCTTGGTTATGGATATTGATGGACACATCATGAAAACGAAGACTGTTGCTTTGAAAAATCAAAACCATAAGAAATGCTCCAAACAAAAATTGCAATGAAGGAAAAACTGTTACTAACATTTTAAACGATTTTAAACGAACATCGTAATGAATTTACCGTAGCAAATTAGTTGATGTTAATATTCAAAGTGAAACTTATTGTTGCTTTTAATATTTGAATCAATTTTGTTTAAATTTAAACTGCGCACAACACGCGTTGGGAACCGTCGATTATTGGCTGTATTTCAAAATATCGTTTTAAAAAGCTTGTATTTTGAAAGTATTGCTTTATGGAAATCCTACAATATTAAGCTTAAGCATAACTTAATCAATTCAATTAGTGTTGTGTGCCTGAAGAAAGAATATTATATTATGTTTGTTGATCAAATCTTCAATGATGTTTATAATTGAGTAATAGTAAGGGCGTTAAGGGAGCCAACCTTGCACTTCATTCTGACGGGATCAGCTTTGGTACACTTATATTCCACATCCTAGGTTTACTTTTAAAAAGTATTGCCACGGTGGCAACACTGGCAGACCGGAGATATAAGGGGCGCCTTCTGACCATGTTTAAACACGAAATTTCACCTAAATTAGCCTATAAGTCGGGAACTATACATCGGTTGGTGTCGTGGAATGTCTCGTTGGATTTAAAATACTTGAAGGAATATATACTAGGAATATGTTCATTATTTGACCCCTCCTCCATCCTTGTAAGCGGGGGAGCAAAATACCATCAGCGAATAAGGGTTTTTATTTGTCAGAAATTAATGGTTATAAAATGTATATTCATACAATTTTAAGATGAGCATCGACGTAGAATTTCATACGCTACAGCATATCCGAAGTCCATTTTTATCCATGTATTAGTTTTTTGTATAATCGCTTTCAAAGTGGGGGGAGGGGAAAGTGGGAGTATGTCAAACCACTTAATATTTGTCTTGGCATAATCTAAGCATATGACACATGACCTAAGGTTAATTTTGAATGCCCATGCAATCAAAATAATTTCAATATAATTTCTCTAGAAAAAGTTATAACCTTTGTATAAAATGATGCCTAAATTTTAAGTGAAACGAGCATAAAATTACCAAATTTCATAGGTATAGTGATGAAACTTGGCACACATGTCTCATTTGTCGTAAGAAATTGGAATCAAAAGATTCCATAAAAATATCTGGGGCGAAAGGGTGTTTTCTTGAGTGAAAGGGAAAAGTGAATTACTATTACCAGTAAACCCCTCCCAAAACTGGTATGTTAATGAAGTTGGTAGAAATGTTTCATTTCTTGTTAGAACCAAGACTCAATAGGATCCATGCAAATATATTGGTTCCAGGGGTGTTTTTTTTTAGGTGGAAGGAAAATATGGGTTATAAAGCCAACATTTTATTTTTATGTAATCGGGATATACGTATTCAATATGGTACATGATTTTAAGGTATTTTTAAACGCTGAATCAAATTTAAGTGCAATTAAGACAATACAATCATCATTCAGAAAGTAATCGTCGTTTTAATGGAAAAATTAACGTATTTTTTAAGTAGAGCAGATAAAACATTTTACCTCAAAATCCACCTTTCACAATAGATATTTGATTTATCATTTTTTATTCTTGGTAACAATGAAAAACAAAACATTCTTACTAATTTTTAACAACTTACTAGTTCTAGGGGGGGGTTTCACTCAAAAAAACAACCTTTAGCCCGAGATATTTTTATGGACTCTTTTGATTCTTATTTCTTACGACAAATGAGACATGTGTGCCAAGTTTCATCACCATACCATTGAAATTTGGTAATGTTATGCTCGTTTCACTGAAAATTTAGGCATCATTACAAAGGTTATAACTTTTTCTAGAGAAATTATATTGAAATTGTTTTGATTGGATAAGATTGGGCATTCAAAATTACCCTTCGGTCATGTGTCATATGCTTAGATTATACCAAGACAAATATATATGGATAAAAATATACTTCAGATATGCTGTAGAGTATGAAATTCTACGTAGATGCTCATCTTAAAATTTTATGAATATTCATTTTATAACTATTATTTTCTGACAAATAAAAACCCTTATTCGCTGAGGGTATTTTGCTCCCCCGCTTACAAAGATGGAGGAGGGGTCAAATAATGAACATATTCCTATGGCTTTAAGTATTTTAAATCCAACGAGACATTCCACGACACCGATGTCTAGTTCCCGATTTATAGGCTTATTTATGTGAAATTTGGTGTTAAAACATAGTCAGAAGGCAACCCTTATATCTCCAGTCTGCCAGTGTTGCCACCGTGGCAACACATCTTAAAAGTAAACTTAGAATGTGGACTATAAGTGTACCAAAGCTCATCTCGTCAGAATGAGTTGCAAGGTTTGACCTAAAATATGGCCTTATCGCCCTAACTATAGTCAAGTTCGCAAAACAACATTCACGAATCGAAAAATGGTTAATTGTATAATTTGCCGTTAATTTGTTGTTAATTAGTTGTGACAATTTCGAATTTATCGTTCAATGTTTTCTATGTTTTTTGTATTGCTTTGCTAACTTGATATGAAGTTAGCAAAGCACCATAACGTGACATGACAAGTTAGCAAATCAACACCTCAAGTGAGCAAAGCAACACCTCAACTTTCGACCATAGTTTTTACTTTTTTCGGATGAACTTTTTTAGTAAATACTTCATTACGTATGCATAAAACCTAGTAAGTACTATTTTTCTCTAGGAAATACTTAGTTATTTTATTTCAAAGTTACAAAATAGCAAGTTGAAATTTTCATAGTAAATACCTTTTTGCTTTAAACTAGGAATTTAATATCGGTGAAGCCAAAGAATATCAGTTTTGAGTCATATTCGAAGCAATCAGGTCGCAGTTTATATTGAAATTGGGTTGCAGTGAATATTTTCCGAAACGGTGGAATTTGACAGTAGGTGATATTAATTTTAAACAGTAGGTTTGGTATTTTTCAATTTTCTCAAAAACTAAAAGATATAAAATCATCTAGTTTTCATTTTTTAATGAAAAATTATTTAGAGCAACGAATTTCAGAAAAAAAAAAATAATATTACAATTTTAGTGTTTTTAAAAATTACACTTAAAACATTTTTTTGTATCTTTTTTTTCTCAAATTTTGAATTTAAAACCAGTTTTTTTTCGAACCTATGCATGGATTTCACTTGATTTAAAAACAAGCTAATAGTATAAAGTCTTGGCTTTGATGCAAGGTATAAAACTTAATTGTAAGAATTACCGTTATTTTGTAATATTTTTTTTTAGTTTTGAGTACCTTTTTATAAAATTGTAGTAGCCCGTAGCGTAATGGTTAGTGCGTTCAACTGTCACGCTGGAGGTCTGGGTTCTCGCTACCAAGCCTCGTCAACTAAAACCTAAAAATTTTTTTTAGGGCTACTGCCTCTTGCAAGGAATTGACAAATCCTCCAAGAGTATCACTTGTCACGAACAAGTGCTTCTCGTCTAGCCGTTCGGATTCGGCATAAAATTGTAGGTCCCTTCCATTCCTGTCGATAGGGGCACACAGGAATGGTTGCGAGTTGTTAGCCACTAGGCCCTGGTTCTTCATGTGCCGTTGTGCCACCCGATTTATTTTTTTTTTTTATAAAATTGCGCCTCCCGCCCAAACGGGGGGAATTAGACCCCCTCCCAAAAAAATGCTTGTATTGATCTGTTCTACACAAAACCTTTATCAATTCTTCGCGCCTAAGTTATCGTACTCGCCCCGGTATTTAGAATGAAAAGGTAGATTGGTGAGGTAATTTCATTGGTACGCCATACCAATAATTCGCCCATTAAAAATATTAATACAAACAGTTATTACAGGTTTAAGACCTAATATGTAAAGTTAGTACCTATGGGGAGCCTTTCCGTGCCTTATACAAATGTTTTAATACTTCTAATGATTGTCAACACACCATCAGCACTTAAATTTTCTTTAATAATAACCTTCCATTAAGATTAATGGGTGCATAACCTCACTTTTTCTTCGGTTAGTTCAACACCATTTTTAAGTTTGTATATTCGGCAATCAATAGTTTCATAGCTTCTGATTTACATCTTTGAATTGAAAGTTGTTGTGAATTATATTCTTAACTGCACTATAAGTACTTTTAAAATCCGCACAAAGCTAGGTGCATTTGGCTGATTGCCAAACCTGTTTCATCATATCTCATTGCTGCTCAAATGGCTATCAATTTATGATTGATGAAATCACAAGAACAGATGTTAAGAAAACAAGAATTGAGTTCTAAATTATAAAACCATCGGGCGACCTGCATCGTGCCTGATCGGGAAACTATTGATTGCTCAGAACTTGGTCTGGGCCAGTAGCGCAAAAATCAGTCACGATGAAGTGCTTGTTTTACCTCCTCGTGGTGGTCCCCGGGCAACTATTTATGTATCCCAATATACATAAATAGGCCAAAATTACAAGTGGGAAAAGGCCTAGCTTTCTAGGATAGGTTACGGAGGTTAGCATTCTCCGTTACTGAAATCAACCCGCTACCGAAACCAACACTACGCCTCGGATAATTAATGATAACTCGTTGACGACTTTTGGCTATTGTACCCGGACAAAGATTGGTTTCTGGAATATGGAGACGCTTCTTGACAACGGAAAAGAAGGTCCTCAGAATGCCAGATTCCTGCAACTAGAGAGGGAATTCATGCGGTATAGGATGGACATCTTAGGGATAAGTGAAGTTAGATGGCTGGGTTCGGGGAAGTTCAAGTCACCAACCCGTAACACTGTACTATTCTATTCCGGAAAAACACCTGGAAGCGCTCGGGAATCTGGCGTTGGATTGCTGCTTTCCAAAACAGCTCTCAAAAGCCTAATTTCCTGGGAGCCTTTAGGTGACAGGATCCTGAAAGCCAGGTTCCGGACTAGAGTACGTCGCGTCACCATCATACAGTGTTACGCCCCAACTTTGCTCTCTTCTGACGAGGAGAAGGAGGCCTTTTATAACCGGCTGAGTGCTGCTTATGATAGCGTTCCACGAGGTGATATAGTTATGGTGATGGGAGACTTAAATGCCAAGGTTGGCAATGACAACTCTGGGCAAAGGCATGTCATGGAAAAACATGGTGTTGGTAACCGAAACGACAATGGCGAACGATTTGTCGATTTCTGCAACGCTTACGGCCTTGTTATTGGAGGGACCATGTTCGAGCATAAGACGTGCCACAAAGTCAGTTGGGTGTCGACTGACAGACAAGCAACTTCCAACCAAATTGACCACTTCGCGATCAGCCGGCGTTTTAGAAGCAGTCTCCAGGACATCCGTAACAGAAGAGGTGCTGACATGGGAATGGCCCGGGACCACCATCTGATGGTTGCTACCGTAAGATTGCGTACAGCTGCAGTTCGTAGATCCCAAGGAAACACTCGAATGCCCAAGTTTAATACAGATAGACTAAAGGATCCCGCAGTGCGCCAACAACTAGGCGACCACCTTTCACAAGGATTGAACGCAATCAGCAGCACGGAAACCACATCCATCGAAAATCATTGGTGTGCTGTGAAAAATGTGTTCATATCCGGTGCTGAAAGTATAGTCGGCCGGGCACAAGGGAGAAATAGTGCTTGGCTTTCCGACGAAACTTGGGCAAGGATCGAAGAAAGGAAACACCTTAAAGCTCGCATTGCAGCTACCCCAGCAGCAGGGAGAAACGAGCTTGAGTCTACGTACCGCATGAAGATGAGGGAAGTTCACCGTAGTGTGAGACGTGATAAGCGTAACTACATCAACGCACTGGCTACAGAAGCAGAAGAAGCCGCTAGTAGGTGTGACAGTAGGACCGTCTACAGAATTACCAAAGAGCTCACTGGTGTCCAGAGCTCTAAACAACACCTGGTTAAAGACACAAACGGATCCCTGCTAATTTCGGATGAGGACCAGCTCATAAGGTGGAGGGAACACTTTTCTGCGGTTTTAAACCTCGTTTTCGCAAGTGAAGTGAACCCTATTCCCACTGAGCTACCCGAAGTAACAATTTCCCGAATACGCACCGTACCCCCCAGTAAAGAAGAAATTATCACCGCCATCAAAGCACTGAAGAACAACAAAGCGGTTGGACTTGATGGTATTCCTGCAGAGCTCTTAGGAGCAGCCCCAACGACATCGAGCGAGCTACTGCACCCACTTATTAAGAGAGCTTGGGAAACAGAGAGCTTTCCTGAAGAGTGGAAAAAAGGAATGATTGTCAAGCTTCCAAAGAAAGGAGATCTCACACAGTGCGAAAACTGGAGAGGAATATGCGTTCTGCCTGCAGTAGCCAAGATAATAGCAAGGATAATATTGGACCGAATTAAAGACCACCTCGAAGACACACTCGACGCCGAACAAGCAGGTTTCCGCACTGGATCTTCCTGTGTGGATCACATCAACACCTTGCGGATCATCGTCGAACAGTGCGTTGAATATCGATCACCACTTCACCTGCTGTTCATCGATTTTGAAAAGGCGTTCGACAGTGTCAATAGAGAATTTATTTGGCTTGCTTTGCACAGGAGGGGCATCCCAGATAAATTGATTGCTATTATCAAGGCTACATATGATGGATCCAGGTGTCACGTTTTGAACAAAGGTAGGCTGTCAGAGGAGTTTGAAATCCAAAGTGGAGTTAGGCAAGGCTGTATACTGTCACCAATACTGTTCCTGTTGGTGGTAAGTGACGTACTGCACGCAGCTTTGTCAAATGGAAATGGAGGAATTCAGTGGACTCTGCAATCTCACCTCAAACATCTGGACTACGCGGACGACGTATGCTTACTCTCTCATAGGATCATGGATCTCCATCAAATGACAACAAGGGTGGAGAGAGAAGCAGAAATCGTAGGGCTTAAGATCAACTCGGCAAAAACTAAAAGGATCAGCCTTGGAACTTCCTCATCAATCCAAGTAAATATTTCTGGACAACCCGTAAAGATGGTACAGGATTTCCAATGTCTTGGGAGTTATTCTCTACGGGTGGCGGAACTGAACTGGACGTAAACAGCCGAATCAGAAAAGCAAAGGCTGCGTTCGGAATGCTGTCCAAAATATGGAGAAACAACTCTTTTAGCTTAAAGACCAAGCTACGACTGTTCCGCTCCAATGTTGAATCCGTTCTGCTTTACGGCTGCAGCACTTGGAAAGTCACTGAAACTGTCACTAAAAAGCTGCAAACCTTCGTTAATAGATGTCTACGAAACATCTTGAGGATTTTCTGGCCCAACCGTATCTCCAATGCCGAACTTCATGCGAGAACGGGTCAGGAGCCCATAGACTCCATTATACGAAGAAGAAAGTGGCAGTGGATTGGCCATACGCTTCGAAAAGGCGATCGGTGCATTGCATCTCAAGCAATGCAGTGGAACCCGCTCACACAGGAGGGAAGACAAGTGGGTCGGCCTAGAAGTACATGGCGAAGAACGGTCGAACAGGAATCGGCACGACTGGGGAAAAGTTGGAGAGAACTGAAATACATTTCAAGAAATCGTACACGATGGCGCGTAGGTGTAGTGGAGGCCCTATGTCCCGTAAGGGAAACATCACGGAAGTAATAGGTCCGAGGACCTAAGTAAGTAAGTAAGGCGGTAAAACTACCGAACTTATAATTATTAAGTAAATACTTTCAATTTCGGATGAATTCTAGTAATTACTTGGATGAATTAATATACTGAAAGTATAATATGTCATCAAGTAGAAACTTTTTTTTATGCATACGAAATGAAGTAAATACTATAAATTAAACCTTTTACTAGAAGTTTAAGTATTTACTGTAAACTTTTACTTCTAGTAAATACTGCCTTTTTATGCACATCACCCTGTGGTACAGATGAGGAGATGAAGTAAATGGCATCAAATTCAAAACATTTAGCTCAAGCCCAAAAAAAAATCACCATGGAAAAATATCATTAATAACCTCCAATATTATATTATTAATAACCTCCAATATTATATTTTGTTAACTAAATGCACCTAAATGTTTTCGACCGTTTTTCTCCAAATCTATCACTTATACGGAAAAAAAGTGTTATAATCTTCTTTGTATAGAATTTTATGAGTTACAATGTGTACCTACAACTTTTTTCAACAAAAAAAACCTGTATTTTTCGAATAATATAGAAAAATGTGAATTTTCCCCTCTTTGCCCCCTTACATTCATAGGTCAACCCCAATTAAGGGTACTTTTCAGGAAATGTTAAAGAAACAAAAATAAGCTCTTTACCAAAATTCAGCTTTGTCGGAATTTTTTCTTATTTTCCTGGACTAATGTAGTTATGACAAAGATTAAAAACTACAAGGCTATGCTGTTTCTGATTAATTAACCAGTAAACTATTCAAAATACGGAAGGAATGTTTTGATAGCCACCTGCTTCAACAATCAAATATGGCCAAACGGAAACATGCCCATAGATTGGACTATCGGCTCCATATTATGTTTCATCTACTTACCATGCGATTCTATAACCTGCCAGAATTATCAAGGCATTATATCCCTAAAAGTCATATTAAATTTTAATACAAATTTTATAATATCTGTGACCTTTTATCGATATAAGATTTTATCTAACTTGCTGCTATCTTAAGCCGTTTTCCTTTGGGAAAATCTGCAGAAATTAGTTTGTTTTCGACAAAGCTATGGACAAAATATCGAAACTGTTCAAATTGACTTTTGAACCAAAATAAAAAAGCCTTTTTCCTACGGCTAGACAAAAATAGGTGGCAAAGGTTCTTGATTATAGTTCTCAGAAGAAGATTGAGAATTTCAGTTTGAGTCTCGTCTTGACCATATAAGGCCTTTCGTATTAAGGAATTATTATCGGCTATATCGAAAACTGCTCAATCGATACTGGTGAGATTTTTATACAGTTTTTGTTTTAGGAATATCTACTTAACTATTAAGTCCAACGTCTCTACAGTTAAGTAAAAGTTTTTTGTATATCCGCATCAAACTTAACTTTACTTATTTTCATTTATCCTAATTTTGACGTCCATATTTTGATCGTAAGATCAAATTTTTCGATCAAAACTCATACTTTTTCTAACTGTATTGACGTGTAACCTATATGGTAGTTGTTTAAGCAACTCGATAGGGTTTAAAAGACCAATTTTATTAGTACAATCCTTAATTTTTGTCTATAAATAAATGTATGCAAAATGATTACAAAATGGATCTCGGTATTAATATCAATATCACATCACATTTGTTTTTCTTTCTATTGTACTCAACAACTACTACAGAAATTATTACAATGAAGCCAAAGTGATTGTATATGAAATGAACGGGCATTTTGTTACATATATACTTACAAAAATATTACAACCATAACTACACTCTTAACTTTTACTTTATTGAATTGTTAAGGTCCTTATATTTGACTTGTAATCAAAGTACATCGAATAATTTTATTGGCAGAAGTCAAGCACACAGAAAAAAAATCATACGCTTGACAATACGAGTATTACAATTTGCGAGCTCAGCCTAGAGAGCAGAGGAAGTATACCATATTCCTATACGTACAGTTAAGGCATTTCAATATGAAGGAGTGTGTCCTTGTTACTTTACTATACCATATCTATACATTACATAGTATTAAAGCCGGAAAATTGGAAGATATTGGTATTATTTTTCGCTTCTTTTTTTTTCTCTTACCCTATGTAGGATGCCTTGTTCGGTGAAGGAGGGGTGGCTGAACTCCTGTCGTGACGTTATCACATACGTCGTCGTCGGCTCAAGGATGCAGGATGTACGACAGCAAAAAAAAAGAAATATTTAACGATCTCCAACCGAGGACTAAAGGTTATTTTTGGGTGTTAAAACGGGACATAAATCAATTCTATTTTGAAAGAATG
The DNA here is from genome assembly GCA_949320155.1 of Melangyna quadrimaculata. Lineage (NCBI taxonomy): Eukaryota > Metazoa > Arthropoda > Insecta > Diptera > Syrphidae > Melangyna > Melangyna quadrimaculata. The sequence goes on from OX439483.1 coordinate 415,175,561, forward strand.
TATTACGACTTTTGTTTTCCAAGGTAGAAAAATGAAGAGAAAAATGTTATAATAATCCGGAAAAAAATATAAACAAAAAAAAAAAAATAGGTATATTATTACCACCTTGCTCTGCATGATTTTTTTTATTATAACAAAAAAATATTGAGTTGGAAGCGCTATGAAAAGTATAATCCTTCCAGTTGAAAAGGCAAAAACAGTGTCTTTTTCATAGGTACGAGTACCTACATATATATTCATAGCATAGGGACGACAACGTAAAAATCAAATATTCATGAGCTATGAAAGCCAAATGAAGCAAAATGACAAGTTAATATTTTTGTTTTGTTTGGCAGAAAAGCAAAGTGCTTTTATTTTTGTTATTTTTTTTTTCTGTTTCTTTTTTTTACTTTTTTTTATTGTTGTTACTTTTGTGATGATGAGAATTTTACTGTTGTGACAAATGAATATTTTCGGTTGTAAATTATTTATTCAAGCATATAGGCCATTTTGTCGAGCTTGTGATGCGGTGATGGTCGTGATTTGTGTTAATGGAAATTAATGTTACAATGGTTATTTTGTTTTTGTTATTATTTGATTTTTATTCAACTTCCATAACTTCTCTTGTACTTCTTTGGCTAACTGACTCGTAATCATAATGTTTAGCAGGATGAAACAGAAAAATGGTTTATTACATTTTTATGACAAGTTGAGATTCTCTTCAAGAGTGGGTTCGTTGTATTGTGGAACGGTATATGAAGAGTAAAACATTCCATCATTTTCAGATCAGAGGTTATGATGATGATGAAAGAAAGAAATTTTACGGTTCAATGGATTTATTTCAATATCCTCTTTGTTGAACAAAATTGGATAGGAGAGTTAATGGAAAAGGATAGCCAAGAACTCAATTCACGCGTAATTTCCGATATCTATAAGGAAGAGGTTTTCAGGACAGTAGATTTCTTTTTTTTTTGTTTAGTTACCTTTTACAGACATTTTTGGGAACTATTGCTTTTTCTATGTTGAATACGCTAGGCAAATGAGGGAGGTTTATTACCCGGTTGGAAAAATGCCCAGTTTCTGTCTAGTTTGGGCAAGGACCCAGTAAGTTATCAGTAGGGAAAATCTAGACGTGGAAAACTTGTCAGATACTTGGCTGGATTTCAGTACCAAAAATGTAGGCGAGGGAAACTTTTCAAAGACTCGTGAGGCTTTCCTCTTGTTGGACATGTCTCGGTTACCTATCAGGAATGTCTCTTGTAGTACACCAAAAATAATCATTTTTAAGCACCATATGCAATTTCAGTATCATACGAAACTTTTCTCTCTCTTTGCTTTGTCTTCTTTTTCATATCACACTTTTTTCTATGGGTGTGAGACATCTGTATATTTTATGTAGATACATATGAGTTTTTTGAATATAATATGATGTATAGAACATTCGAGTATAAAACTTATTCACTTTCGACAATGAATTTTTTTATAGCGAGTTAGCCCAGTGGGTGTCGCATTGGACTGCCAAACAGAAGATCGTGGGATCAAGTCCCAACACATAAGCCAACTTTTTTCCTTTTTTTTGTTTTGTTGCCTAACGAGGCAAACGAGTTCATAATCGCCAATGCCCTTGTTCTAGCCTGTGCCTAACCCTTGTAAGTGCCTTGCTAAATTCTATGTAAAACTCCCTAATGCCTTGTCAAAAACTATATTGTTTTTCTGCGCGGGTACTTTCTGATATATAATACTAGCTTTCACTGGATTTTAATATAAGCCAAATGCAATTGAAAAGGAACAAAACACGTGCACTGGAATGGAGTTAAGCATGTGGCTTAGAGGTTAAAGGCGCTATGGGTATCAGATGTCGACTTTCCAATTCAAGGCACAGTTTTGAGGTCTTATGTTCAATCCCAAATGTTTTTTGACGTCATGAGCCGTTTGGAGATCTCATTTTCTTTAACTACCCAAATCAACTAGTAGGGTAGGTACCTGTTATGTTCGACCTGTCACTGCAAAGCACAGAAAACAATTTGCCGAATGAAAAATAAAATGTAAAAACTTCAAGATTTTTAGTGGGACATAAGACAAAGCTGCTCTAAAAAATAGCGTGTGGCCTTATTCTGCTCAAAATATGTGTCGATTGCACGTCACTCTAGAGCCTATAGAGAGATACTGCAAGTATTCATTTGATTCTGCATGATTTTCTGAGTGCACCGAGAAAACTCACGCTTTTGCAATTTGGCTCCTTAACTAGATTTCTTGTACATACATATGTTATCGCTTAGTCCAAAAATGTTTTCTATATATAATTGACTTCTTCCTTGGAAATAAATCCCAAATATTGTCTAAGCCCTGGCAGCCAGCCAGAAAGAATTCATGTTGTATTAAATAATTTCATTTAAATTGACACCTCGCGTCACGTCGTTTTTCTCCAATTCTAAGCTAAGTTTTAAGGGTTAATGGTTGTTGCATTTGAAATGTTAATTGTTCAGCCCCGACCCTGTTTTCCAACTATTTCTTCAAGCTTAAGCCACAACTTCGGACTTTGAAAGTCCCTAGAAACTAGGCCCTAAAAACTCTCTGGAATAAGTTAAATTTTTATTTTTTGTTACGCCTTAGTCCCGAGCTGTTTTTTTCGTCCCAATTTTCTGGGCTTTGTTTTAAGGGAATAATTGCCTTTGCATTTAACATGTTCATTATTTGTAGCCTTTTCTTGCTTTTTTTTCCAATTCCCTTAAGGCTTTAGCCCTAACCAAATTCTTATGGGGCTTAGAAAACAAAATTAAATAACATGTAAATTGCTCAGCCCCATCTCGTTATTTTGTCTGTTTCCCAAGAAATTTAACAGCTTCACAATATTTGAGACGAATATACATATAAGACTACACGTTCTAATGCATTGCTTGCTATATTTCAATAAATTGTAGGAATCATTTGTGTTAGGGGGGGACTTTATCGTTTAACGTTAACACGTTGATTATTTTTTTTCTAGAACCGAACAAAATTCGAATTTTTCATAAAACCTACATACTTATCAAAAAATTTTAAGATTAGTGTCGACACAGAATTTCATAAATTTTTGCAAATACCTACTGCTGAAATCACCTCATTTGTTTTTACTCGGGATACATTACATACATAAGGAAGGTAATACAATGGCAAATTATTGATTGGTTAAAAATCAATGTTGATCAAATTTCTTACTACTTTTATTGAAAATTCTGTACGTGTTCGCAGGCTAAACGGCTGAATGGATTTTTTGTAACATTATTTTTTTTTTATTTTTTTTTTGTAGGACCAAAAATAATAGTTTCTTCCATACAAAGTAGCTAAGGAAAAAATTATTTTCGAGTATTTTTTTTTTTTTTCAATTGATTAAAGAGGAAGGGAATAGAAGGAAGAATTGAAAACAATATTTTTTTGATAAAACTCAAAAAATATTTGAATTAAATTAAAAAAAAAAATATTTTTTTATTAAAATGACATAAAATTAAAAATTAAAATAAAAATTAAATTAATTAAATTAAATTAAATTCAATTAATATTCAAAAACTAATTGATTGTGTTTATAAAAGAGCCACGTTCACTTTTTACGTTTCACACTCCGACTGGGATCGTTTATCGGTATCGTTAAAAATAGGCATATGACGAGAACGGCAGAAGTGTATTTATTTATTTATTTATTTCAACTACATACAGTAATGTCTAAGTCCTTTCAGATATTAACAATTCATTTCATTTTACAAATTATAAGATAACAATAGTCTTTAAATAGATAAATGATTCTTCAGTCTTGAATATAAAATGTGTTTCATACTAGATTCAGATTTATTAAAATCAATTATGCTCAAATATTTATTAAGGTTTCTACTCATAACATTAAGTGGTTCATTTAGACCATAATTGACTCTTGAGAATGATGTGTAGAAAAATTCTGGATTTCTTGTTATTCTTGGATGCGTATTGTTGTTGAGGCGGCTTAGTATATAAGATCAGTCGATAGATCCTGCCAAAAGTTTAAAAAGGAACATGACATTATTTACCTCTCTCCTTTTCTGTAGCATCGATAAGTTTATCAAACTGAGTCGACTTTCATATGGTGGTAAGTGTTTAGTTGGGTTCCATGGAAGATGTCGAAGGGCATACAACAGAAAGCGTTTTTGATCACTTCCAATTTTCTTTGTATAGATGACATAACTAGGGCACCAAAGGCTGCTACAATATTCAAACACTGGCCGAACAAGTGAACAATAAAGTGATTTTAAAATGTACGGATCGCTAAACTCCTTAGAGAATCTCATTACTAATCCAAGCCGGCCTCTTGCTTTGCTTATTATTGTATCGATGTGTCGATTAAATGAGACTTTACCGTCAAAAAGAACTCCCAGATCGTTGAACATTTCAACTCTAGAGACAAGAGCATTATCAACAAAATAAAAGGACTCAGGCAGATGTCGTCTACGAGAGTAGGTCATTATCATGCATCTATTAGTGTTTAGATCCATTCCATTTTGTAAGCACCATTCCGACACATTATCAACATCGTGTTGAAGAAACAGATGTCCATTAGGGCTTTTAAAACCATAAATAAGTTTAAAATCATCATCAAATTTTAAAATCTTACTGTAGAGTGAATATCATTGAAGAAGATTATAAAAAGAATAGGTCCAATATGACTGCCTTTAAGTAAGATTTTATCCAATTCAATAACCAATCAGGAAATCCATAAGGCTCGTTTCATACACATTCGGTTTCATTCGGTTCGGCTTCTATTCGGTTTGTATTCGGCTGTGCCTGATATGTGTGAAACGATAAAACGGTGCTCTACGGTTTCTATTAGGTTCTTATTTTTGCCGTTTTATCGTTTCACTCATATCAGGCACAGCCGAATACAAACCGAATAGATGCCGAACCAAATGAAATGTGTGTGAAACAAGCCTAACGGGTTAATTTATAAGGAAGTTTGTATTGTTTGTGAAACTCGATCAAATGCTTAACTTAAGTCACCATAGAACATATCAGTTTGAAGTCCTTCTGTCAAGTTCATATTTGTTCGACTAGTAAATTGAAGAAAATTTGTTGTTGTTGATCTGTTACTGCGAAATTCATGTTGCTCGTCTGCGATTAATCCTCTGCAGTGAAACTGAATGTGTATGCATACAATTTTTTCAAAAAGTTTGCCAATACATGAAAGTTTTGCAATGGAAAAACACCAGTGGATAAAGAACAGTGGCGGACGAAATGTGAGACTTACACGATTTTACGAATATGAACGGTAGGTATACTGTCAAGACCAGCGACAAAATTTTCTTTAAGATCGTCAATATATTGCACTATTTCATTTACGTTCAGTCTTAAGAAAGGTATATCACAGATCAAATTAGGTTCAGTCATATAACAGTAATTTTGTTTATTGGAGTTATAGGTTTGTTGGAAAAAGTCGGCAAACATATCACAAATTTCAATATCACATATCAAATTTTTTCAGGGCTACTGCATCTTGCGAGGAATTGACAAATCCTCCAAGAGTATCACTTGTCACGAATAAGTGCTGCTCGTCTAGCCGTTCGGATTCGGCATAAAATTGTAGGTCCCTTCCATTCCTATTGAACGGCGCACACAGGAATGGTTGCGAGTTGTTAGTCACTAGGCCCTGGTTCTTCATGAGCCGTTGTGCCACCCGATTTTTTTTTTTTTTTTATGTCTTATCTTTATATTGCACGGTTGAAGGAAAGGTTGAACTTTTTCGTTTAGAGTTGATGAATTTCCAAAAAGCTTGATATATTGCACTCTATTTTGGTAATATAAGCTTTATATGATGATCTCAAATTAGTATTAAACATTCTTCTGTAATGAACAAAAGATTGGTAATAGTAGACACTTTGTGATTTCTTCCACTTTTTGTGATATTTATTTTTAAGGTTTATTAAACTCCTTAAATTCTTATCTAACCAATAAACGGATGTATGCTCGTCATTAATTATTTTGGTAGCAACACAAAACTCAATACAACTTCTTATAATATTATTAAAACCATCGACAGACCTGTTTACATCATCCGCAATCAATATACTGGTCCAGTTAACATTATTAAAAAAAAACTCTTCCGTTCTCTCAATATTTATTTTTTTAAAGTTAAATATGATTTTCTTTGTGCCTAAATTGATTATTTTCAACTCTTCACTAAGTGTTATATTACATTGAAGAGCATGGTGATGAGGAACTTTCGGCAGCAAATAATCGGTAACACTAGAAACTTTGCATGCAGACAAAAGTCCGAAATATTTGTCCGAATACCTCCGATTCGAAATCGGCCGGTAAATCGGTTTCAGTGTACGCGAACCGTAAGTAATATAAATATTTGTCGGTATTGGAGAAAACAGTTCAGTTTTTTGAAATAAAATTTGTTCAGCCTCTATATTAAAAATTTCTTTAAACTTTTGTTTACCTAATAATTAAAAAAAAAAATCTATACATACGTTGTATGCATTCTGTGTGACAGGTACAGGAGTGATAGAGCGTGTAGGTTGGGTTTCGACAGTAAAAAAATGTTATAGGAAGGGGGGTCTATGAGTCACCATTTAGGTAGGAGGAGCAATTTTCTACAAAAAAAAATGACAAAGGCATTCATGTCGATTACAGAATCCACAAAATTCGATCAAGTCATTTATCGTTTTTCTATATTCTTTCATTTATCGTGAAAAGAAAAGAGAAGAGTGCACTGCGAATCATGACAGATCGAGTTTCTCAAAGTCTGTTATTGATATGATTGTCAAGAATTTACTATGTACCTAACCATCCACGCCACTAAATTTCGATTGCTCGGTCTTAGAATGATTTATTTTTGCCATCATCTAAGCAATAAAATTTACATTTTTCAACTATATTTCCGTACACCTAAACTCAAATCAAAGAACTTAAGCCCATAAAAGTCTACATTGATAGTTCAAACATTAAAGACACACTTTCTCTTTCACATAACTCCCATAAGTTTTGCTTTATACGAACGTGTTTTATTTATGTCGTTTCTTAAAAATAAGCCTACCATCAAATCCAAACCATCAACCAAAACTTCCGTCCCCGAATGAGCTAAACACAAAAATAAAACTATGTCAAATTTTATCAAAATTTCTTATCTACACTTTCCCATTATATGATACTGCCCCAAAACTGTACGTCTTAGTTTCATCCCCATGGCTAAATATATGTTTAGATAAATAAACTACCATCTATTTATTTACCTACTTCATCCTTCAACAACAAAAAATAAACATCCATAGCCCTCAATGGGATCAAGATTTTTATTTTCTAAATCTTCTTACATCGAGTTTTGTATAAAATAATGGAACTTCCTTCTCCCCCTTCCACATCCCTCTCATTCGCTTTTCCATAATAAAAGTAAAAACACATAAACCTCCTATCACCCACCAACCTCCTGTGGACAAAAACCGGAACTACAAAACAGGTAGGCCACTTGCCCTGAAAGGCTCAAAATATATACACGACTAAAAAAGAATTCGTCTTCTTTGTTTACATCTCGGTGGTTTTGGGTCCAGCACTTCGGTTGTGTGGAGTGTGGCCCCTGGGTAACTCAAACTCATACAGTTCAGCCACAGCACCCAAATCTCTATGGTCGAGCTCCAGGGCTTTCAAACTCATTCCTCCTCTTCTCCTCATGTCCAAAAACCGAGAATATAAATTTCCATGTACCACGAAAGATATTTGCACGATAGCGATAGTTGCATTTGGCTTCTGGCAATTTTCATGGCCGCCTTATTAAAAATTTTAGTGCCCATAAAAGTTCATTTAAGTCGGTTGTGAAGCTGTGACGAGAGCGCACGAAAACGACCAAAAACCAGCTAAACAGGCATATGTGGAGGGTTTACGGTAAAGTGACGAAGAAGTTGCAGGGAAATAAAGAAACAGCGAGGGACAAGACGAAGAGAATAAACCGTTCCAGGCGCACTGTTCTACCAAAGTATGAACCAACACAACAGGGCTAATTTTAACATTTTTAGTGCAAATAGGATTTTTATGAGTATGCAATCGTAAAAATGGTCGTTTTATGACGAAGTCCTTGCGTATACATTATTTTATTTTTTATTACCTTTATGGGACGACATGATGCACAGGAGGGGAGTGGTGGCGTTGCGCCATAGGGGATTATGTTGTAGAATAAAGGCTAAATTTAGCTTATTTCATTGCTACGTGTTTGTTCGTCCTCCGTGAATAATAATTTGTCGAGGCTAAAATGCTTTTTGCTGTAGGCGGCAAAATATCCCTTAAGGTTCGTATTATATGATGATTTTTAGATTTTGACAAGTAGGATAGTGTAGGTAGTGTAGGCAGCGTGTTGTGTGCATATAATATTTACAAGTACCTACACATTATATGTCCTGAATGTTTATTCTTATTTGTATTTTTGATAAATATGATTGTGGAGAGCAAGAGCACGTTAGCCATGATAATAACATATTATAAATGTTATGTTTGTTAGTTGAAGTTTTTTTTATAAAAATTGGCTAAAAGAAACATGCTATTATTTTTTTATGATCTAAGCAAGTTGGTCTGCAAATAAACCATCTCTTAATCAGTAGTTCAAATGTCAAATCGGAAGTTAAAGAATGAATTCTCTCAGAAAAAAAATCAGGTAAAATTATAAAGGAATTTGGTATTTTTTAACATGGTTCATCAGGTTAAATATAACTCTCATTTTAAACATTTGGACTTCAGTTCATTATACATACACTAAGCCCGAATTTATTTTCTGTCAACTGCATTTAAATTTCCTATTTTTAAAGATGGCTTTAAATTGAATGGAGAGTGAAAGTGAATGTATTTGGAATTAGGAACATATATTTTATGAAAATTAACATTTAAATAAACTGCTCCAGCGGTATATTAACTCAAGACCAGGTTAAATTTTCAGATTAACAGTATTGTTAGAATAACTATATCAAACGTTAAGTCCACAGTAACATGTATTTAAATCAAAATTCACAGGGGTTAATGTTTAAGTCGCACGACCTATGTCAAATTTACCACTACAGTCATGCCAAAATTATTTTCAAAAATTTCAAGCTGAAATAACATGGCATATTTTTCAAACAACAACAAACCTTTGAAAATAGTATCATGTTAAAATAACCATGAACGCCAATGGTTTCAAAATTGTCTAGATTTTTGAGTTTAATTGTACTAAATACGGGAAAGAACATCCTTCAAATTAAACAAGACGCTAAACTATTTACAAACACCAACTGATCTGGAAAATTTGGTCGGATGAAAGTATGCCCAATGAATGGAACCTCGGTATAGCGTGCCCCATTCACAAAAAAGGACATGCTCTGAGCTTTTAAAACTTTTTGTCAAAGATCTGATCTGCCCTTATCAGTGTGGTTGTAGGCCAGGCAAGTACACCGTCGATCAAATGTTCACAATCCGACAGATTTTAGGGAAAATCCAGGAATAACAGATCGATACACACTACCTTTCTATCGAAAAGGGACGAATTATACAGAGCCATATGTCACATCTCGGCATCACTGCCAAACTCGTCCGCTTGTGCAGAATGACGATGGAGTAATCTCGCTGTTGCGTCAAAATCGGTAAGTACACCACTGAACTCTTTGATGTTGAGAAAGGATTGAGGCAAGGCGACGCGTTATCATGCAACCTATTTAATATCCCAGTAGGAAATTTCAAAAAGTTCATGAAAGAATCACCAGCTTTTTCATCAATAAGTGGAGGCTACAACCCAGGAAATTGGTATGAAAACATCAATGAATTTAACATTTTCTAGGTGAATATTAACCGGTGGAATCACAAAGTAGGGGTAACTATTTTATTCATAAGCGGATTATATGTTATGAAAAATGTATAATGAATGTTAAGCTGTGAAATCACTCGATAACTTAGAGCTGCTTATTCACCAGGTGAAAAATGGCATGAATGCTCACCCATTAATTCACTTTTTTTGATGTAACTCGTTTAATCTTATCTGAATTGTATTTGATGAAAAAACCCATGAATATTTACCAGTGATATCACTAGATACAGGTTATTAGAAGTTTCTTGTTCACTAGACCGTTCCCCTTAGCTGAAAAATGTCGTGCATGTATAATCAGAATATCAGGTAGGCTGATCTAAACATTTGTTTTCAAAAAAAAAAAAAAAAAAAACAGCATGCGTCGAAGACTCAAATTTTGGTCAATGTTTACTGAATATTATAGGAATCACAGCATAAAGATACTGTGAATTTTATTATTCTAAATTCGAACACTCCAACTAAACGTAGAAGAGCCAATTGAGATCACAAACTCATGACACTCTGCATTACCGTTCATAATGGAAATCATCGTATTTCTGTGGGCAGGTAGAGGGGACTAGGAGTAGGGGACAACCTTTCACAAGGATTGAACGCAATCAGCAGCACGGAAACCACATCCATCGAAAGTCATTGGTGTGCTGTGAAAAATGTGTTCATATCCGCTGCTGAAAGTATAGTCGGCCGGGCGCAAGGGAGAAATAGTGCTTGGCTTTCCGACGAAACTTGGGCAAGGATGGAAGAAAGGGAACACCTTAAAGCTCGCATCGCAGCTACCCCAGCAGCAGGGAGAAACGAGCTTGAGTCTACGTGCCGCATGAAGATGAGGGAAGTTCACCGTAGTGTGCGACGTGATAAGCGTAACTACATCAACGTATTGGCTACAGAAGCAGAAGAAGCCGCTAGTAGGTGTGACAGTAGGACCGTCTACAGAATTACCAAAGAGCTCACTGGTGTCCAGAGCTCTAAACAACACCTGGTTAAAGACACAAACGGATCCCTGCTAATTTCGGATGAGGACCAGCTCATAAGGTGGAGGGAACACTTTTCTGCGGTTTTAAACCGCGTTTTCGTCAGTGAAGTGAGCCATATTCCCACTGAGCTACCGAAGTAACAATTTCCCGAATACGCACCGTACCCCCCAGTAAAGAAGAAATTATCACCGCCATCAAAGCACTGAAGAACAACAAAGCGGTTGGACTTGACGGTATTCCTGCAGAGCTCTTAGGAGCAGCCCCAACGACATCGAGCGAGCTACTGCACCCACTTATTAAGAGAGCTTGGGACACAGAGATCTTTCCTGAAGAGTACAAAAAAGGAATGATTGTCAAGCTCCCAAAGAAAGGAGATCTCACACAGTGCGAAAACTGGAGAGGAATATGCGTTCTGCCTGCAGTAGCCAAGATAATAGCAAGGATAGTATTGGACCGAATTAAAGACCACCTCGAAGATACACTCGACGCCGAACAAGCAGGTTTCCGCACTGGATCTTCCTGTGTGGATCACATCAACACCTTGCGGATCATCATCGAACAGTGCGTTGAATATCGATCACCACTTCACCTGCTGTTCATCGATTTTAAAAAGGCGTTCGACAGTGTCAATAGAGAATTTATTTGGCTTGCTTTGCGCAGGAGGGGCATCCCAGATAAATTGATTGCTATTATCAAGGCTACATATGATGGATCCAAGTGTCACGTTTTGCACAAAGGTAGGCTGTCAGAGGAGTTTGAAATCCAAAGTGGACTTAGGCAAGGCTGTATACTTTCACCAACACTGTTCCTGTTGGTGATAAGTGACGTACTGCACGCAGCTTTGTCAAATGGAAATGGAGGAATTCAGTGGACTCTGCAATCTCACCTCAAACATCTGGACTACGCGGACGACGTATGCTTACTCTCTCATAGGATCATGGATCTCCATCAAATGACAACAAGGGTGGAGAGAGAAGCAGAAATCGTAGGGCTTAAGATCAACTCGGCAAAAACTAAAAGGATCAGCCTTGGAACTTCCTCATCAATCCAAGTAAATATTTCTGGACAACCGGTAGAGATGGTAGAGGATTTCCAATATCTTGGGAGTATTGTCTCTACGAGTGGCGGAACTGAACTGGACGTAAACAGCCGAATCAGAAAAGCAAAGGCTGCGTTCGGAATGCTGTCCAAAATATGGAGAAACAACTCTTTTAGCTTAAAGACCAAGCTCTGACTTTTCCGCTCCAATGTTGAATCCGTTCTGCTTTACGGCTGCAGCACTTGGAAAGTCACTGAAACTGTCACTAGAAACCTGCAAACCTTCGTTAATAGATGCCTACGAAACATCTTGAGGATTTTCTGGCCCAACCGTATCTCCAATGCCGAACTTCATGCGAGAACGGGTCAGGAGCCCATGGACTCCATTATACGAAGAAGAAAGTGGCAGTGGATTGGCCATACGCTTCGAAAAGGCGATCGGTGCATTGCATCTCAAGCAATGCAGTGGAACCCGCTCACACAGGAGGGAAGACAAGTGGGCCGGCCTAGAAGTACATGGCGAAGAACGGTCGAACAGGAATCGGCACGACTGGGGAAAAGTTGGAGAGAGCTGAAATATATTTCAAGAAATCGTACACGATGGCGCGTAGGTGTAGTGGAGGCCCTATGTCCCGTAAGGGAAACATCACGGACGTAATAGGTCCGAGGACCTAAGTAAGTAAGTAAGTAAGGTAGAGGAAGGGCAATGTTTATGATCGAAACCAAAAACCAAGCACCGTAATCCAAAAGAGGTCACGCACATGACAATGTACATTACTTTGCATCGTTGAAATCCTCGTACTTTCCGCACAGGTATAGAGAAAGGCAATAGGCAATGCTTTTGATTTTTGTTTTTTTCTTTCTCAGGAAGAACAATGCACAACACACATAACCCAACTTTTTCCACGAACTCATCATGAACCTATGCATTACTCTTCATCGATAGAATCATCGTATGATTTTTTTAGTGAATAGGAGTAGTACACTGAGATGGAAGCAATGATTTGAGTTGAATTTGTGTACAAAGTAAAAGAAAGCGTAGATGGTATGAAGTGAGGAAAAAGGCAATACCCATTTTTAATGAAATCATAGCACGATGCTCCTTCATGAAAGTACTAGATGACTTCATTGGTGTTTTCACCTAAATTTTTCATTGTGGAGCATATTTCCTACTGGGATCGTTTTTGAAGCAATTGTTCGCAACACACACGTCAACACCAGCGGTACAATTTATGAAAAGTCCGTTTCATTACTTACATAAAATGGGCTTTGCGGTTAATGAGGACAAAACGAAGTATATGCTGTCATCGAAAAAAGGAATCTCAACACCGTCGACTCGGGTAAAATATCACGATGGAAAGATATAACTTCGAAATTTTCAAGGACTTAGTCTACCTGGGCCCCACTATTACCTCGCAAAATGACATCAGTGCAGAAGTCATGCATGCATGTTGTGCATGTGCACAGTTTAAAATAAGCCAGTAAGCGTCGAATAATTGCCGTAAATATAAAAATGAATCGTGGTTTGTTTGGATGCTTAAAACTTGAAAACGACTGGACCAATATTGGATACTTCCTTCGTTGGGTTTATTTATGTAATTGATACGCAAAGGTTTAGGAAAAAAGAAAAGTCGGGAAATTCACAACAGGTGGCGCTGTAGGTGCTCATAACATTTTTCTGCACGTATAACCCGAGAACGGATGGTTCGATTTTCACGATTTCACAAGGAGAAATATCTCGGAAGTTCCAGGAAAATTGGAGATCCGAAAAGATTTGGTTTTTAGTAGGTACACACATTTCTTTACATTGAATTGAAAATTGTAGCGAGAAATGAATTTCGAAAGAGTTGCATTGAGTCAAAATGTTCGAACAAATGTGCCAATGTTATTGAATCCAGAACAAAATCAAGCATATGCGATGAATTAAAACAAGCAGTAGCAGTTGATAAAGGAAATATTGGTCAGCATTTTCTTCGTTGTTGCGCCCAGTGAAACTAAAAATAATATTTCTGAATTCACTAATTTAGGCTACGATTCGTACGAGAACTGTGATTAGTTTGGTACTTGCAACTCGCCTCTTATGGGATTGCGGCTATGTTGTCAGATTAGAAATCAGTCTCAATTTCTTTACAAATTGCCATAAGGCAGACGCCTACAACACCAAGTAGTCAATTAATCTACAGGAATTGATTTTGAAATGACATGCAGCGTTTGACAAAAATCGCATGACTGCAAAATCATTGCACCACCGAAACGTTATTCATCATTTCCCATGCGCGTTTGTGAGCCATTATGCACTTGTTCTAGATGATAATCTCACAATTCTCCAACACTTTTAGGGCCAGTTTGTTCACAGTGGGTTAAATTTAGTATGTGACTTTCATAGGCTTAAATTAAACAACGCTTATCAACCAAAATTGGCCGATTAGTGAAACCCATGATGAGCAACCAATACTTTGAATTTAAAAAAAAAAATTGATCAACGAACACATTTGAGGATTTTCCAGCTCCACTAATCATGGATTAAAGATGATTAGCTGTGAACAAACTGGCCCTTAGTACAGGAAAATTAGATACAAAAATGTCCTTCCGACAAAGCTGAATTTTCGTGGAGAGCTTCATTTTGTTTGTCCTAAACATTTCCTGAAAAATACCCTAAATTTGGGATGGAGCTTTTCTGAATAACTCGAAAACTATAGGTTTAAAAAAAAAAAAAAAAAATTGGACCGCCATAACTTAAGAACTAATTGCAGTACACAGATTGTTAATATGTCACTTTGTAGATAATTCATCCTACTATCTATAAGCTTTTCTTAGATCATTTTGTGAAAAAATAAATTTCTCGGGAGTTATTAAACAAAATAAGAAAAATCTTATTGCTCAAGATGGCGGCATTTCACTTCCGGTACAACTTTTAAAACTTGCGGTTCATTAATAGAAAATATATTTTCAAACTAAGCCCCAAACAAAATTTTCCCATCCAAAAATATATTACATATCCTCCCATATTACAATTTTGTTTGACAATGTACTGCACCTAAATGTTTTCGACTGTTGATCTCAAAATTTATCAATAATTGTATGAAAAAAAGTTTTACAATCTTTTTTGTAAGCTACAATGAAATTTTTTTGAAAAGAACCCATAGTTTTCGATTAATTTACAAAAAAAGGGGAATCTTACTTCCTTTAACCCGCTTAAAACTTTAAGCCCACCCCAAATTCAGGGTTCTTTTCAGGAAATGTTTAGGACACAAAAATAAAACTCTTCAACAAAATTCAGCTTTGTCGGAATTTTTTCGAAGTGAATATCTTATTTTCCTATCCTATTTCTCAATCTTCTTTGGAATGTTGCATGTACCTACGTTCTTCATGTTCATCACCACATGTATAGATTCAATTGAAATTTGAATGCAGATTCTATTTTAGCACCTCATTTCTGTGAAATTCGAAGAAAAACCCCACATCAGAAAGTTAACCAAATAAAAAAAAAAAAAAAACATTAAATATACCCTAAGATTGACCAATAACTGAGACAAATATTGACATAGGACAAGTTGACCCTCTTTTTCGTGATGTCATACTACACATTCGGTTGATTTTTCTTTATTAAATACCCATTTTAGACCCTATGTAAAAAATCTTGCTCGTCGAGAGGGCTGCACGGGGCACACCTATTGTAGGTAGGTACCGGCTTGTTAAATACACAATGCTTAAAATTTTTGTAATAAGAATACGCAAATTGGACTTAGGTATGTAACTTAACGAAAAACAACATTTTTTTTATCAAAAGTTGTAGGTACTCAGATTTTGGCCTTATAAAAAAATCTTCAATTTGTTGGTTTAGTTTTTTTTTTTTTTTTTTTTCAATATTTATGGATTATTGAGATTGCCGTCGTCAACAAAAAAAATGGTCTCTTCGAAAAGAAATCGTTTCTCAAAGTATTTGCTCCAAAGAGCCCACAGGGAGTCTGCTAAAAGTTTCTGCAAAATTATTCCCTTAAAAAAAAAGTTATATGAAAGACCATCCAAACAAACGAGTTAAATGTTCCAACACAAATCAAATCCACAAAACATTATCACACACAACCATGTACACTTAAAGTGAAAACATACCTTACGAACAAAAAAAAGAATACAGAAATAAAAGATTTATGTTAAGAAAAATTCTTCCTCGAGACAGGGGCAACCAAAGTGTTCTCTGGCGACACAAAGAAAAAGGACAAACTTTCTCACCTGTGCTATATTTCATTTGAAATTACCTATACTTATGTATACTAGGCATAAATAATTTTCGTTATTTTTGTTGTTGTTATTATTGTATTAGACTTCAGAGCTCAAGCTCACCCTTGATTTTTGTGCGAATTAGGATAGAATCATGTGCGAAAAAGACGCATGTTAAAGTTAAAGGCGTCAAAATATTGATGGAGTACCTCTAACCCAATACGTTATGAGATTGAATTTTTGAGGTCGAGATATATGGCATTATAGTAGAAGAAAACGAAAATGAAAACATCCTCATTAGATTTCTATATTTAGGTTAAGGAGCTTTCAATGTGGCGATGGTATGATGGCGGTGAAAGAGAGGCCACAAAAATATAATGGCCCAATTGTGAACATAAGTGGCAATTGTAAATCATTTTTCACCGGCGCGGCGGAGGGTGCGGGGTTGTCCTAAATTTAGAACTCCAGAACAGTTTAATGGTCTTGAGAATTTGGAATGGGAGCAGCAGTTCGTTTGAGATGTTTTTTTTTTTTTTGTTGTTGTTTATTGAGAATGGGATTATGAGGTTGTTATCATTTTTTTCTCGTTGGACTACCAACTCTCAAAAATTGAAATATGACATTGGTAATAAATCAAAAGAAAAAAAAATATTTCCGTTGAAACTTTTAACGATGTATTTGAGCTTATCAAATTTACATAATAGGTATAAAGTAAGTTGAGATGAGACCAAATTTATGAAGTTCGATGACAAGAAGACTTTTTTTTAGTTAAATCGAAATTTAGCAAAAGAATGATGTTTATAAAATCATTAACCTTAACTTGAAGACGCATTTAAAAATCGTGTAACTTAAAAGCTTAGGTTGAATTTTAAATACAAGTTTTGACCATCAACCCAAACAGGTTTCAGACATATAATTTTAAGAGTGAACAAGCTTTTCAACCATTTTCTCAACGGGAGAGAGGGAAGTGTTTGGAATCGATGGATTTCTTCAGTATCAAAAAATTGAAAATATGGAAATAACATATGTAAGTTTAAAAGTCAAAATCATAGTGGAAGTCGTTTAAAAAATAATTTTCAATGAATCAGGATAATATTTATCTACATATTTTTATACTATATGTATGTTCGTAAAACAAAAATATTGTATCGTGAATATTGGATTTTTACACAACTTCTCGAGATCAGTTTTAGGTAGTTTTTGATTTCTATCTTGATATGGGATGTAATTTTGTATTTATCGTATGCGATATTTTTGGAAATATAACAAATTTTTCTTTAAAAATCTATAAATCTTTTTCTAAGTTCAATTAAAATCAACTAACAAAATTACTCTTAATTTAAATTTCAGACCAAGGGACCTACAGTTTCGTTGGGCTGCCTAGCACAGTTTTCACTCTAAGTGCCCTTCTATCCTCTACAAATAGACCCTTGCTGCTGGTTCTGTTTTCAGTAGCCTGACTTTATCAGTCTCAAACTTCACTCAGAGCACCCTAACATTATACAGTTACAACTGTGTCCTTCAAGTATTTTTCAAAGAACTGGTTTTGTTGTAATCCTGACTCTTGAATGTATAATTCGGAGTACTTTTTTTTTGTTATTTATTAATTATTTATCATACAAATTAAATCAAAATTTTAATTTTCACAATAGTTTATCCTACAAAAAATGTAAGTCAGTTATCATTTAACTATAGTTAATGGACCTGAGAGGACGAAATAATTGTTCTTTCTCGAAGATGTGTATTTAAAGAAAACAAACCTAAAAAAAAAAAAACAAAGAAAGTAATCTCTTTCAAAATTAGATAGATTTGATATGCATTATCTTTTTCCAAGCGTACAATTTACATAGGGTACAATTTACTTATTAATATTACAAAAATCAATAAGGAAAGAAAAAACCTAAACAATAGAAGTTATATTGTTTTTGTTTTTATTTTAGTGGACTGTATTGAATGAAATTCAATGAATGAAATTTGCTTAAATACTTTTTATTGTATTACAAAAATCGTTAAGCATGGCTTTGTCGTCTGCCCTAAAAACTAATAAAGTAAATAAATTTAAAAAAAATGTAAGCTTATAAATTAAACTTACCTACTTATATTGGATTCATTTAAGGGTAGGTATTTTTTATAATATTATACTTCTTCGATAATGACTTACCTGAAATGAGAGAAAAAATATTAAGTTAATTAAAAGAAATTTTGAGTTAAAATGTTTGTTTAAAAATATTTTTAAAAAATGGGCACGATTGGATCTCACAAACTTGCTCTCGTAACTTACAACTTTAACGTAGCTAGAAATTGATGATGTACAAGTACATTTCTTTTGGTTCCAAAATATAATGATATCATTAAAAAAAATTAAATAAATTATTACCTACTACAAATTACAATATATTTCTTGTTTTAATGGCTTAAAAAGTTAGAGCACAAAATAACCTGATATTTTGTAAACATGAATTTATAAAAAAAAAAAAAAAATGAAAAATTGTTGGAGCCGTTTTTTCTTTTAAATTAATTTTTTATATACAGGGTTTCCCATCGTCACCGGCCCAGAGGAAAACTATGGGTTCCCGGGTTTAGTGGAAAAACTTAAGAGGTAATTTTCGCCTCCTTTTTGACTTATAACGGTTTTTATGATTTTTGATCTTTTTTCTTTTAACTAGTTGTAACTTTTACCAAACTGCATCCGATTCTTATTTTGTTGTTTTTATTTTTTTAATATATTTTAGTGTTGAATGTTATTAAAAAATGTTAATTTTTTTTAGAAAATAAAATGGGCTTTCAATAAAATAGAAAAGATGCCCCTTAAGAAGATGGTTTTGTGGAAAAAATCACACCAAAGTCAAAAAACCACCTTAAAATACCAAACAAATGTGTTTGATGTTGGGAAATCATTATCCGCATAGAAAAAAATTGTATGGCAAGTATAAAGTGCTTATCCTCCTTGTGTAAATAAAACAAGAAAATCACGAATCGGATGCAGTTTGGCAAAGTTACAGCTAGTTAAAATAAAAAAGATCAAAAATCATAAAAAACGTTATAAGTCGAACAGGAAGCGAAAACGAGAAAGTTACCTCTTAAGTTTTTCAACTTAGAATTACCTCAGGAACCCATAGTTTTCCTCTGGGCCAGTGACGATGGGACACCCTGTATACAATTTTTTGCACATTTTCAAAAATCTGGTATGCCAACATTTTTAGCTTTTAATTAAATTCAATTTCACATAAAATAAAAATATATTCACTAGCCCGTTTTCAAGATATTGAATTTTCAAAAAAAAAAAATCAATATTTTTTTAAAAATCACAAAATTTGTTTCCGAAAATTTGAACATGCATTATTGTTTCCATTGTCAAGGAGCTCTTGCATACAAATTTTGGTTGAAATCGGCGAAGACGTTAACGAGAAATTTAAAAACCAAAAAATCGGGTATATGACAGGTACCGTTAATAACCGTTATTGGTTGAATTTTTTTGTCAAAATATTTACCATACTTTTAATCTTTTTACCAAAATTATTGAAGTATATAATGTATTAAATAAGTTTTTTTTTTACGGGTTTTCAACATTTGTATGGAAGGTACTGTCATTTTTGAATTTAGAAACATGATTTTTTTTTCAAGGATTCTACAAAATAATAAAAATTATTTTAAACCTTGTTTTAAAAATATTCACTTAGTCGTTTTCAAAATATTTAGTTTAAAAAAAAAAAAATCAGATTTTTTTTTCAATTTTCAATTTTTTTTTTTTTTAATTTTAGTTCATACTTTTTAAAAGATTTGCCATAAAAAAAGTAAAAAATTAAAAAAATTTCAACTTAAGTTTTCAAGAAAATCAAAAACCAAAAATAACCAAAATTAACCAAATTTTGAAAATAAAAAAATTATCAAAAAGTAGCATTTCCCTTCTTTAATTATTTGAATTTTTGTCAACAAAATCCTGAAACCCGTTTTTGAGATAAACATCATTTTCCTTTTTGGCGAAAAAAATTGTATCGCAGGTACCGTTATTTTTGGTCCTACAAAAAAATTAAAAAAACGTGTGGGCAGATTAGTCAAAACACACTTTGTACTAAGTTTGAAGAAAATCCCTCCGGCCATTTAGGCTGTAGGGGCGACGACACACAAACAGACATACAGACTTTCGCGTTCTTTATCATCGTAATGTTAGGCAAAATTATTATCTGGGGTTCAATTTTGTTTACGAATACATAACTTGCCATAAAGTACCTATTTACAGTACATATACATATATCGCAAGTAAAAAAGTATTCCCCAAAATAATTTGATTTAAAAATTAATAAAAGATAAAAGTTTTTGCTTCATAAAATCCTATAGCACAATACTGTAAATTTTGCCGTTGTTTTTTTATAATTTATTTATGATAGACACCTCGAAAAAAGTGGGTCTCGCAATTCTATCTATCCACGCATCTACAGTCATAACGGCTAAATGGATTTTCTTTAAACTTGGTACCTGTTGTTTTTTAATAATATGCTATTGGCCGAGGACATCGCTCTTGCAATGTGACCCCGAATCAGCTTGAGTATAACATTATCGATTCTGTTAATTTTGGCTCTATTGTAAAGAACCTCGTTGGAATAATAATGTTGTACTCCGACTCTGGTGTTCTGTGTAATCCAAGGCAGCGTCGAAGACACTGCCTCTCAAACACCCGAATCTTTTCCATTTGAGATGGGGCAACGTTGAACTACAGCGGGCATCCATAGGCAATCATTGGCCGGATAAGGGCCATGTAGCAAATCACCTTAATCCTGCTGTCAAGACGGCTGCTAAAAAACAACCGTTTTGTCAGGGCAAAAGCTCCCCTGGCCCTGGTCAGAGCACCATTTATGTATATGTCTGTCGAAATACAAATACTGATCCATCCAGTCCATCACTCTAACCACTCAGCCATCTTAGATATAATTTGGAAGATGCAAAAACTTAATCAGACTTTTCCTTTTTTAAAACTTTAAATTTTGCTTAAATAAATCCGAGCTTCTATAAAAATGGTCACACATGAACAAGATTTCCTTAACTCTCTTATACATTTCGCGAGAGGAAACAAATGTACCTAAACGATTTGTTTAGCAGTCCCCTTGCTCCATTTTCATTTCAATAGTCTTAAATTAATATCAATAGTCTTAAAATAAACTAAGTAATAATGCATAGTTTTAATAATTTCAATCCGAAAAAACACGGCCACTTAAGCACGATTAACAGAAACAAGATTCGGAGAAAAGATAAAAAATCAACTTTATTTGATTGTTATTTTAATTTTTTTTATTTTTAAACTGCTCATTAAGAATTTTAAAACAATTTATTTAAATACTTAAATTAATTATGGTCTTCACTTTAAATAGAACAAAAACATAAAAGCTGACCGCGACCGTCACATAAATACCCAGATATACGAAAATGCCGAATGTTATGTTTATCTGATGAGCAAAAACCTCGTTCATGTTTATCGTGCATTGAAACTTATGTCTTAAACCAACGAAAAGTAGCTTTCCGAATGCTCAAAAAGACAAATCAAGTAAAATGAATTATCTTTCTCTCCACGTGTTCAATTTATTCAATATACATATGTAATTATAAATGTGAATACAGTTTTTTTAAAAAGCTTCTTTAAAATGACTTATACAAATTCGAGCTTCTTTATTATAGATTGACATATTGGCCGCGTTGGGGTACGTCGCCAATGGTATCTAGATTTGCTCGTGTTGTTGTAATGCCTTAAGAAAGAACCAGCCGACGAACCAAACAGCTGATATCAAAAAGAAATCTAAGGCTATCCCAAAAATGTTCGGATCTATTTAGATTAAGGCTCTCCCAAACCAACGCGGAACATTCGCTATGCAGGGCGAATCATTATCAATCATACAAAATAAATGACAAATAAATAATGCTTAACAATAAAAAAAAACTGCTGTCGGCGAATGTTCCGCGCCACTTTCGCGTTGGTTTGGGAGAGATACTCCATACTAACAGCTGATATCTCACCTGTTTATTTTCTTGGTTTTCGTTTGGTTTGGTTACATACACGGTTTTGATCGTTCGAACGTGGCCATTCTTTTATGATTCTTTAGTAAGACTTAACAAACCATATCGAAGTATTCAATAAAGCTTATTGAAAACAGTTACAGAAAACTTTTAAAGGCAGCAACTTATAAACAAATTGTATGCAGCCTTTTTAAAGTGACATCTTCAATCATCTTCTGTAATATCAATTTTAGAAGCCTATTCGAGTGACAGCTCGCAAACTCGGTAAGTCTTCTTTTTTTTATTTCTATTCGGCTTTAAGGAAGTAGTTATCTAGCTCGTTACATGTATAAGAAATTTAATCCGCCGAAAGCCGTACCGAAGCTTTATATAAAGTGCGGCACATAATTATTTTTAAGCTAAAAGAAGCTGAATTGTTAGTTGGGCAGTGGACCCACATATAGACGAAAATACCTACGTCCCATAATGAAACCACTTGTTTGGATTTCTCTATCATTATAATGTTAGATTTGATTCAAACTTCAATTTTCTTCAATACGAACCGAAAACATCCCTTCTATCAAGTAAGAAATCCAATAAAATACACGTCAGTCTTAAGCTACCTAACACTAATTCACAAAAAATCTAACACATGTATGTACACTGTACGTACAGTACATACCTACTTACTTGCCAAGAACACGCCACATCAAGTGCATAAAACAAAAGACGTGAGTGAAGGATTTACCTTTACGATTAAAAAACGTCCATTATCCTGTTTTCCTACTCACACAAATCAAAAATAAAAATAAAGAAAACTGCAAGTGAAGCATACACCAGCATAATAGCATCATATCGTCAAAGGTGGTAAAAACATTCAAAAATCTTTCGCAAGCGCATCATGCACGATAAGGAAACAGAGGATCGTCTCGTAAAAAGTACTTAGACTTCGGAATATTGGGGCTCAGAGCGAGAGTCTGGTAGTCATAAATTTACAAATCCTCTGATGGTGAAAATAAAAAAAACACACATACAAACAGGTGGTGTATACATTATTTGTATGCTTGTGTATGTGTATGTCTGGAGTTGTTGGTATAAACATGAATTTTGAAAATGCAACAACCTATAGGGATGTACACTGTACAGTGTTCACACAGGTAAGTAATCCCATCAGACAAGCAAAAAAACAGAAAATAAAAAGCAATTCAAATGCTTCATGTTATGTAAATGTAGCATCGCACATTCGTAGACGATTTTATTTCATTTTTTTGTTGTCTGTTTGGAAGAGAATATAGGAGACCAGTATTATTGCACGAATCACTCTGACAAAATCCCTTATAACAAGTGAACAAGGATGTGTTCGATTACCATAAAAAAAAATCATATCTACTAACTCAATAATAATCCAATGAGAAAGCACTCGTAGTGTCAATGAACAAAAACTACGAATAAAAAGTGCGTATACCATGTAGAACCAATTCATTTTTTATTTCCTAAAATTTCAAATGGTGAGATAATTGAATCAAAACTTTTATAAAATAAAGGTGCTTAGTAGGAGAATACAAAGTTCTTACAGAAGACCTAGTTAAGTGTCAAAGATAAGGATCCAAAGCTGCTTTTGCTTGATTTCCTAATAATAATTTTTAGAAAATTATTTCATATTTGAAATTATTTGTAGAAACTCTTTAAAGGCTATGTTAAATTCCGAATGCATTACTTAAAAGTGCAAGTGACCTCAAGTCCAGAAGCAAATGCGTTTAGACCACATATGATGGTGCTTCTCAGTTAGACTGTCATATCCTTCTAAGACGCAAATTTTGGTCGGTGTTTGCCGACTCTTATACAAATCACGTCTAGTAGGGTAAGAGTGCTATACAATGTAAAGCAAAATAGGCTGGGTGCAACTTACACTAGTAACTTCCCATTGGTGCCTTGAAACCCATATACATGTTTGCCTTAAAAAATCGCTAATTTAAGCTCCTCTCGGTATGGAGCTATTAAATAATTAAGCCAGTTGTTTTAAAACAGACCATTGGCAACCAAAACATTAATCTCGGGAGTGTACTTTAAAAAAAATAAATGGTTGCAAAGAATATTAAAAGACAAAATTAGTGCCAGATGCCAAATTTTGATTTTGAAATGATTTTGAATGTAAGAATTTTTCGAATTAATACATTTTTGAAAATTCATTTTTGGCAACATTTTGATTTTAAATCTTTTCAAAGGGTAATTTTAAAAATCTCCAAATAACACAACATATACGTAGACGATATTGATATTTGTACATTTTTTGGTAAAAATTTGAATTCGATATCGTTGTTTGTTCTCAAGATATTCGAGTCGAAAAACATTTTTTAAGAGTTTTTAGTCGTTTTTTTCAGTTTTTTTGCTATAGAATAAAAACTGTGTTTAATATTTTTGAACAATTTAACAGTTGTTAACTATTTTATTATGTGTAGAAAAAAAAAAAATAGATTGAGATTGGAATCATTATTTGTTCTTATAATATTTGAGACATTTTTTTTAAATGTTTACCAATTTTGTATTATGTAATTATGTGAGGAATAAAATAAACACGAAGTCGGTATCTTATTCCGTTCTTGACATATTCAAGACGAATGAAATTTTAGAACCCTTTTTTCAAAATTGCTGTAGTAAGAAAATGATTAATTGAATTTGTAAGGTAATAAAATCTATCCGAAGTCGATATCTATATTCGTTCTCGAGGTATGATGGACGAAAAATGTACCCCGAACGTACGTATATTGCACATACACACATACATAAATCTTTCTAAAAACGACGGATTCTGGCTTCTAGAGACCTCAAAACGTGAAGTTATGTCAAAATTTTGAATTCGAGAAATCGCAATAATTACGTTCAATGGGAACTTAAACAGAAATTTAATGTTTCCTTTCTTTCAACATATAATTTTCCAATGAAGACAAATTAAAAAATATAACAATTCTTTTTTTTTCTTAGAAAATAAAAGAGGACTTTCCAGTCGATTATTTTTTTTCAATTTGGGACTTGAAACCCATTTAAAGCAATTAAACAGAAATAACTAAATAAAAATCAGTACTTCTATTTTTGCTGGTTAATGTTGAGAGACACAAAAAAATCTGTTTAATTTAATTTAATTTGTTTTGTCTCTGCTCGAGTAAGTAGGTACTACATGCTTTGTATAGGATAATGAACGGTAAAATGGTTCTTAATGTGTATAAAGCGCTCTCATTACATAGCACACGCTACTAATGGGCTTGTTTGATTTCAATTTAAGATAACTTTGGGTTGTTTGGCACATTATCTACAACCCACAGTAACAGGTTGGGACGGTGGACTCTTTAAAAGGAGTTGAAATGTTTTCTTTTGTGTTTTGTTTTTCTTTTCTTATTTATTTAAAAAATTCAAGGTTGCTTTAAGAGATTTAATTTCTGTTTTCTTTGCTATTGATTCCCTAATGGTACGTGCATTTTTCGTTTGTCAAATGTTGTTTCGGGATTTTCATGCACAAATTTTTTTGTCTTACAATAATTATACCGAAACTTTTTGTTCCCATTTTCCCTGGAGCAGCGCCAATTAGACCGATTAAACTCCTTCACGCACTCATGAAAAGAGAACTTGGAAAACAGTGAGTTTTCCCGAAGTGAGTTTTTGAAGTTCAAAAGTTGGAAAGGAATTTTTATGCTGCCAGCAGTAGCCAAGGTGTTAGCCCGAAGACACACTCAACGCCAAATAAGCAGAATTCAGCACTGT
The DNA here is from genome assembly GCA_949320155.1 of Melangyna quadrimaculata. NCBI lineage: Eukaryota > Metazoa > Arthropoda > Insecta > Diptera > Syrphidae > Melangyna > Melangyna quadrimaculata. Next base: position 415,201,334 of record OX439483.1, read on the forward strand.
ATCTTCCTGTGTGGAACACATCAACATCTAACGGATCATCATCCAACAGTGCGTTGAATAGGTATCGATCACCACTTCAACCTGCTGTTCATCAACTTCAAAAAGGTGTTCGACAGTGTCGAAGAATATTTATCTGACTGGATAAAGGCTACATGATGGATCCAAATGCCACGTTCTGCCTAAAAGAAGTGGGCCCAGCAGGATAAGGGTGGTACTTGATCTAGTGACTACACGTCATGCTGCAAAAGCAGACAGAGGTTAGAGAGATTACAAATCCGATGATCACCTTAAGGGATCAGATCGTATGCATCTTGACCATACATTACTGAATACTGAATAGATGTCTGCGAAAGATCTTGCTGATTTTCTGGGCCAAGCGTATATCTCCAAAGATGAATTTCATGGGAGAACAGATCAGGAACTTATTGACTCTGTCGTACGTCAGACATATAGCCCAGTCAACGAAGACTCAAAATTATAAAATAAATGCAAAAATCAGTGCTCTATGGTTTATTTTTTTATATGGTAGGGGTTACCCCCAGGTATAACATACCAAAAGTCTCCAGCCCAGGGCCGCGAGCTAAACTCAGGAGGGGGGGGGGGTTAAAGGTACCCCTTTTTAGATTTTCGTGAATATTTCCACAATCTAGCATGTTAGTGGAAAAGTCTATACTACTTAATTAGAGACAATTAATATTGTCTATAAAAATATATTTTTACATTTTTTCTAGGATCAATAATAAAGGAGATGCGGGCGGTAGAAAAGTCAACAAATCTGAAAAACCTGTTATTGTCTTAGATATTGAATGTTTTCTGACCAATTTACCTGAAAAAAAAAAACAAAACACGATAATACACATTCATTCACTGTTGTTTCATCATGTCGTGAGGCTAAGAAATGAGTTATAATTTCCTTTTTTTTTCTATATATCCGAAACTATACGAAAAAGTTGATGTATACTAAATAAGGCAAAATTTTATAAGCAAGAGTTGCTTTCATATGGAGCCAAAAAATGATAACGTTTTTTTTTAAAGGAACATAATACAAAATTTATTTGCCATAGAAGGGGGTTCTTTCTCCCCCCGTTTAGAGAGGAGGTGCAATTTTTTAAGAATAATATTAAAACACAGTAGTAGCCCGTAGCGTAATAGTTAGTGCGTTCGACTGTCATGCTGGAGGTCTGGGATCGCTTCCCAGCCTCGTCCACCTAAAAAAAAAAGAACTAAAAAGTTTTTTTTCAGGGCTACTGCCTCTTGCGAGGAATTGACAAATCCTCCAAGAGTATCACTTGTCACGAATAAGTGCGTCTCGTCTAGCCGTTCGGATCCGGCATACAATTGTAGGTCCTTTCCATTCCTGTCGAAAGGCGCACACAGGAATGGTTGCGAGTTGTTAGTCACTAGGCCCTGGTTCTTCATGAGCCGTTGTGCCACCCGATTTATTTATTTATTAAAACACAACGGCAACACTTACAACAAAAAACTTTACCGTTTTTGAAAGCCAGAACTCCTAACTTTTATTTTATTTTCAAATCAAGTTATTGATGTTCATAGTTTATGTAAAAAATACTTTCAAACTCAAAATTAAAAAGAAAAAAGTTGAAAACTTCGTTTATTATTTTTTTATTTAAATTACAAAATAAAATGCAGAATTAGCTTTTATTTTTCACTACCTATATTAATTTTTAATCGAAAACTGAAAACCAAATGGTTCTATGTCTCCTAGTTTTTGAGAAAATTGAAAGTTACGACGACATTTTTTTTAATTTTTTTTTTATAATTTTTGTTAATATTATACTGTGTAGTATTTGATAGTAGTGTTACCTTGTACTTGAGGTTAATGAATGAATAATTTCTTTGACCCTGTGAAGCAAGCCACCCAATGTACTGTGATATTGGTAGAGGGAACCCTGAGTTATAACATACTCAAAGTCCCCAGTCCAGGGCTGCAAGCCTTAGACAGGAGAGGGGGATAAATGTCCCCTTTTGTAGTTTTTTTTCCATATTTGGAAACTTAGCATAAAAGAGACAAAGTCAATACCACAAAATGAAAGAAAATTAAATTCCCTATTCAAAACAAAATTCCTTCGTTGACTGTACTAATAAGTGGCAGAGTGGATTAGACATACCCTTCGAAAAGGTATAAAGAGTGCATTGCGGGTCAAGATGGAATGAATGGAACCCGCTAACGCAGAGAGAAAGATGAGTGGGCTGACCTAAAAGTACTTGGCAAACAACTATCGAAGAACAATCAGCCCAACTAGGGAAGAGGGGGAGTTAGTTGAAAAATATCTCCAGAAAGCGTACCCGATGGAGTAGGAGTAGTGGAGGCCCTATGCCCCACAAGCGGAACCTCACGTTAGAATAATTCAAACTATAACGTGTTATCTATGTTAGGCTAGATTTTTCCTTGCATTTAAGGAAAGTATTGGTTTCGTGGCAAACTAAATTTGAGGTTTTAATCAAAACCAATATTACAATGATGGAGAAGTCCGAAATAGTGATTTTCGACTAGACTACCGTTTTATGTGATTTCCTAAAGGGAAAATTCGAATTTTTCTTCTAGCTCATCTAGAACGTCTAGCTGCAAACAACTATTTTGGTTTTATCAAGTTTTCTCCAAAACGGCTACAATGATTTTGATTTTACTTCGTACATGTAACCTCTAGACCAGTTATAATAAACTGCATGGTTTTTGCAGAAATTCGAAGTATGTATATAATATTTTGGGTTTTTTTTAAACAAATTTCAGGGTTTTACTAGTTTTTTGATATTCCCGAATATTTCATTATTGGATTGGTTGGTTTTGTCATAATATTGCAAGTCATTACTTTTAAATAATGTTTTAGGATAGCTTACGTTCCACATAATCGGATTTGATAATAAAAAACACATTCAATAGCCTGTTGTTTATACTTTCGCTGATTGGTATAAAAAGTGGTCTAAGAACCCCAAGCTTTTTTAACTAGAATAATTTATTTTTATATAATTTGTGTGGTTGCTGAACTTTTGAGGGAATACAAAAATTAAATTTATAATTATTATACCAAACCACTTTTAATTGAATGTAGTCCACTAAAAAAAAACAACGTTTTATTGTTATAGTTTGTCTTCTTCTTACAACCACATTAATCACATAGGCTGTTCCACTGTGCGTTTGTCCTTTTGTTTAATTCAGTTTGTTACTGTGTTTATTTGAGAAATGTATTTTTTTTATCGAGCTTAAAAGAAAAAGAATGAATCCATAAATTTTCATTGAACAAATTAATCCTTAGGATTTCTCTGAGCTCTTTTGCATACATTTCTTGGTTTTTCATAATCCGCCTTCTAATGATGTTTATAAAAAAAATAAAAATGAATGAATCTTTTGATTATTGTCATGCTGTTGATTGTGGTGGAAGAGAGAAAGGACGAAAGTCTTTCTGCACAGATATGTTTGTACCGTGTATAAATATATATTGAATGATTTGCATATCATTTTATATTGCCCGTAGTTATAACAAAATTAAAACAGAGAAGGCATTTCTCTGTACCAGTTTTTTCTTTTATTATTTATCGAGTGCTATGGTTTTGAATGAGATGAGCAGAAAATGAAACTGATGTGGCATTTATTCGTTTTAAATTAAAAGCAATACAACAGAGTCAAAGCTATTCAAAACTTTTCGATTGGTCACTTGGAATTCGAATATTCCAATTCCAAGTTATACGAAATTATTTTACCTTTGAGTCATTTAATTAAAAACGAAATTCTTGGAAAATGTTTGTATATAAATCTGACAAAATTGATTTTTTTACTTATATTTATGTGATTGTGATTAATTGCGTACCTACAAAGTTATTGTTCGTTGTTGGATGAATAAGTATTAAGCAAATTTGAAAGATTCATTCAAAAAACAACACTTAAGCTTGATTAATTTATGGCAGGCAATAAAAGATCTGATTGGTGGTCTTTTGTGGAATTGATTAAAGCTTGTTTTAATGATTGCTCATGCTCGTTGGAGGGTCTTTATTATTTTTTTTTTTTTGCAAAATTATGGGTATCTTTAAAATTAAAGATGTGATTTATGGATTTATGGACAGGGGAAGGTAGCAGATCCTGTATTTTAAACAAATTCTTGAAGAAATAATATTTTTATGGTATGAGTGGTCAAAAATATAAGTACCTATATCCTTATTTTCTTGGAAATGTTTAATAATTATATCATAAGTAAAAAAAATACGCGCATGCAATCTTCAACGGTTTTCACTAGTGTTGTTAAAATTAGCACTGATCATTCAAAAAAATCTGGAAATATTTTGTTGGACGATGGCAGATAATTTGTATATTCCACAACAAACGTAGAAGATATAATCACACCAAAAACACAAATGTTAAAAAAGTAGCCAAGTTCTTCTATGTACAAAAACCTTTGCGTAACAAGTCAGCCGTAAAAAGTATTGAGATCTAAAATTACGCCAAGTTATAAGTTCATTAACGTTAAATATCAAATAGTTTAGTAGAGTAATATGGAAGAACCTCAAAATTATCAGAGAAATCTGTTATTTAATGATAAATAAATAAATAAATCGGGTGGCACAACGGCTCATGAAGAACCCGGGCCTAGTGACTAACAACTCGCAACCATTCCTGTGTGCGCCTTTCGACAGGAATGGAAGGGACCTACAATTTCATGCCGAATCCGAACGGCTAGACGAGAAGCACGTATTCGTGACAAGTGATACTCTTGGAGGATTTGTCAATTCCTCGCAAGAGGCAACTCCCTCTGAAAAAAAAACTTTTTAGTTTTTAGGTGGACGAGGCTGGGAAGCGAACGCAGACCTTCACCGTGACAGTCGAACGCACTAACCATTACGCTACGGGCTACTACGTTATTTAATGATAAACTTTCATTTCAAATAAAAATAAAATAAAAGAAAACTTGCTAAGTTTAGTTTTAAAAAAAAACAGATTTCTGTGATAATTTTGAGGTTCTTCCGTAGTACTACTAAAATATTTGAAATTTAACATTAATGAACTTAGAACTTGAAGCAAAGGTTTTTGTACATAGAAAAACTTGGCTACTTTCTTAACATTTATGTTTTTGGTGTCATTTCACTATTTTTTGCAAAGGTTCCTTTTATCTGGAAAAATGGGTGGACTAAACGCCCAATAAGAACCTCATAATGGAAAGTTAAGTTTTTAATTTATGTCGTTTGTGTGTACTACAAGTCCTGCCCTTCTTCCAATTTGCATAAGTTAGAAGAACTCTCTTTAAATGATAATGGCTGATAATAAGTTGGTGGATGAAACGCCCCTGCATGAAAAAGTTCATGATTTCAACTTTTTTTTTATACACCTGAAAACTAACTGCTTTACCAAATTTCATTATCCTGCACCAATCGGAAGTGCTCTCAATATATTTTTTATATTATTTCTGTGAAAATGGATGGTTGCCACGCCCACTGAATGATAAATCTGAAATTTTTAATTTTTCTATTGCGTGCGGGTTGGGTACGATATCCCGCTTTTTATAATCCCGTTTTTTTTAAATACCTTTTTTTTAATCCCGTTTTTATAATCCCGCTTTTTTATAATACCGCTTTTTATAATCCCGTTGCTTATAATCCCGTTTATTATAGTCCCAATTCTTATTATCCCGCCTTTGCAATCAAAACTAGTTGTTTTATTTTTAAAAAATCGAGCGATTTTTTAAAAATAAAACAACTAGTTTTGATTGCAAAAGCGGAATATAATATAACAAAATAAAATCTCTAATTCTCAAATAAATACAAAATGAAATTCCAAACCATTTCAGGATATATTAAATTTATCATTAATATCATGTTAGTTCAATTGAATGTTGTAGGCGATACGACGCAAAAATCCTGTTTTACTCATTTTGTTCCTGTTTCTTATCAATTTTTTAAAGCTCGTGATTTCAGCACACTAGTTTTTTTATATGTTTTAGCTTGGCCTTTTTTAATTTTTTTCTTTTTCTGTTTGCACCACAATTATTTCTAAGCGACAATTATTTTGTACAACCCAGCGCTTTTTCGTCCAACGACAAGTTGGCATTTTTCTATCATTATTATGACAAAAGAATGAGCAAGTTCAGTTTTTTTTGTCATAATAATGTCAAAAATAGGTACATAATGACGGGAATAATGACATTTTGTCATTCGTGTAAATCCAACATAAGTCTGCGATGCCATGCCTCGACATTATTTTGGGTTCGCGGAAACTGTTTTTCGGCACTATGTGCACAGACCAAAACATCATCCATGAGCCTATTTTCTTTTAGTCGAGTTATTCTTAGATCTTGAATAACATTTGAAAAATATAAAACGTGGAAAACAACCAACATGAAATCAATAAGTTTTAATCATGAATTCTAAAAAACGGTATTAGAGGGATAAGGCGGGATTTTAAAAAGCGGGATTATGATAGAACGGGATATTGAATAAACGGGATTTTAAAAAACAGTATTTAAAAAAACGGGTTTTTAGAAGCTGGTATTTTAAAACTTTTTTGACGGGATTTTTGAAAAACGGAATTTTTAAAAGCGGGATTCCGATAAGTTCCCTTATATCAATTCTATGAAAATGGGTGGGGGTGGGTACCACGCGCCCTGAATGGAAAATCTTAATTTTTCGATGGTTTCCTTTGTAAACACCACAGGGCCAACCGTTGTGCGAAATTACAAGATTCTACGATGTCGGGAAGTGCTCCAAAATGTTGATGATCTGTCAGTGAGTGAGTCAGCGAGTCAGTGAGTCAGTCAGTCAGTTATGGTTTTTACAATTTTTGCAGTCTTATATCTCGGCAACCACTAACACTAAAGAATTGAAATTTAGTAAGTTGCCTAAGCCTGGTGAGCTTAGCAAATGCTGCGAATTTTAAATTTCTGACTTTATTGATACTGAAGATAGAGGAGGGGGGTTTAAAATAGCCTGAGTTTGATCCTGGCAAAAGGGTGTAGTCTCAGAACTTGGCTGGGCACTACCGTGTCCTTGATTTTACCGAGAAAAGTAAGGTCTAAGTGACAAAAAAACATATGGCAGGTATCTACCATAATTCGCGGTTCTTAAAAAAAAGATTTATTACAAAATCCTATATAATTGAAGTTGACCCTTTTGAAGTCGCAATATTTTGCAACGGGACTCTTAATACGTAAAAAAGTGTCGTACAATTTTTTTCTACAGAATAATAAAATCTACAAAAAAAAGTTCAAAATATTTTCCGTCAAGTTCGTCATTTAAGAGTAAAGGGCTAAAAACTGTCATTTTTAACTTTTGGTGATTTTTTGAAACAATAAAAATCATGGGTGCTAGAAAAAAAATGTTAATGCGAGATAATAATAAGGTTATTTAATGTTTAAATTTTAACTTCATAATTTTTCGATAAAGCTTGCCGCTTAAAAGATGTATTCAAAAAAATTTATTTTCGAAATATGACGCTTGGAATAAGCAATATCTTGTGAGTTACATGTACATGTATGAAAAAATTGTTATAATTTTTTTTTGTAGAAAATATTATGGTCTACAAATTGAGTTTGTGTTTTTTCGACAACTTTCTCATTTAAAGGTAAAACACAGCAAAATACAGAAATTTTCGTCAAACTTTTTTAATAATTACATACATATGTATAGCTTTAAAACGATTGTTTTTAAGAAAAAAATAAAAGTTTTTTCCTTCAGTTGGTGGTGAGCAAACTCTGCATTCAGATGTTTTCGAAAAAATAAACTGTTTATTAGTTATACATGAAAAACAACAATTTTCAACATGTAAATTTTTTTGAAATGTCGATATCTTCTTAAAAAAGAGTCGTAAGAAAAAAACTGTCATAAGTTTTGAATGAAATACTTTTCGACAACATTTACCGTTTCAGAGTTTATATGCAAAAAACTAATATTTTCGACATTCAACCTTGAACGTATATTAACGCCTGCACGATCTGGTAATGAAATTTTGCGAAAGTATTGCTAATACAAAAATATAGATTATTAAGTTTAGAGATAATCGCTTGGATTTTTTTGACATAAAAAGTACAATTTGCCTGGGCTAAAATATTTCCCCGAATTCTCTATGCCTACTGTCTGTTTTGACCAAATAAATATTCATAAATAAAAAATTGAGCTAAAAATGTAAGTTAAAGTTGTAGATCTATACAAAAATAAAACTACCATTTAATATAACACTTAACACAAACCCCTTATCTTTTTCCCCACAACGCTGGCACGCAATACCTTTAAGTCAGGTGAAATCTTTTTGCCCACCCTTATATGATTTCCCAAAATTTTCATTTTTGCCCAGTCATGCTTCAAAGAAGAATGTTAGTCCCTTTTTTATCATATACATTTTGTGCTCAAACTTCAAAATCAAGTAGCGATTTTACATTCTTTTTTTTATTTTCTTAAATAACGACAATGAAAGCAAAGATTTTCTTATATTTTTTTCTTTTATTTTATTTAATTTACTTTTTTTACTTTACTTTACTTTTATTCTATTTTATTTTATTTAATTTTAATTTATTTTAATTTATTTTATTTTATTTTATTTTACTTTATTTTACTTTATTTTATTTTATTTTATTTTATTTTATTTTATTTAATTAGAGTAGTTAAATCTATAGATTGAACATTATTATTCAAATAATTTATCTTAGTTGATACATAAAATGAGAGCCTTGAAACTTCGAAGCTGCTTAAAATATTCCTTCAACATTCTTTTTGTCCTTTTGAAATTATTCAACAAAATGTCTTTCTAAAAGAATAAGAAAATACCTAGATATGTATGTAATGTACAATTAGAATTCCAAGGAAATATTTAAATTCCATAAGGAAAATTCCTATTTCTCGAGTCCGTTCTTTTAATTCTTTTATTTTTTTTTTTTTGTTTGTTAACTACCTCTACAAAGAGTGAAGCTATTATTTCTCATCTAACAAAAAGGCTAATCTATTCGCATGTTCATTTTGCCACCCTTCACAATTTGTCCTTCAAACCACATTAAACAACACAAAAAAAGGGATTAACCTCTACCCACAAAATGCTAACGATAAATAGCCTTGAAGGCGGCATTTGTACCCCTCACACGAAGAAAAAGAAAATTTAACGCATTACAATTCCTTTCAAGTTGATTTTAAAATCTAATTTCTGTTGCCGACGAATGCCGCAATTGTAGAAAAAAAAATAATCAAGTCATGTCGGCAGTGGCGGTGGTGTAGTGGTGGCGGCGCGGTGGAATGCAAAAGAATAAAACTTTCGAATTACGAACACGTAATGCCATTTCAATTCATTTCAAGTATAAGTCTCGTATTATTTTGCCTTGGCTTCTCAAACAGCCACCATTCTGAGACTACCCCATCCCCCTCCCCCATCACATCACTACCTATACTACTATTTTTAAGTCCGCCATTTTTTACACTTTTTACACTCCAGCACTACTCTCCTTAGTCGCCCCATCGTCGTTATAAAGTGATTACTAATTTTCCTTCACTTTTCAGACGAGCGAACCGGTCGCTCGAAATTCGTTCAAGGAGTCAGTTGCCGGCAATGAAGAAATACCATAGGTATATAAGTAGTGAGCCTTTCTACGGAACAACACAAAAAAAAAAGAAGAGGAGAGCGTTGCTAGACTAAGTATTGCAATTGCAAGTGTATTTATTTATTTTAGCGCCTTCAATTGTATTTCTTGCTTTCTACGCGAACAAAAGAGTCCGACACACAGAGAAATATAGAGAAAAGATAGACATATCTGCCAGTCGTCCTTCGGTTCGGTATAAGTCCTTTTCCCTATGTCGGCATATTGGATTTTTTTGTTTTAATCATTATTTCTCATTTTCCGCTGCGGTAAGATTTAAATTAATTAATTAATTGCTAATAAAGTTGTTTTAGAGGCGAAATTGGTTGCTTGCTAAGAGTAGTCTCTAGCCATCATTATCCTTGAAGGACGTCTAATTTTTGCTTTTTTTATTATTTGAAAGGAAAACAGGAAGAAGAAGGATGAATTTACGTTCAATTCCCACTGCCCCATCAGACCACCCCACCCACCACCAATACTCTTCCACTTTGGCCCGCAAATGCAATTAGCTTTTAAAGAAAATCAAAACTTTTTCACTCTTCTGGATGGAAGCGGCTGGCGCGGCGAGGCGGTGAGGTGGTGTTTTTCTATTTTCATTATCCGGGGGTCCTTCAGGATTTTATATCTTCTCTGCGTCTAATGAATAAAAATGTCCACGTACTACGAATAAATTTCAAGTTTTTTTTTTTTTTGTTGTGTTCTATTTGTTTGTTGTTTTTGAATACCATCATTTCTTGGCACGTTTTTCTCTCTCAGCACACAGATTTCTTAGCGGTTTAGATCCGATTAAGAGGCGAGAAAAAGAAAAAGACGATAAAGCCAGCAGAAGTACCTACCGCTGAAGAAAAAAACAAACAAAAAATAAAAAGGATAAAGAAATCCTTGGAGAAAGAAAACAATAATCACGTTCTTTGCATAACGCGCTTCTCAACGTCCAACAAAAATAAAACACCCCTTTTCAGGAGACCGAAAAAGAAAGAAAGTGTTAAAATTTATGCTTTTCAAATTTTGCACCACCGCATAAGGATAGTGCCGGCCACGGTGGTACTGCCACACGTCTTCGTGAATAATGAGGCTCCTCTGGTTTGGGGTTTCAAGAAAATTTCTTAACCGCGAGTTTGGCCAGCAACACCCCCCGACCCAACATATCTGCTATTCTTCTGGCTCCAGACTCCCGGTTTTCCCCCATTGGCATTGGATAGGTACACTCACTTTATACTTTTGTCAGACAAATCGTTCGGGAATTTTTCTTCCTGCATTGCAGATATCATTGGTTTGTTGTATATATGTAGGTACCTAGTCATTTTTTTCTTCATTTGTTTTTTTTTTTTGTATACAATTTCGCTCCACTTCTTAAGTGGTTGCACCACAAAGACAGTTAAAAGATGCCAAAAGAATGGAAACAAAAAGCCCTTACACCAAAATTTTCGAAGAAAAACCAAACTACCTGCAGAAAAGTAAGAGTCCTTGGGGGTGAAAGAATCTGAAGAATTCATTCGAGATGTTGTAATTTTATTTTAGTTATGGACTTAAGTTTTGGAGAATAAAAAAAATACAATTTATATACAAGTTTAAGAGAAATAAGATGAAGTAACCATAATGTCTCGGTTTTGAATTTTTTTTTTCGTTTAAAATAAAAACCTACAAGTATGGGGCACCTCTATTAATTCTTTACCTTTATAATTAATTCAGGTTTAAAATATTCTAGTTAAGGTATTCCTTAGTTGCTTATAAATTGCTAATTATTTACGGAAGGTCATCATCCATTTTTGTTATTTTTGGACAAATATATTTAAATACAAATACTTGACATCAAACTTTGAAGGTGGACTTCCTTAAAATAAAGATTAAAGACCCGAAAGTGAAAATATTTTAGGTACTAATTGATTGCTAGTTAGTTGCGTACAAAAACATTAATTTTTTCATTAACTGGCACATAAATACAAGGTGTCCTGCTAACTTTACATCAAGTTTCCGATAACGAATAAAATAATAATCAAATTTAGATCGACAGGCCTCCCGGTTTTGGATTGTTCCATGTCATCCATGAGTTTTTGCACCTGCCTTTCTTCCGCGATAGTGGTGGAACGTCTTGTGATATTGCCTTTTGAACTGGGTTCTCATGACATCTTCTTTGTACAAGACAGTACCAGCTAAGTTGGTCATGCTGTATTTTGTCCAAGATGGTATTTTCGGATTCTCTTGCTTCTTATTCGAGAATCCGTACATATTATTCATGTAATAAGTACATATTATTTATGTTATGACTGCATATTATTTATGATAATGACAACATAATTATTTATACAATGAGTACATTTTACTTATGTTATGACTAAATTTAATCAATGTAATAGTACATTTCGTCCCCTGACTGTAAGAACTAGCTTACTCGATTTTCCACTTTAAAAATATCTCAGAAAAGAAATATTTATTGTGAATAGTTTAGTAACCATTTCCATCAATTTCCGACAAAACAAAGTTTGGCTAAAAGAAAACAAGAGATAGATAAAAATGTTCATAGTTGTTTTTGGCTAGATATACTAAAGAGATTTGCGATCTTCAAGATTTAAAAAATTAAATTACCCAGTTCTTGCACTCAAGTAAAAAAATAATGTTTGTAATGAGTACATAGAATACCACCGGGACATTTAATCAACACATAATCACATACTCATCACATACGTTCAATGGAATTAGGGCTGGCCACGAGACGAGAAAAGTCTCGATCTCGGTCTCTCATCACGAGACCGAGACGAGACCGAGGCGAGACTGTATATTTGTACCGAAATTTACAGAGTCTAATAAATTGAAAAATCCAATTTCAGTTAAAATTTCAATTTTTCAATTCAATTCTTTATTGAGACTTTTGAAACAAAATTTTCTTATGTATATAATATATAAATCTTATAAGAAATTATTATGAAGTCGGCTTACAAATATGCCTGACAAAGCAAGTTTAGGAAATATTGTTGTTATATAATATTTAAACAATTAATTAAGGGAAACTTAGGTGTTAAGCAAATTTTGGGAGTACGCTTGCTCCCGGCGTACGTTCAATTTTGTATATTGTATCTTAAACTATGACTAGAAATCTAACACAAAAGGACAAAACAAAAGATGGCTAACATGCCATTCATCTTAATAGGTTATAATTCATTTGTTTAATGTTTTATAATCACAAAACTTTATATTTCTTGTATGGATAAAATTTATTATAATGCGAGTGATTACAATTTAGAGAGAAAACATGAGAAACCAAGATGTTTATCCTCTTAAGTTGGAGCATAACGCTTTTTCGAAAAATGGTATCAAGCAGTCTCTGTTAGTGTCAGGCTCTATAAGTGGTATTGATCTCTCATTCAACATATTATATGGTGAAAGGTAATAATTGTCTTCTAAGCTGTCTGTTAGGTTTGAATCAAATAAGGATCTGATATATGAGTTTGGATGATGTTCAGTGCGTTTTAGTTTGATTTTAGCAAGGTTTGTTAAATATTGGAGGAGCGGTGTAGTTTTGCAATCTTCATAGATTATTTTATTTGCAAAATATTTTTTATTAGCTCTTCTAAATTTGCCACAGCAGAATCTTAGGATTTTCCTCTCAAATTTTTCAAGCTCCTTTGCTATTGTGGGCGAAATCGTAAACCAGGAGCAAAACCCGTAGGCCAAAATCGGGCGAATCAAGGTTTTATAGACTAGAACTTTCGTACTTTTTGGCATTCGTTTTGCATGCAATACTGGTTTAAGTCGAGCAGTAACAAATTTGGCTTTACTTAACATCTTTCGGACGTGTTTGTTGAAAAGGAATCTATTATGGAAGTGAATACCTAAATATTTCATTTCACATCGCAATGGAATGGGTATATTATTAATTTTTAATGAAAGGCTCTTACTCTCTTTTACTGCCATACGATGGCCTTTTCCACTAGAGTTTCTGAAACATGTTAAACTACATTTTTCAGTGTTTATGTTTAAACCCCACTTTTGAAAATAGCCAATTAGCAAGGGTATTTTTGCTTCAATTTTACTCAAAGCTTTTTGGGGTCTCACGTCACTGGCTATTATGACTGTGTCGTCTGCGAACAAAATTCCATTAGGTTCTTGATCGAAGTAACCAAACGGAAAATCATACAAATATATATTAAATAAAATTGGCCCCAAAATTGATCCTTGGGGTATTCCCGACAGTATTTCGAAAGGATCTGATTGTTCAGATTTAACAAATATGGATGAGAATCGATTCTCAAGAAAGTTTTGGATAATTCGCACTAGCCACCTAGGAAAATTAAGTTTTAATAGTTTATAAATCATCCCTTTATGCCAAAGCGAGTCAAATGCCTTTGCAATGTCTATATTCAGAGAAATCGTACATTTTTTAGACCTCAGGTTTTGAACTATTTTATTGCAAAAAAGGAGTGTTGCATGTTCCGTTGAATGTTCTTTTCTAAAACCAAATTGTGTTTGAGGAATAATGTTTCTATCCTCACAAAAACTATTGACTGGTTCAACTAATATTTTTTCAAAAAGTTTTCCAATGTTGGAAAGCAATGATATAGGTCGAAAGTCTTTTATTTCTGTAGTAGATCTAGTTTTAGCCATCGGTAACAATTTTGCTACTTTCCAAGCTGAAGGAAAGTAGCCATTATTAATGCAATGGTTAAAGAGAGATGACAGTATCACATCGAGTGAGTTGGTGCTTTTTCGCAAGATAAAGTTAGATATTCCATCAATTCCTGAGGATTTCTTATTTTTGAGGTTTTTTCTGCACATTTGAACGTGTTGGGGTGTTGTAAAGGGGCGAGTAGCTGGATCATATGACGGCCTGGCTGTCGAAAAGGTGATGAATTCTGAGTTATTTTCAGGTGAGCAAAATTCGTCTACCTTTAAAAGAACTTCGTTGGTTAAGTCTATATCCTCAGTAGGTGTTTTTTCGGTATAGAGAGCAGAAAAGAAGTCTTGAAAAGCATTGATTTTCGATCGAGTATCAACTAACTCCAAGCCATTGTGTGTTAGTACATCTTGCGAAATATCTGTACCAAAAAATTTCCTTCCAGTGATCTTATCGATTTCATTAAAAGCTTGAGGTGACGGACGAATGTTCTGTAATCTCGTCGTAAAGGTATTATTTAGATCAATATTTACTCTTTGCTTGATCAGTTTATTTAGACATTGAATTCTTGCTAAGAGCTGTTTGTATTCGAGATTGACTCTATTAAGATGTTTATGAAAAACTCTTTTTAACATTTTGAGCCAAGCACTCCGAGTTTTAATAAGTTTCATTGTGAATTGAGACACATCTTTGTACTTGTTGTTTTTATGTTCGTATAGTTCTGAGTTAGCCTCAACTGCCGCTGTAATTTTTAAATTTAAATCGGATATAACACTATCGATCTCGGAATTTGATATGTTTCTTTCGGACGGTATGTCTAGCAGGGAAAGGTTGTTGTGAAGACTTAATCTAAACGCTTCCCAATCAGTATGTTTAAAGCTTCTAGAAGGTTCAGTTGGGGTGACCAAAAGAGGAGAATATCTACCAAATCCTACGACAATGGAAATACCAAAGTGGTCGGATGGGGTTGCAAACGTTGTGCAGTAGTTCGATGTTTCACTGCTATTGATGTTTGAGGAGATGAGAAAAAAGTCAATGAAGGAAGAAGAACGTGGGAAAGTCGGTCCATCTGAAGGAATCAGGTCTAGGTTCAAATAAGCGCCATTGAAGAACCAGTCATAAACTAAACTTCCGTTTCGATTGATAACACTGTCCCCCCAGTGAGGGTGACGAGCATTGAAATCTCCTCCAATGATAATTGAATCAAAAGTACTTGCTAAAGAAAGAAGTCTATCAAGTTCTCTTTGTAAACCTTGACCTGCATTGCCCGGTATATATATGCTTCCTATCAATATTCTATAGTTAGTGCAACCCGATATATGAAATGAAATCGATGCTAAACACACCGAAAAGGTTTCACAACGAAAAGGAACAGCGCTAAACGAAAGATTTTGTTTTAAAACGATTGCAGTTTCTCTACCTGAATCGTTTCTTAGGATATTATAACCTTCAAAAGAAGGTTTGTGTCTTTTGCTTAATCTTGTCTCCGAAAGAAAACAAATATCGGGCTTTGAATTTTTCAGTATATTTAAAAGTGAAAATCTTCTGTCATGAGAAATTATTGAGTTGAAATTCATTGATGTAATTTTAAGTTTTGTTTGGGCCATTATATAACAATAGAAGCGACGAACTCTAGGTACGCAAACATTTTTTCCTCCTTTGATTGTAAATTTTGGTACGTTGGCCAAAATTGTCTTATTTTAACCAAAAGGTCTTTAAACGGAATATTGAACAGGTTTTTGGATTCATTCAGGAAATCACTTAGATTTCCTGTTTGGGGTACAACTGTAGCAAAAGTCGAGTTTTTCTTGGTTGTATTTTTAGCTATATCAGCAAAAGAATACTTAGGGGTAGCCAATTGGGATACCATCTCTTGAACTACATTTTTATTTGTTTGCGATACTAAAACCGCATTTGAATTTGAAGCTTGTTTTCTATCTCTATACTTGATGTATGACGGGCAGCTCTGAGAATTTGCTGCATGACCTAGTTCGTTACAGTTAACACATTTAAGTGTTGGAATATCAGTGTTTTTTTCTTTTCCCAATTTATATGCTTCAATGCATGGTTCGGAAGCATGATCTTCTCCACATACAACGCAGCGAGTACTGTACGCACAGCATTCACCTGTATGGCCAAATCTTTGGCAGCGGTAGCATCTTACTACTAGTCTGCTATTTTTCCTCTCCCAATACACTCTTTGGTGTAACAAACTTCGAATACAAATCAAGTCCTTAATTGATTCACCCACATCCAGTCTAACAACAAAAATATTTAGTTTAATGTTCAATTCCTTTGTTCTTGCCGTGGAGAACGGCATAACCTTATCTATTTTGACATTAGGCACAGACGCTTTAAGAGCTTTAACTATTAATTCAATGGGAGTATCACCATCGAGACCTTTCAATAACATTGATGCTTTTTTTGTCTCTTTAGGAGAGAAAGAGTAAGCACCCAAACCTGTATCACGTAATCTATCAATTATAAACTTGTGCACACTCGCATCATTTACATACACTTTTGTTTTTTGGTACCCAATATTAATAAATTTGTACTGAATATCTACTATTTTACATTCTGATGCTGCAAGTTTAATTAATTCACAAATCAGTGCGCAGTTTGCACCAAAGACGAAGATAGGGGGGCAATATTGAATAATTTTATTTTTGTTAGGGTCGACAGTACGACCAATGTTGTTAGTAGGTTGCTCGTTGGAATTACTTGGAGGCTCGCTTGAACTCGTGTCCATGTCAACAGTTGTGTTCATCTGTTCTAGGTTCATTAAAGGTCCAAATGGGTTATTCTCAAAGTTAGGTTGCATATGAGTTACATGCACTGGTTCATCATTTCTCCTCCTTCTCTTATGGGAGGAGCTGTTGAAGTTGTTTGCTGCTTGGTTTAAGTTTCTGAGGACCGTGGTCCACTCAGAAGAGTTGTTGTTGTTGTTTTCTTTCATTACGACACTTTTGGTAGAACTGTCTCTCTCAAAACTGGTTTGTGCTGCGTGCTCAGCGAATATGTTTGAGTGATTGTCACCACGTGTAAGATCTAATGAATTGTTTTTTATTAAATGCACTTTTTTATCAATGTTTTCGTTATATTCCAGCTGAGCTGGAATATTATTTTGGATTTGTTCACTATCCTCCACTTTAATGAGTCTTTATCTCACAGGAGAAAAAAATAAAATTTGGAATTTATATAAGATTGCGGTTTTCCGCAGTGCGGGAATGAATAATTGAGTTTAACACACGTCTGTTCGCTCTCGCTATTCACTCGTATCTCATTTCAGTTAAAATATTTATTTTCTTCTGCACATATTCAAACTATAATCGAAATATTTCGTTCCAATAGTCAACAGGTTTTCCGCAAATCGTATTTTTCGGAGACGAGACCGAGACGAGACTAAATTATACGAGACCGAGACGAGATTGAAAATTTTCGATTTAAACGAGAACGAGACGGACTTACAAGTCTCGCAGAGTTCATTTCTCGTCTCGTGGCCTCCCCTAAATGGAATATTTAGATTCAAAGAACGAGTGCGAACATTATAAAAAAAGAAACTGTAATCGCTTCATAACCATCATAAATTTATGTAATGAGTACAATGAATATTTATATTCATTTAAAGAGTGCATATATCAGTTTTAATATGTATTAATTTATTACATGTAGGTACAGCCGACATCCGATGGTTGAGAACAACTTTTTACTGGGTAAATCGTGCTAATAAATGTCTGTGCTCAGGCTCACTAAAGATTTTGTAATGCAATGAGTACAAAGACTTATGTGTACAAACATTTATAGAATGAGTCAACACATTTATCCGCTGAGTTCAAACCTTTTTCTCTCAGTGTACCTATATGCGAATCAAATACCAGAAAAAAAGACGTTTAAGAAAACTTGAATAATAAATGTAATGAGAATGACATACAAAAACTAAAGGAATTCAATGAAAACAAAATAGGTACCTATCTCCAGCGTTTCCTTCAACTCAGAACAAATCGCACCAAAGCAACTTTAATTAAAATTTTCAGTTTACCAGCAGTAAAAACATATAATTTCTCATTTTAACTTTTAAACAAATAAAGTTAAACGAAAATAGAAAAAAAAAATAAACACGAAGAAACCACCTTCAGCATAAAAGGGTCTCATCCTAAGCTCTTTTACCGCTTACGCGTTTATGTTAATTTACAAAAGCTCCCGCAACATAACGCAGGTGTGCTGTGCTCGCTCGGCAAACAGCTGAAGAGATATTTTCTTATTTTTTTTTATTTTTGTTCCCTGATGGTAGTCTGAAACTTTATGCAAATTTCCTATACATAACTATGCGAATTTTCCATAGACCTTTATTCCCGTCAAGCAACATACCACCATTGTTATCATTCTGATAGTATATAGTCCTTTCTCCATTCATCATATATATACCTATAAACTCTAGGGTATATATTTTAATTTTAGACAAGAAACTTTAAGAGAACTTCTGACATCTTCCCATTTATATATAGCTATATATAGCAAAAAATATAGAGTAGCTTAATTTTTCCAACTGAAACTTTTTTGCACCTTTTCTTTTTATATGATTTTATGTTTTTTTTTTTTTTTTTTTTTTTGTTGAGCGCAAATTTCAAGACTTTAATTAAGTTCATATCTGGAGGACACAATTACACTGGAAATGATTATTATGTAAAGGTTTTTCTTCTTTATATATTCTTTGGCGGAAACAAAAAAGGACAAAAATGTATATTTTCAAGTTTGTGCCTTTTGTTTGCCCAAATGAAGGTATGTATATATGTATATAAACCAAACCAAGGGATACCACAAAAAATAAACCTTTTAACTTATTTGGTGAACGCTCGCTTGTAAGAAGTCTTTTAAATAATAATTATGTTTGTCGTCTTTTACTTTTGGTCCTTGAAGTTAATTTAATGAAAGAATTACCCTTTGGTATATTAATTTGTCTCACACTTAAATTTTGAATACGCACAAAAAGGTTGTGTCTGTGTAGGAAGAAATAGAGGGGGAAAAGAACCAATTTGAATTTGGAAGTATTTTGCTTAACTTAAGTCGGAGTCTCTCCTCATTTTAAGTGATTTCTTTCTAACAAACACCCAAAAATATTCAAAATGCGAAAATCTAAGCACTGGAGTAAGCGCTTTCATTTGACAGCTTGAAACTATAGCCCAGGAAAAATACAACAAAAATTTGGCCAATCTGCCAAAAAACAAAATCCAAGTTAAGATTTATAAACATAATTGTCATGTTCCCATTAAGCCACTTCTTCTTTTATGACAGGCGGCAGCGGAAAAAAGTCCTCAGATGTGGACGGTGTCGTCCACAGATCCAGTGAGGCTGAACTACTTAGTGAGCACCTTATACTGGCTGCTTCGACTAATTTAGAGCTTAGGCATAGATGGAGTGGTTAATCCGGCTCCCCCCTCTTGTCCTGCAGGTTGGAGTCGTGCAATATCGGGGCAAAGCAACAACAAGCCTGGGATAACTGATGACGAAGAAAGCAAACGAATTTCTGATTGGTTCATGGAACGTATTGTCCCTATATAGGCCACGTGTAGCCGAACAATTAGAGGAGGCCATAGACTGGTGCAAAGCAGACATGACCGCAATCCAAGAAGTGCGATGGGATGGACCGGGCATACAGAAAATAAAAATAGCGAAATTTACTACGGCGGCGGTGACTGCTACCACGAACAAAAGCAGCAATTATTTAGATGTGGATTGGTCGTTGGAGGCAGACTAAGGCAAAACGTCTTGAGTTTTAATTTTATTTGCCAACGTAAGCCTCATATGCGTGCATGTCCCACAAGAGATGAAAGATAAAGACACCAAAGACGAGTTCTACGAGTTCTTGACGAAGATGTACGAGCAGTGCCCTAGCTATGTTTTACCCTAGCTTTGTTTACCAGTATACCTTAACTTTGCTCAGTAAATAAAGCTTTCATGGGTTTTTCATAGATTTAACATAAATATCTCTGTACTGAGCCCATACATTTTTCCCTCAGTGCACTAAAATTGTCCTAGGTGATTTCAACACCCAGTTAGATAGACAGGATGTTTTTGGTGACATAGTCGGAAGGCACAGATAGCACACGACAATTTTGATCAATCAATTGTCAACCAGATTGATCATATTACAATAGATGCAAGGTACTCCCCCAGTATCAGGGATGTCCGAACGTTCCAACGGGCCAACGTTGACTCAGAGCATTACCTTGTTGAAGCCAAGGTACGCCTTCAGATATCTCGAACAGAGCCAACCCAAAGAAATTCTGAGATTGCTAGGTGCTTCTTCCATCCATATCGAATAACCTCTAAATAGAGTTCCTATGCCGCCAGCATAAAGTGTTGAAAACCATTGCAGCATTGCTCAGAAACCATCAGAAAAGCCGCATCTGACGTGGTGGGTTTAACTCGACTACCACTACGAAACCCATGGTTTGATGATGAGTGCCGGTAAGCACATGCAGCGAGGCAGGAGGCAATACATAAGCGTCGATGTTCAGGAGGACCAGAGCTGCTCGCAATCTCTACGAGCAGAATAGCAGAGAGGAACTCTGGCATCTCAGAAAGAAAATGAAGTAGCATGAGAAGCGCGTGAATAAGGGGATTGAGGGATGTCAAAACAGGAATGTGGTTCGGAAGTCTTAACAAAAGGTAAAAAGAAGCTGCCAGAACGAGCAAGGAAACATCATAGTGAATTCGCAGTCGATGCTGAGAATACCATTTAACTTTGACGATGCAGCTTAACAATTGCGTCTATCCGACCTCGACAAAGTGATGATATCAATATCTTAGCATAGGTCCTACAAAGCTGCTGGAGCCGACAGCATCGCTGCCAGAGTTATTCGAATTAGCAGGCCATGCGACACGCTGCCATGCGACTTCTTAAACATCATACTTGAAGGAATAGTACAAAACTCTCACGTCAACGCTAGAGGCATAATCTTTCAAAATTCCATCCAATTACTTGCATACGCCGACGATATTGACATAATTGGAAGAACTAACCGTCACTGGGGCCTTTGCACGCATTCAGAAGAAAACGGTGAAGATGTATTAAGAGGTGAATAAGATCAAAACCAAGTATATACTGTCATCAAGAATGGACGCTCAAGACCACCGATGACTTGGACAAAACATCACCATAGACAGATATCATTTTGAAGTACATAGTTAAGGACTTTATCTATCTGGGCTCCGCTATCAATTCAGACAACGATACCAGCGCACAAATCAAACGGAGAATAACTCTTTCCAATCGCTGTTTCTTGAGCTAAAAAAGGCAATTGAGAAGCAAAGCCCTTTCTCGAATAACTAAAGTGTCCCTGTATACGGCCCTCATTATTCTGGTACATGGTACATGGTACAGAAACATGGACCCTGCTAGCGGGGGATGAATCCCCTTTGGGAGTATTTGAATGAAAAATTCTTTGGGTGATCTTTGATCCCGTTTGCATAGACGGGGAATGGACGAGGAGATACAAGGATGAACTGTACGGGCTGTACAGCGACGACGTCAACCTTGTCACAAAAGGCAACGACGGAGGTGACTACATCATGTCGAGCTCCGAACCGAAAAGTCTTTGAGTCTATCCCCGTGGACGGCACGGCGCGTAGCAGTAAAGGAAGACCGCGAAACCGGTGACGCAAGCAAGTGGAAGAGGACGTCAACATACTTGGCGTGCGAAACTGGAAACAGCTAGCTAGGAACAGAGCAGCCTGAAGATGGCTTGTTGGTTGAAGCTGTGGTCCACATCGGACTATAGCGCCACCACCACCATACAAAAAATTAATTAAGTGAATATGTTCATTTATTAGCCTGAATATTAACGACTTTTGCATATTAGTACAGTTATCCGGAAATAAAAGGAAACTTTAAACTAATCAACTATTGGTCCCACAGCTTCAAATACTTTTTTCAGCAAAAAAAAAAAGCGTTATGTCTACGGCTATATAAGGTATGTTATTTTGTACAAGCTTATACTACGTTACAAAAATAATATTATCTCGTTATACCATAAGCCTTTACCTGAAGATTTTTTCTCATTTTCCCTTTCCCCTTTCCAATTAATCGAAATGCAGACACCTTAAGTATAAATTGTACATAAATACCTACAATGTTTGTCTTTTGTACTGATTTAATCCCCAATAAACCTAATCCGCTTTTGTAATGAATCAAAATATTCATATCGTCCTACGAAAGATACAAACAAAAATTATTAATAAATGTCTTACTGTCTATAGCCTTTTCGCACGAAACAAAAGAAATCCACTGCAACAACAACACAAACCAAAAGAATACCTGAAAACGTTGAATCCGAATCATTTTATAGCAACAAAGCATTACCTCCCCGCAAAACCCCTAATAAATTAATCATACTTAAGAAAGATTGATCTGCGGCACACCAACCGACACCTCAGCCACCTTCCAGCCTCATTCCTTATCCCAATCCGAGGCCATCTGTCAAAATTCTCACCACCCTGTAAGACTATTGCCAAATAATGAGCATTAAAAATTCCTTGAGCCTGCAACAATTTTCAAGACTTTAACAAACAAACACACAAATTCAATAAAAATATATATTACGAGTTATAAGAAGACGAGCAGATACAAATTGAAAATCAGATCCCATTTGGTAAATCACTCGTTTTATTGTAATTTTTTTTTCCGCTCTCTTTTTCTTTCATGGAATCACTGGTAGATATGGCAATTTGTCTTCCTTTTTTTTGTCCTTCAACGCATAAATTCAGTTTGATTTCTTATAAATTTTCGTGTATCTAATATGGAAATATTATTATTTTCCGGATCACAAAATAACCGCACAAACAACCTCCGCTCAGTCACTCGTACTTTTTGGATAATAAGAAAATATGAAAAAAAAAAAAAACAAAATGAAAAACTTGTGTGTAGCAGCAGAAATGACATCAGTCAGTGAGAGGTAAGAAAAAAAAGATAGATGAAGCCTCTCTGCTCTGTCTAACCTAAGAAACCAAAAGACCATGACAGATTCATTCAATCTGAGTGCTCTTCAAAATTTGTCATAATAAAATTTAAGCGGATTACTTTTCATTGAAAACCTTTAGCTTGGGCTCTTCTAGAAATAGAACCCACAAAGAGCAAGATAAAGACTAGGACCATCACGCCGAGGACAAACCGATGCGACATAAAGGCTTTGGTAAAAAGAAGCAACAGAAGACATTGGTAGACGCCAAGGAAGACAAGGCAGACAAGGCGGATTAAAACTGAAAGCGATTGAGTGGTTTTGTACCTTACGTTCTATATATTTGTAGGTAGGTGGAGATAGCTTAGTGCGTCAGTGGTGGATTCATAAATCGATAACATATAATTCTTTTACATATAAGGGCAGATACAGGTAGATATCGCATTCAGGATAAGTTTTAAAGATGTTGTTCAAGCTTTGAAGTTCGATAGATGTGAATGTTGAAAACTGAGTTTTTTTCCCGCTTATTGGCAATATTGTGCAGATTTTTTAAGCGAAAAAGACAATGACATTGGAACGGATATAGGTACTTTTTCTTTCAGCTACGAACAAATTTTTGCCAATTTATGATTATCAAATACAAAGCCAGTTCTGTTACACTCCAGTATGGTTAACTAGGTCTTCTTATTATTTTTTTTTTGGTTTCTAATCAGAAGAAACTAAATAGGAACTGAAGCAACGAATGGCACTTCAATGCGATTTCGCTCGTTAGGTGTAAAAATGATTTGTTCTCGTCATGGGCACTTCCTAAATATTACTTCATGATCTGCATAGAAAAATACATTCGATTTTTTTTTACAAAAATCTCCACTTTAAATTTAAGACGAAGTAGTGTTTCAAATATTTTTTACAAATGACCGAACATTTTAACTACTATTGGGACATTGTAGTGTTTTTTACCTTAATTTGTGGTCATGCAAAAATTTGAATCGTCGAATATGAGCGTTGCAGGACTTCCTGGCTTGGTGAAACTTCTTCCGGTTTTCCTCAGTGGGGTTATGGCCTTGTAACTACGGAAACTTACTTCTCTGACCCTAATAACCTCTTTACAGCTCAAATCAAACCATGAGTTTTCTTTGGGTTTGATAGATTTTACCCTATTCGGGATAAAATTTCTCATTCCACAAAGAATTAAGTTTGTTATCATATCATACTGGCATCTACGTCACTATCGAGGAAGCACAGTGCCCAGTTAAAGTTACTGAAGAAACCGTTGAGACCGTCCTAGTTGGTTTTCTCGTATTGCCAAATGGTTCTCGTTGGTATTTTCTCTTTAACTGAGTTTTGTTGGTACGAGAAATTAGCAGATATGACACAATGGTCTGAGGCGATAATATACTCATAGTGTATTTATCAGGGTCAGAAAGAGGTAAGAAACAAGTCAAGACCTGCAACATCAGGGATTCGAGTTGACTCGTCAACAAGCTGAGTCAGGTGGTTTAACTCAGCAAAGAACTCAACACACCTACCTTCCTTAGGGTGTTGTATGGCCAGAAACGCGAAGCCAACTACAATTGTGTACATTGAAATCGCCCGCAATGACGATATCAGTGTGAGGATAATCGGCAACAATTCTTTGAATGGAGTCGGACAGAGCATCAAACTCGTTAAAAGTTGAATTTCTGTCCAAATTAGTTCAATAATTTTTACAAAAAAAAGTGTTAACAAAATATTGAAATACAAACTATTTTATAGATTACTGTCAATTTGTAATTAATATAATATAAAAATATCTAGAAATTAAAAATACATTAAGCTGAAAAAGATTTTTTCCATTTTAATTGTTTGATAAATATGAATTTATGTAAAAAAAAAATTAAGTTTAGGCTAGGCGCATATTGAAGCGCATTCGACGCGAGTTTTTGTAAACAATATAAATCAATAGAACGACGCATATTGATTGAGCGGCAAGACATGACCTGACGCGAGTTAATACCCTAAAAGTACAGTTTGTTCAAAACATAAAAAATATAATATTTTCTACTTATTCAACTAACAATAAACAGGAACCCAAACCGTAAAACATCATCTAAAGCCGAACCGCCATATGTCAGCAAACAACATCCTTATTCACACCATAAACAGCAACCCAAACATCATCGCTATCTCACAAGATACCATACGTCGACCAGATGTAAACAATGCAGTAATTATCGTTAGAAATTCCCCAACACTATTCATGGCTTCATCATTAGGGTTGAACACAGCGGATATAAATATAGGCTAAGGACAAAACAACATGGTCCTTAGTACGGTATAAGTGAGATCGAGTGAAACATCCTCAGAACCAGAATCACATCAAATATAAATAGTGCTAAGATAAACCCTCTCTAATTGTTAAGAAAATATATTAATAAAGAAATTTTTATACAAAAATAAAATAAATGTTTTTCTTTATCACAATTACGACAGCTTAACTCGCACGTTTTCCGAAAATCGCGTGACACTGATCGAGACACGGTTTTCCTTGCGAGACCGGCGCGTGTTTGTTTTTTTCCGTCAAAAAATAAAATAATAAACTGTCGTTGGTTTTGAAAAGAAAATAACGTTTGTTTTTTTAGAAATTACTTGTTTTTTTTTTTTTTAAGTTTATTTCAATAATCAATATATCAGACGATTTTTGTTTCAATTAATATATGTATGTATTTTGACACTAGACACGCAAATCAATATGCGAAGAACGGCATGACATGTTTCTAAAATCGTGTCGTGCGACACTTGTCAGGTCTTATCACACGCGTCGGACTCGTCTCAATATGCGCCTAGCCTAAGCTGTTTTCTTAAAAACTAATTTTCTGTAAATAAAATTTTTTGAACATTTTAAAAAAATTTATTTGGTATGCCAATTGGAGTATTCAAGAAAATACATATTATTTTACAAAAACTTAAAAAAAAAAACACTTTCTAGGCATTGAAAAAGAAAAAGAATTTTGTATTTTTTAAAAATCCAAAACTTACTTTTTCGAAAATTCGTATATGAAAAATTATTAAAATTGAGAATGACCTCCTGTAAAAATTTGGTCGAAATCGGTGAAACATTTGACGAGATAGCTACATATTATATAAAAATACAAAAAAAAAAAAAAAACCGTTCCATGACAGGTACCGTTTGGTAAATTTTGCTTGCCAAGATATTTCAATAGTGATTCGTAATTTTTGTAGCTGTTTTTGAGATAAATAATTCTGGGCATATTGGTTGTAGATACCGTTATATTTTTAGGTTACCAGAAATGCAATTTCTTTTATACAGAATCTCCTAAGAACCTTAAGTCCAAAAGTTTAAAGGAAATAATTTCATTAGTTAAGGCAACAGGTCAACGTATAGAAAGTCAGACTCTTATCTCGTTTCGTAATAATAAGGGATATTATTATGTCGAGTCCGATTTTTTAGGAATACAAAACTGGTACTATGCATGCCGCAAGAAAAAATTATCTTTAAAAACAAATAATTTCCTTTAAAATTTTCAGGTTTTCATGACAACAGATTTGTTTACTTTGCCTAGAAACGAACAAACTGTGTATGGATTAGTAGTTAGTCCGCTCGAAACAAGGATGCACAGTACACAATATCTAAGGTATTATCACGCGCAGCTTGTCAAATTTCAAGTTGGCTGCTTTCAGTGTAGGTTTTTGTGTCAAAATGAAAAATGACAACTGAAAGGTAAACAAAAAAAAAACAAATTTGTGAAAATTGTAAAAAAGTTAAGTTTTGTGTTCTGTTTTTTAAAACGATTGCGCGAAAACTGACAACTACGCAGAAATGAAGAAAAATGAAAACGCTAATGATATTACCTGTAATATATATACCTTGACAAGGATGAACATTTCAGTCGTTTCTTTCCTCACACTTCACCTCCCTTGCCAACAAACTTTCATTTCCCCAGCTTAGTCTAGTTCAAAATTAAGCCTGTGTGTGATGACCCAATTACTTTATTTAAAAAAAAATTGTCAGTTACAATTATGTACATATGTACAATGTTTGTTTTTTTTTATTTGTATTCATTCCTCATAACGTCATTGATCCAGAGCCGTTTTGCATTATTTGTTCTGGAGATATTGGAGACAAAAAAGTTTATTTTAAATTTTTTTAGCAGTTTCCCTTAGTTTTTTTTTTCTTTATAAAAAAAATGTCAATTGTTTGTTTTTTTTTCAAAACTCTATCACTTATCTATCAAATATCATTATTTGTTCTCCAAATATTCAAGCCAAGATGCATACATATTTGATAGAAAAGTAGGTTTTCTGATTGAATTTTTTGTAATTCTTATCAAAATTTGATTACGTCATTATGTTTCGAAACAAATTAATTTGAAGTCGATAGTATTATTTGTTCTCGAGATATTTAAGACAAATTATGTAAAATAACTCTGTTTTTTTTTAAATTGCTGTAGTAAGAAAATCCATAATTGATTTTTTTCTAAATTGTTTCCATGTTATGACGTTATAACCTGCAAAATAAAAGTTAATACGTTTGTTCGTTCTTAAAATATGGCGAACGAAAAGAGAGTCTCAAACGTACTGAGAAACCGATAGGAACTCACGGAAGCAGACAACTCTCTAGAAAACAACTGATTCGGATTCTAGGGATCTTAAAACCTAGAGGGAATACCAACATTTTTGGTTCGACAAATCAAACCAATTACAAAAGCTTACATTAAGTAAAGGTGAAAATACCTAAATAACCCTTCTTAACTCCAAAATTCAATGTTAGATCTAAGAATTTGAGACGTCTGTCAAGTTAGCATTACCACTTCAAAATTTCAAGAATATAATATATTGGGTTAATTGTCGTGAATTTGTCTTAAATTTGCAGTGAAAGAGAAAAATTGTTCCGCCTTTTTTTTTCAAATAACCTTGGGTAATGCTAACTTGACAGTCAAGTTAGCAACCCACCCTCAAAAAAAAATTATTTTCTGAGTAAAAATAAAAAAAAACCTTAAACCCCAATAAATCTAGCACTACCATACCAAAACTTTTTTTAAGAAGATTATTTTATATGAAATGTATCTAAAAAATTATCGTAAGACGTCTTTAGATAAGTAACCTACTTAAAAAATTTGTCGTGCCCTTTTTCACAAAAAAAATCACCTTTTTATGACTAAACCCACTTAACTCACATTTTTACACAAAATCTAGCACTACCATACACAACTCATCTAAAGTCTCGTTTTACAATTGCTTAGATAAATTTCAAAAGGGTAGTTATGTGCATTCAAGAGGACACAAGCGTCCACAGGTTTTTCTCAAAATCCACCTCTGTCTACCAACTCCTACTCTCACCTCCACGTGGTGAACATCGGGTGTCTAGTACCTCAGCTGGAGACGGGGTTTAAATCCCCGTGGAAAGCTGTTGGGGACAGCCAACGAGAGAGGGGGGGAGGAGTGTTCCCACTAAGGCACTTCTCCTTTCATCGAGGCGGCAGCGGACGAATTCTCTAGATGGAATCAACGGTGGCGTCTACAGTTCCAGTTAGGTTGAACTACTTAGTGAACACCTTATATGGGCTACTACGACATATTCGTAGCTCAGGCCTATAAGGAGCGGTTTATCCGGCTCCCTACCCTTGGAGTTATACGAAGGGTCTGGTCCTCCGGGTCGGGGGTTGTGCGTCGGGGTAACTTCCCTACCACGTAAAAAAAAGTTGTTCCGAAACAACAACAAGCCTCGGATATGGATGATTTTAAAGTTGACGACCCCAGCAAACGAAACAAGGACAATGAATTTCGGATCTGCACGTGGAACGTCCTGTCCTTATACAGAACACGTGCAGCCGAACAATTAGTGGAGAACCTGGACAGGCTAAAGGCTGACGTAACAGCCATCCAGGAAGTGCGATGGGATGGAGAGGGCATACGGAGACTGAAAACGTGTGACATCTACTACGGCGGGTGCTTGAAGGAACAGGGTCAGCGGCTCTTGGGTTGTGGTTTTGTGATAAGGGGAAGACTTAGGCAAGAAGTCTTGGGCTTCCGAAGTGTAAGCGAGCGCCTGGTCACAATCCGCATCAAAGGCAAATTTAAGAACATTTCGCTGATTTGTGTTCACGCCCCCCATGAAAGGAGAGAAGACTCAACCAAAGAAGCATTCTACGATCTCTTGGAGACAACGTATGATATGTGCCCGAAGTACGACGTGAAGATCATTCTTGGTGACTTCAACGCAAGATTCGGAAAGGAGGGCATCTTTGGTTCGATAGTCGGAGGACACAGCCTACACGACGAAACTTCCGGCAACGGACACAGGCTGGCAGACTTTGCGGCGGGGCGAAATGTCATCATCTCAAGCACCTACTTCCCACACCTCAATATACACAAGGGGACTTGGCGGTCGCGTGATCAAGTAACCGTCAACCAAATCGACCACGTTGCGATAGACGCGAGACATGCTTCCAGTATCTTGGACGTCCGAACGTTCCGAGGGGCCAACATTGACTCGGATCACTACCTGGTGGTAGCTAAACTACGTATGCGGTTATCCATGACGCGACAACGCAGAGAGCAGATGCTGTGAAAAGATTCGATGTCAAAAAGCTTAAATCGCAAGAGACCGCCAGAAATTTGGAGACCACGTAACTCTTAATCTCTCAGGAGGTCCGCCACCAGCATCAAGTGCAGAGGACCAGTGGAAACACTGTAAACAAGCCATCAGAAGTGCCGCCTCTGGTGTGCTGGGTTTCACTAGGCGAATACAACGAAACCCCTGGTTCGATGAAGAGTGCCGGCTAGCGCATGCAGCTAAGGACGAGGCCTACCAGGCAATGCTGCAGACTCGAACAAGAGCTGCTGAGAGAGTGGCCCGGGAGAGAGTGGCTCTACGGGCTGAAACGAAAAGAGGAACGCCGACTTCTCAGGAGGAAAAAGAGAAAGCACGAGAAGCGGGCGGTAGATTAGTAGAGATGTTCGAAAATTTTATCAGAGGCTGAAGCGATCCACCCAAGGATTCAAGGCTAGAACGGAAGCCTGCCGAGATGAGAGTGGGAATATGGTAGTAGACACACAGTCAGTGCTGAGGATCTGGAAAGAACACTTCCCTAGACTGCTTAATGGCGAAGACAGCCAAGATGCCGCTAATAGGCAGAACGCTCCATTCAACTTGGACGATGATGGCCAAGAGTTCCGTCCACCCGACCTAACCGAAGTGCGGCTGGCGATATCCAAACTTAAGTCGTACAAGGCTGCAGGTGCGGATGGCTTACAAGCCGAACTATTTAAATCAGCGGGAGATGAATTGGCTAGGAGCATACACCAGCTCATCTGCAAAATTTGGTCGGAGGAAAGTATGCCCGATGAATGGAACCTCGGTATAGTGTGCCCCATCCATAAAAAGGGAGATGTTCTGAAATGTACCAACTACAGAGGAATTAGTCTCCTAAACGTCGCTTATAAAATCTTGTCGGCCATCCTGTGTGACCGCTTAAAACCTTTTGTCAACGATCTGATCGGCCCTTATCAGTGCGGTTTTAGGCCAGGCAAGTCAACCGTCGATCAAATGTTCACACTCCGACAGATTTTAGAAAAATCCCGGGAATTCCAGATCGATACACACCACCTTTTTATCGATTTTAAAGTCGCGTATGATAGCGTGAAAAGGGACGAATTATACAGAGCCATGTCGAGTCTCGGCATCCCTGCCAAACTCGTCCGCTTGTGCAGGATGACGATGGAGAAATCTCGCTGCTCCGTCAAAATTGGTAAGAACACCACCGATTCCTTTGATGTTGAGAAAGGATTGAGGCAAGGCGACGCGTTATCATGCAACCTATTCAACATCGTTCTTGAAGCCATTGTACGCAACGCACATGTCAACACCAGCGGTACAATCTATCAAAAGTCCGTTCAATTGCTTGCATATGCGGATGACATAGACATTGTCGGCAGAACGAAGCGAGCTGTGGTAGGGGCATTTGCGAGCATTGAATCGGAGGCGGCTAGAATGGGATTGGCGGTTAATGAGGACAAGACGAAGTATATGCTGTCATCGAGAGAGGAATCTCAACATCGTCGACTCGGGCAAAATATCACGATGGACAGATATAACTTCGAAGTTGTCAAGGACTTTGTCTACCTGGGCTCCACTATTACATCGCAGAATGACATCAGTGCAGAGATCAAGCGAAGAATTACTCTTGCCAACCGCTGTTTCTTCGGTCTAAGAAGGCATTTAAGTAGTAAGGCCCTCTCTCAGAGAACCAAGGAGACTTTATACAAAACCCTAATCATCCCGGTCCTGCTTTATGGGTCAGAAGCATGGACACTGAAAGATTCGGATAAAAATCTGCTAGGGTGCTTTGAGAGGAAGATTCTTCGTGTGATTTTCGGTCCGGTGTGTATCGAAGGAGTATGGAGGAGAAGATTCAACGACGAGCTATACGGGCTATACAGCGACGTTGACCTGGTCAAAAAGCTGAAAATACAGCGGCTTAGATGGCTGGGGCACGTGGAGCGTATGGACAGCAACGCACCTGCCCGACGAGTCTTCGAATCCAACCCCGATGGGGTACGCAGCAGAGGAAGAACCCGTAACAGGTGGCGCAATCAAGTGAATGACGACATCAAAGCACTCGGTGTGCGCAACTGGAAGCGGCTAGCTAGGGACAGAGCTGGCTGGAGGGGCTTGTTAGTTGAGGCCGAAGCCCATCCTGGGCTGTGAGCGCCATCAAAAGTAAAGTAAGTAAGTAGATAAATTTCATATCAAAAAATTTTTTGGTATGGTAGAGCTAGATTTTATGAATAAAATGCGATTTTTGGGGGTTTAGTCATAAAAAGGTGATTTTTTTGGGAAAAAAGGGCACGACAAATTACTTCAGGACATAACTTATCTAAAGACGTCTTACAACAATTGTTTGGATAAATTAAAAAAACAAAATCTCCTAGGAAAAAAGTTTTGGTATGGTAGTGCTAGATTTATTGAAAAAGAAATTCGATTGTAGAGGGCTAGCTAGGGTATTTTTTTTATTTTTTCTCAGATAATAAAAGTGGTACAAAATTTTTTCTTTCACGACAAATTTACGACAAATTCACGACAATTATTGGCATCTTCATTTTTTTTCAAATTTTTTTTTTAAGGGGGTGGGTAGTGCTAACTTGATTGTCAAGATAGCATTACCCAGGGTTTATTTTTAAAAAATAGGCGCGACAAATTTTTGTCTTTCACGTTAAATTAAAAACAGATTCAAGACAATTAATACAATTATTAGATTCTTGAAATTTTGAAGTGGTAATGCTAACTTGACAGATATGAATTTGAGAATGCCCGCCGCTTAGCGGAATATGATTATTTTAAATAATTACCTGCATATTTATGGTAGTAAATATTTTCTGACATTGATGTAAAGTTCATTTTCATATTATCCATAGAAATCTGCATTGCAATTTTTTTCATGTCATAATTGCAGATTTCTTAAAATATTTTATGGCAACAATCTAGCTGCGAGGACATAACTGCTAGACCCCCTTTATTCGCCATCTCTTTCATAAAAGTTCTCTCGCTCAATTTTTATAAGAAATCCATAAAAATAAATAAATAGATTGAGTGGCGCAACGGCTCGTGAAGAACCAGGGCCTAGTGACTAACAACTCGCAACCATTCCTGTGCGTACGCGTGTCAACAGGAATGGAAAGGGACCTACAATTTTATACCGAAACCGAACGGCTAGACGACAAGCACTTATTCATGGCAAGTGATACTCTTGGAGGATTTGTCAATTCCTCGCAAGAGGCAGTAGCCCTAAAAAAAACTTTTTAGTTGTTAGGTGGACGAGGCTGCGACATGAACCCAGACCTCCAGCGTGACAATCCAACGCACTAACCTAATGGTTATTTACGGGCTATCCATATCTTGCCATTTACCTACTTATAGGAACCTACCTATATCTCGCAAGTAAAAATATTTTACAAAACTTTAAAAATAAAAATGAAATAAGTACGTATACGCCACAGTGTACCATTATTTCAATAACTGAAAAGAAACTGTTATTCCGACTAGGAAAATTTTAGAAAAAGCTGTTAGGTTGTTTATCGAAACCACGTTTTGTGACGTAAATATGCCCTGCGAAAATATAAAAAAAAATTAATTTAGTTTTTAATAAAATTGTAGAGCAATTTGTTTTTTTTTTAAACATTTTTTTTTTATATATATTTTTTTAAAGAAAAAAAGTTAATCCTTTTGACATGAAGAATGCTCATATAGTTATGTCTGTTTTAGCTTATAGTATTTTTCGAGTTTTCTGCAGTCTTTCCCCTCAATGACCTATGTACTGACAAAAAGTAGTGAAAAATTGTGGAAAAAACTTCTTAATTTGCATAAAGAAGGCAGTCACAAAAAATGTCTGGTTTAAAATCAGAACATTGTGCCTGTTTTTTTTTTTATCATTTGTCTTCTAAAACTTTTAATTCCTTTCCAACCCTTGTTTTGGAAGATATGATGTGGTATCTATGATAGACACGCAGACTTTTCAGATACAAATTTCAAAGCAATTCATCTTGTCCCTTACAAGCTACTGGACCAAACCAATCATTTAAATTCAAAATATGTACCTTATAATAAATTTCCAATCGGTCTTCAAGTTTCAACCACCACCACATTTTCTAAATAATTTCTGAACCCAAATGATTTAAACAAGTTAATTTATTCAGTTGTCGACCTTAAATTTAATTTTATTCACAAACAAACATTCCAAATCATGTCCGATGGATTAGAAATTTAAATTGAACATAGTTCCAACGAAATCTTAATAATATTTGCTTATTTTATTTAATATACCCATACATTTATACTAGAGGGATATGCTCCACACTCTCTATAATTTTCTTCATCTGGGGCTTTCCAATCAGAATGTTATACTTTACTACTTTTCCTTCTGGTCATATATATGCCCCATTCCATTTGGCATGACATCAACAGCAGAAGCAGTATATGGTTTGGTAATGGGTTGGTAGGGGTACCACTGCCAGTTTGGATTTAGATTTAACCAGGAAATTACCTCCGAATGAGACATTATACACATACATCTTTTCATTTTGGGGTCTGTTCATCCGCTCGGCATTAACTAATAATCCCTTAGGTTGAATTTTCAATTTGAGTATTATTTTAACTTCCTTTGGCAAGAGAATTAAATTAAATTTTGGATAAACCCCATGTTTTTAGTCACATTTATTTACTTACACAAAAATATCTGGGTTTACAGAACTTGTATAAATGCATGAGTGTAAGAGTATTCCCTGCAACTCACTTACTGTTCCACCGTCAACAAACTCTCATGTGTATTAACTCTCTGAATATGAATTTTAAGATCGATTTTGTGGGTAAGGTTTGAAAATCCGCACAGGATTTATACCTTCGACCCTGCGGCTATTTTCCGTATTACCATACAATCCTATACAGTCAAACATTTACAAATTTTAAGTGTGCCAATGTTTTGTGGGTCGAGTAAAAGAACGACATTATAGACCCGTTTTTACCACCACAACAAAAATCAATTAAATTCGCCTGGGTGTGTGTGTATTTGATTTAAATGTGTTTTTGCTTGCGAATTAAATGTAAATTTTGGAGTATCACGGAATTAACCAGAACATTCTTTTTTATATTCGCCCGTAGCCCGTAGCGTAATGGTAAGTGCGTTCGAGTGTCACGCTGGAGGTCTGGGTTCGCTTCCCAGCCTCGTCCACCTAAAAAACTAAAGTTTTTTTGTGCGAGGAATTGACAAATCCTCCAAGAGTATCACTTGTCACGAATAAGTGCTTCTCGTCTAGCCGTTCGGATTCGGCATAAAATTGTAGGTCCCTTCCATTCCTGTCGATAGGTGCACACAGGAATGGTTGCGAGTTGTTAGTCACTAGGCCCTGGTTTTTCACGAGCGGTTGTGCCATCCAATTTATTTATTTATTTTTATTTCTCTTTTATTTGACAACAACTAAATTTGCACCAGGAAAATTTTGCATACATAAATGTGGATCCACAATCGACCTTATGTCATTTTCTGTTACACAACTTGAACTTTGCCTTTTTAATGAGGATTTATAATATATGGTTTTAAAATGAGGTCATTGATTTTGAGGATTTTGTTTTTGTTTGGGTATTTAAATTTGGAAGGCCTGATGATGGCATGAATTGTGCCCAAACAGGGTATCGCTTCAATAGGGTTGGATACATTTTTGTATGAATAAAAGGGAAAAGAAAATAATTTTTAACAAAATAAGTCCAGCAGAAATGTTATTAAGTTGCAAAATTAATTAAATGCAATCTATTTTATGAGACACTATTTTATACTATAGGTATCAGACATCTTGGAGGTAGACATTTCATTTGAAAAAACTTTTTTCGAAATATAATTTCAAAAATGATTGCATAAGAACATCTCCCATTTTACAAATTCTGCAAACTAAAATCTGGTTTATAATCACGTTCTTTTCGATGTCAAAGCATTTATAAAACATGAAGGGAGTCGGTGACAAAAAAGGGAGCCCAGTGGCACCCCAGCATATATTTTTAGAATAGAGTAAGTAAACTAAGTATATCAGACTTGAAAAAAATATATTTTGTAGTAAGCGGGGTCAGAAAAGTTGTTTCTAATCCAACGAAGAAATGATTCATCAATACCAAATGCATGAAATTTCGATAAGAGTGCTTGATAAAAATATATTTATCGAATGCCTTTTTTTTTGTATTCCGCGCACACAAAAGGGGGTATGATTACCCTTTAAATGTTTTAAAACAGCACGAGCGATTAGGTAAGTAGGAGAGGATTAAGAAGGAGATACCGATGCACATTGGTTTTGAATGTTTGTATATCAAATGGGAGGGGAAAGTCGGGCCAGGTAAAGCATTCCACATTCGTGTGGTGCGACTGATGAAAGAATCACTGTACTTAACAGTACGTCTGGATTACGGGTGAAGAAGATAGATTGAAAGTGGCACAACTAAAAACAAAAATAGTTTTTGTGGATATTATGTAACTAAATCAGAAGTGACAGGAATTTTGAGTAAGGTAATTTTCTTTCTTAGTGTGCAATATGCTGCTTTTAGGAAGGGTGTCCATCATCGTGGTACTCTACAAAAAGAGGACATTTTCCTCTTAAGGCTATAAAAAAGAGAACATTTAGGGACAAAATAGAGAACAAAAAAGATAACACAACAAAATAAAAAAATGTTAAATAAGAAATATGCACATTGGTAATTTTCAAGAATGTTACACATATTGGTCGGAGTGAAAAAAGAGAACATGTTCTCTTTTAAAGATATAAGATGTTCACCCTACTTTTAGGAAACTTCTATTTTTCATCCACTTGGAACAAATCACTATAGGATATTATAAATGGATAATTTTACGCTGCGGTTTTTCGATCGACGAAGAACATTTCCCCAGAACAATGGGGAGTAGCGTCTCGTCTCGGTCTCGTATAATTAACTCTCGGTCTCGTCTCCAAAAAAAAAAACCGATTTCCGGCCAACTTTTTGATTATCGGAACGAAATATTTTCGATTATAGTTTGAATATGTGTAGAAGATGTAAATTTCGGTCCAAATAAACAGTCTCGTCTTGGTCTCGTCTCGGATGCTTAAAATCCAGTCTCGTCATGCGAGACCGAGACCGAGACTTTTCTCATCTCGTGGCCAGCCCTAAAAGCATTTTTTGCAACAGCACCAGTGCCAAAGAAAATTCATCCCATAAAATCATTTGCACTCTCAAATACAGATGGGGTCATACCACTTTCTGGCAGGTTTTGTTTATGACCTGCAACTTCAGGCATTCGAGTTGGTTTGGTAGCAATTTGATAAAGCTGCATCCACAGCTTTTAAGAACACCTGGTGAAAGACAGACAGATATCTTCTTGTTTCAGATTAGGACCATCTCAATAAATGGAAAGAACGCTTTTCTGTTGATAATGAAGTAAGCCTATAACGCCAAATGACCTCCCAACTTACATTTCATCTTCGGTTCGGCCTTATGGAATAGGATTTCGAAGTTCCATTAAACATTTGTAAAGTTTATTTAAGCATAAGAAAGAGAATATTATATAGAAGCTAATACAGATTGTATACGTGATCTTCTTATAAAAAACACTCGCAAATATTTTAAAAGTTTAAGATTGTAGAAAAACCTAAAGAAGCCGATAAGAAGTCTTAACGAGCTTCGGAAATGGTTGATTTATACAAGTTCAATGAAAGTGCGAACTTCTTAACGTATGGTTGTATAATACAAATTACAAAGTCTTAAAGAGGTTGAACTTAAATTAAAAAAAAAAAAAAGAAAAATATAATTTTTATTTTTTGATGTGATTTTTACTACATTTTATATACTCTTAAAGCAGAATCGAAAACAATTATAAAACTTAATTATATTTTTTCCTAGGGATCGAACTCGAAACTCCTACGTGATTCAGCCATCTTACATAATAATTGGGAAGATGCAAAAACTTAATCAGCTTTTTCCTTTTTTAAAACTTCAAAATGCTTCCTTAAACCAACCCAAGCTTCTATAAAAAAAATTCACACATTAAATAGATTTCTTTAACTCTCCTATACTTTTTGCGTGAGGAAACAAATGTTAATTTTTTTTTTTTGCAGTCCCCTGGCTTCAGTTTACTTGTAATCGTTTTAAATAAATACCATTCGATAATTTAATTTAGTTAAAATTGCAGCAAGTATAAAAATGACAGATACACAATGCTTAAAGCTAGACCACACTTCCCGGAACTGCACTTCACTGGAGCTACATACTTCACACGTGTTCGTATGAAAACAAATAATTTCTTGCCACGTCGTGGAGTGTAGTGCCGCTGAATTAGAGTCCGGATTTACTTTAACTAACAGGGAAACAGCTTTAAAGACTCTCCCAAACCACACCGCAACGAAACTTTCGCTTGTCACAATAAATTGCCGTGACGATAAACGAGATAACCCACACTGATGTAATGCGACACTTGTCATATTAAAGGCTCATAGAAAAATGTGATATTTATTTATAATGCTTAATGACAACAAACTTTCGTCATCGCAGCCGCCTCTGATTTGCATATAGATTCAATATAGCTTTTAACAGCCTTTAAATAAATAAATCGGGTGGCACAACGGCTCATGAAGAACCAGGGCCTAGTGACTAACAACTCGCAACCATTCCTGTGTGCGCCTTTCGACAGGAATGGAAGGGACCTAGAATTGTATGCCGAATCCGAACGGCTAGACGAGAAGCACTTATTTGTGACAAGTGATTTGGAGGATTTGTCAATTCCTCGCAAGAGGCAGTAGCCCTGAAAAAAACTTTTTAGTTTTTAGGTGGACGAGGCTGGGAAGCGATCCCAGACCTCCAGCGTGACAGTCGAACGCACTAACCATTACGCTACGGGCTACTACAGCCTTAAGTCCATACAAATTGGCGTTTCGTGCCGGCGTTCTCACTTGGACTCTTCAGTTGATAGTGAGGGCCTTGTCAGGACGCAATTTGTATTAAGTTCAGTCCAGCTTAAATCAATTTTACAGCAAAAATCAATTGTGAACTATATCCAACCCAATTAGAATTTCTAATCAAGAATTGTTGGAAATTTTGTTACCCGTGGCCTGGCATTGTTTGCATATGAGTGTTTTTTTATAATACAAATTCTATATACTACTGAAATACAAGTAGAATACTTAGCATTATTTATTTGAACTTGTTGAATTATTGATTCAGTATAGCTTTTAACGGCCTTTAGTCCATACAAATTGACTATTCGTCCTGGCGTTCTCACTTGGACTCTTCAGTTGATAGTGATAGGCTGATGTATTTCAGTAGTAAATAGAATTTGTATTATAAAAAAACACTGATTTGCATATAGCGTCATTAAGGCTCTCCGAAACCAAGCGATAAAAACTTTGTCAACAGCAAAATTAGCAATTTGGTTTGGGAGATTCTTAACACGATTCCTTACTTTTATGTTTGGCCTCAATTAGTAATACATTTTTTTGATAGCTTCAAGCCAAAAAAACACACGACCCCTGAAGCACGATAAACAGAAAAAAAGGAATGCTCAAACCTTATGCAGCCTTTATAAAGTGACAGCTTCAATCATCTTCGATAATATCAATTAAAGAAGCTTATTAGAGAAACAGCTCGCAAGGTCTGTAAGTCTTATTTGCATTCGTTTTTTTAAGAAGTAGTTTTCGAACTCGTTACATGTATAAGAAAATTATTTCAGCCGAAGTCCCCAACGAAGCTTTATATAAAGCGAAACCTGCGGCACATCAAAATTTTTACACTAAAACAAGCTGAATTGTTAGTTGGGCTGTCCATAGTTACGTTTTTCTGAATACGAAATGTACCCTTCAGGAGAAAAGAAATCTTCACGCCAAGCAAAGCACTGAAGAACAAAAAAGTAGTTGGTTTAAGTAGTCAGATTTATGTAGGTATGGAGTTTCAATATAAAGAGGCGGACGAGGGTTCAGCTGAAATTCTTTGTGAATGTCCTAGCCTAGCTAGAACCAGAAAAACAGCCCACGGAGAATACTTTTTCTACGAACTGGGTCTGGGTCAGATATTTTCTACTTACTATTTCCCTCACCATCTTTCTTATCCTATTTTGGGAGCACAAAAGATCCATTGAGATTTGAGTGAGTGTGGATCATCACTCAGACTTACCTAACCTAACCTCTCTTGAATGGGGAAAAACTAAAATTTTGTGATCCCAGAGCATTTTATTTGAATTATGTTTTATAAATATTATCTTAAAAAAATTAACCCCAACCATTTAAGAACAAAAAATACTTAGAACACACACGTTTATTTTACTCACAAAATAACCATCAATAAAAATTAATTTTGTAACATCAAGTCGAAGCAAAAGTGAATGTCAAATTAATTCTGCTCGTGCAACGCTCGTGCACTCCTAAATGCACTTAGCAATATTACTCATCTTCACACTTCTACCACTCCCCCTCCCCTTCCACAACCATCAGTAACTGTGCTTCAGCTATTCATAGAATGCAATCAAGCGGGATAATATTTAACTATCGTTTCAATTCTATATTAAAAAAAAAAAAAATCCAAAATCGAAATACCAACCACTTTGCCCTCTTTACTTTTAAGACACGAGTATATAGCGAGTATACACAATTCAATATCATGTGTGTGGTATCATTAAGGACCTGTGCGAGTAAAGAATACATTTACCGAGTCATTTAACCGGGAATCGTTAAATATTGAAAAGCAGCAACATGCTAGGTAAGTGTATAGTGAACAATTTAAAAAATAAAACCGAAACAAAACTCATCTAAGAATGAAGAAAATTGAACAGCCAGCAGCAGGATGTCTAGTAAATATAGATATTCGCTTAGACGAGCGACGACGACGACGATAGAAAAAAGGGAGTAAATGAAGTTCCGGGTTTATTTTCAATTTTAGCATGTAATTTTTTTTTTTTTGTTATTTTTTGTTGTTGTTTGTTTTTTGTTGAAACTCAAAATTGAAATGGTAAAAATCAATTACACTTTACTCCCGTTCGTGAAATGATTTTATTTATCCAAGGAAAATTGAAAATTTCCCTTTTCTCATTCTACCTATAGAGGTATGGGTACACCTAGCAGAACTTGGTAATCTTGGTAGGTATTGGATTGGTGCAAACATACCACCCTCCTTTTTTTTATTAAGGACGACAAAAAATAAATAAAAACGAAGAAGAAACACCCGACTGCAAATACACAAATTGAAGATATCGAAGTTATATAAATAGTTTGGTGTTGTTGACTATAGTCCCTGATGGTGCTCTTCTATACAACGCTGAATGTAAATTTGTTTCTTACTTACCAACCTAGGTATACTACACGTCATTATATACCCAGGTAAGCAACAAACAGCACCAAGTGGCTTTTCGATCGAAAATGAAGACACGTATGTTGTCGTTATCCTTCGACAAAAGTAAACGGGTCGCAGCGTATAGCATAACAACACCACGGGCGGCGCGGCGCGCGCGAGGCGCAGCGCAAAGCAACCAAACACATCAAATAGCAAAAGCGAGAAACTTTAGAAACTTTCTACTTTGTGTAGGTAAAGGTAGTCATAAAATCCTATTAAGACGGCAGAGGTAATAAAATTTTACAACTTCCAATTTTTATTTTAGCTCTGGCTTCGGTTTTCATTCCCGCAGGTGGAATGGTGAACGTGGTTCAATTGCAGAGTAACAGAAGAGTGCAGAACGATGGAAGGACGTTATTTTTTGTCCTTAAATGAATTTACCTACCTTTCTCAATTTCAATTCCCGCAATAATGTGGGCGGGCGCCTGGTGTGCCGTGTGGGTGGGATATATTGGTTCACAATTACAGAATATTGCTGCAAGGCACTTATATTACTGAGAGGCAAACAATTACGGTTGCAAATAATAAGATCGTCAAATGTACTCCAGTAAAATGTTATTTGACTTTCGCGTGACAGAGAATTTAACCTCCCATTCACCTATAACAACCAACCTGTACAGGTAAACCCTCTTCTTCTTTCTCATACAAATACCAACTCATGTTTATTATTTTTTGCACTTGGAAAATGGTGGCACATCAACTCTTCCTATTTATTGATTTTAGGTTACAACAAAACAAACGAACCTAGAGTCAGTCTGTCTGTATATTGTAAATGTAAACTGCCACTTTATCCTTCAGCACATGTTTGGGAGAAAAATATAAAGGGATTGAAGAAGAAAAAGTTCTTCCAATCTGAAGTAGCTGCTACTACCTCCTTGAAGTCAGACAGTGGCAAATGCACGTACTTGTCGCGCACACGGAACTCTATGACTTCTTCTTGTTTTGTACACCCGCGGAGAGTGGAGACTTTGAGACCTTACTTTATTTATTTCTGGAGGAAAAGTAAAGTGGAAGTTGTGCAAGCGAGTTTGCTTACTTGCCAGAAGGAAGTTAAAAAAAAGAAATTGGATGTTAACCTACCGCTAGACCTT
This sequence comes from Melangyna quadrimaculata, assembly GCA_949320155.1. NCBI lineage: Eukaryota > Metazoa > Arthropoda > Insecta > Diptera > Syrphidae > Melangyna > Melangyna quadrimaculata. Next base: position 415,243,438 of record OX439483.1, read on the forward strand.
CCTTTAGCAATGAATAATCTGTGTTGGAGTAAGATTAGTAGTAACTGCAACAGTTTTTATAGAAATGTTACGCTCTATAGCACTATAACTAATTGGTTTTTTGGCATCTTATTAATAAAAGCAAAAATTGAAAAATTTCGGTGCAGAGACTGTTGAACTAGGAATAACAGTACAAAGGCTTTAAAATGTGCCGCAGTCATTAAATAAAATAAAATGCACAACTGGATCGCACAAACTTGTTCTTATGTTCACGGCGCTAATGCAAAATTTCAAAAATTACAGATACCTTTACAAGTATCATTTTAAAATATAAATAGCTACCTAATAAAAATTTCAAAAAAGGCTACTATTTCATTTTTTTAACAAATACGAATCTATGCAAGCAAAAATTCAAAAAAAAATGGTGGAAGAGTTTTTTTTAAGAAAATATGTTTTATTTATAAATTTTTTAAAAAAAATTAAAAAAAAAAAAAAAACAATTTTGAACACCAATTTATTGTGTTTTTTTTTTAAAGCTTCCGAGAAAAATAAAATTATTTTGATCAGTGTATCCAATCATGAAAAAGTCGAAAATATGAAAAATTGTTCTATTTAAGCATTATTATGATCAAAAACGTCATAGAGTAAGAACCCAGGGCCGCCAGAAATTATGTATGAATATTTTATTAAAACATATATTTTTTCTACTATAAGATATGTACTATTGGAAGCTCAGTACAAATGGATACTAAGAATCTTCAATCCGGGGACAATTAGGAGGCAGAAAAGATATGTACTATTGGAAGCTCAGTACAAATGGATACTAAGAATCTTCAATCCGGGGACAATTAGGAGGCAGAAAGTGTTATAGTTGCATACATATGTTGCAACATTGCGTTTATATCACAAATGAATTTTTGATATGTCTTAGGGGATGGTGTCATTTACTTTATTTGACACTAACTTGGCTGACATCTAACTAATCTAACTAATACTAAGTCTAACTAATCCTGGCTATTAACGTAATAGTTTTACAGCCTATGTATATTTATATTTTCTATGGGCAAGTATTTAAAAATAATTCTCCATTAGCCATATGTCTATAGTGGGGCGTTAATAAGCAAAAATAAGCAATAAAATCACGTTTTAGTAACAAAAAATGGTTATTTTGACAGTTTTAAGGTGATGTAAGACCCCACTGTAAGTGTCTGGCTTATAAGAAAATATTGTTAAATATTTGCCGAAAGCAAATATAAAATATAGATTTGATTCTGTTACATAAATGGCATGATGAATTCGACAGATTTAAAGTGTCTGGCTCACGTTAGGCCCCAACGTAGGTATCTGGCAAGTGTCAAATAAAGTAAATGACACCATTCCCTAATACATGTCAAAAATTTAGCTTTGATTAAATAACGCAATGTTGCAACATTTGTTTGCAACTTTAACACTCTCTACCTCCTAATTGTCATACTATACTCTGTCCAACAAAAATAGTCAGTACAGGCCTTATGGGAGAGCTTTTTGCAATACACTGGTGCCTGTTGCTAAATTCCCACTGAAAAAACCACTGAGTTTCATACAAATTGTTTTTGTAATTTTGTTAAAAACTCTCGTATATTCCACCATGACCTGCCTACTACAAATCCAAGTGCACACTGCTGCTTCTGCTTTGCTTGTTTTGGGTGCTTTTAAAATAAACACATTGGGCCTTACCAATAATTAATGACTTAACAAGCATTAAGATATACGCCACGTTAAACTTTGGAGACGAGTTAATTTGTGTATTAACCAATAATCAAATTAAAAACGTCTTCAACAAATCACTGCTCTATTACAATATCTACTACATTTGTTGCCAAACAGACATCTTCTGTGAATGTAATTAGCCGCGATCAAGAATCGATGCAATAGCCTATTTAAGATGGATTCCTATCCATATAGGTTGCTGATTAACCAAAACCGGAAAGGTTACTTGAAAGTGTTTTTGACAAAGTTCTTCATTACAATACAGTAATTTGCATTTTATTATTAGGTATATGTAATGTATTCTTTTAATTATTTTTCTGAAAAATCAAAAATACAACTCGATACGGCAAACAAATCTCGACTTTGTATTTTGCAGTCGGCTTTTTTAACAATTTCGCTTGAGATGCAAACGTATACCAATATGTTTAATTCAATTGTAATCGACAAACATAGAGGATAAGGGTGATTATCTTTCTCCTTTGCTTTTCAGAATGACAGCACAAACGTGACGTTTACACTTAATAACGAGTTTTAAAGTGACGTTTAGCGTTAAGCTGACTATATTAAATTGATTATTGGTATTACCATACCACTACTACGTTTATACATATCGCTGAGGCTTTTGCTTTGGTTTTTGGTAAAGAGCTTTCTGGATTTATGCTTTTGTAAACAAATAATTTGTGGTAATTTAGTAAATATGCTTACTACGGCAACCATGTACGAGCTTTAAAACAGTACAAACTTATTGGCATATTTTACAGTCAGAGTGAGTTCCCTGCCCTGTACTGATTTTTTTTTTGTTGGACAGAGTATAGTGCAATTATGTTCGAGCGTTTACAGAGCCCCTACGTTAAAAAAAACTATTTTTAAATTAATGTACATAATTTAAAAATTGCAAGATCTCCACGAAAATTAAACTTGATAAAAATAGTTCAAATATGAATAAAAGAAAAACACATTCAAAGGTTGTCCCCTAATTCATTGGGCATAATTTGGAAAATGATTCTTGGGTATTAATTCTAAAAGAAAAAAAAATCGTTTTATGGTAAGGTTCTGCCTCCAATTTAAACATCATTTATCTTGGGTTTAAGAAAAGGCTTACCTTAGTACCCTTTTGATCCATGCTAACAAAAATTTGTACTTCACCACTCAACATCAGAAATAGCATTTTGACGAAATGTCATTAAGTTTGGGTTATTCATGCATATCTTTAAAATAATTCTGCTATTAATTCAATTTTGAATACGATATGCACCTAGCTTAAAGTATTTCTTCAAAAGTTCGAAAAATATGTAATTTCTTAGGCGTCTCATTGAGCTTTAGGCAATAACGCCCATCAAGGCCAAAGCGCTCAAATCGATTTGGGATTATCGCCCGAAAATTCAGAAGACATTGTTGTTGTATTTTTGTTTCCAGTGTTGGGTTTTTTTCCGTTTTTTCTATATTTATCTAGATGAAGCAACGCCCAAAATTGTAGGTTGAAATAGACAAACTGGAAGTAAGGCCCAAAAAATGGAAATATTGCCAAAAACAATTACGCCCAAATGCAAGAAAATAATGCCCAAAAAAACCATGAACACTTTTGAGGGTATGGTCAATTGCCAGGCAGGCGCCTAAGTTATGTCACTCAACTTAGCAGAACAAAGTCAGAAGAACAAAAATTTAACTATACGAGTACAAAATTAATCCAAAAAATTTGGATGAAAAAAAAGTTGAATTTTCCGAGAAAACTCGATTTTAAGTTTGCAGAGCAGGTAATGTATGGGAAATTAAATCATTTTTTTTTTCACATCAGATCGCGGAAAATCCTTGGGAAAGGTCGGGCACCTAATTTTACTATACGAGTATAAAATTAATCAAAAAAATTTGGATGAAAAAAAGTTGAAATTTGATTTAGTACTGTTTGCGGATTCACCGGAAAGCCTTCAGCTTATGATAAACAAGCTCAGTAGGTATTGCAAATAGTGGAATTAAGTCACAAATACCACAAAGTCTAAGGTTATGATTTTTAGATCAGGGGGAGGTAGGCATTGTAGAAACGAAAGATGGGTATTGAATAGAGAAATCTTTGAAGTTGATGATGAGTATATTTACCTGTGCATGCTACTCACACCAAAAATTTAAAAAAAAGCACTTTCAGATGAAGCTTAAAAAATTAATGGCTGCTATAAACTCAATCTGGAAAAGTCTGTTTCGGAACAAGAATGTTACTCATAGCGTTAATTTAAGGTTTTTGAAGCTGCTCCTAGATCGATAATGACGTATGGCTCTCAAGTATGGGGGATATCAGCAGTATGACGAGGTAGAAAAGTTGCAACTCAAAAAAACCCTTTGGTTTACCACAGTCAACTCCAAATTACATGCTTTTAGTTGAAACCAGTCTTCCACCAATATATTTATTTAGTTTAAGAATGCACTTTGAATACATTACAAAAGCACTTGTGTATGAAGATAATCGCCTCCCGAAAATACTAGCAAGACATAGCATACACATAAACATAAGTTGGTTTAAAAAATGGGAGGATATATTCTTAATGTGTGGGGTTTCATTGAACTCTGTAAACATTCAGGCAGTATCCTTAAAGAAAAATAAATAAATATCCTGGAATTAATAGACGCCCGGATAAGATTGGATTTAATAGAAGAAGCTAAAGGCTCATCGAGACGATCACTATAACCTAAGATTGAATATAATTTGAACGAGCTTAACTTTTTTTCGGATAATTTGAGCGTTTTTGAAATTTCCAACGTCATTTCGCTACTTGACTTAAATTATAGACCATGTCCGAAGAACGATGTGTTCTCTCTGGGTAAACTGCAAGAACAAGAAACATCATACCGATTCTTATCTACGTGCCCTATTTTAAAAGAATTAAGATTTGTATACTTTGAAAAATCAATACTTAGTGAAACGGAATCAATAAATATTTTAAATGGCCAGAACTGGAAACTTTTTGCTCAATTTTATATATTATTATAAGAAAATTGTACATTTTATATTTGAATGGAAAAAAATGAACTAACTAAGTTGAAATAAAAAATATAATATTTTTTTTCAAAATTATTAAAATATTTTTTTTTTTGTAGAAAAACAATTTTTTTCGTGATTTTTTGTTTGGATTCGTAGAGCACTTAAGTAGCTCGTTAGCATAGTATTCACCCCATTTTTCTACCTGGAGATTAAAGAATTGGTTCATTATTTCCAAAAGTACTGGAGCACTTAATTTAATTTTTGGGTACTTAATTAGCGCTTTATAAGCACCTTGTTAGACCATCAATTTGTTTTTGTTCTGCAGACTTTGCTCTGCTAAGTTGAGGGACATGTCTGAGTTGTCAGTTGGTGGGCTTCAGTTGAAAAGACACCAACTGACGACGGAGTACCGTAAGCAGGATAGAGGACCCCAAAAAAAAGAGTTAAAATCCTTGAACCCTCGGAGCGGGCCACCCGAGGTACTCTTGTTAAAGAAAACTATTGACAATAAATTCCGTAGACATTTTGTTTGGAAAAATCGACAAAAACTGAGAAAAATTTTACGAAAACAATTTACATTCCAAATATTTGGGCGACATTTCCATTTTATGATTTGGATGAAATGTAGTTTTGGGTCATATTTCCGATTTCTTCTTTATTTTTTGGGCGATACAAAATATTTGATTGATAGTTCCAATTTGAGTTGGTCGCTTTTTCCTTGGTCGTTGCCTAACGTGCGCCGCCGTCTCATTACGGTTATCAGTTTAAAAGATTTCGATTGTAAAACATACTTGATGTGGTTTCTGTAAGGTATATTCTAATACAATGATAACAAATATTCATAATTACGGACGATTAAACAAACAGCCTAATCCTACACCGATTTCGCATACGCAGCTAACAATTTGATGAGTTTTAGAAGAAAAATAACTTTATTCCTTGTTGTGTAGTGGAAGATCTTATTTATTTATATAAATCCATCCTACTTATTGTATTATTTTTCATTTCACAATTTTTTTTTATGAAATCCCATATACCAAGTGACTTTCGTAAAATTTCTTCAAATTCCAATTGAATATTCACACATGCTTTTAGTTGAATATCTTTCAACATTCGCACCGCACCGCAACGCACTATAAGAAGAACACATATAAACATAATTTCAATGCTGAATATTTCAATACGGCGTTCTTTTGAAATTTTCCATTTACAAACAATTTCTTTGCATTATAAATCATCTCATAAATTTAGCATTCATTATCCTTTCGCACATATCACGCTTCAGATCACATTTTGCTATACATATAATAATATTTTCGACAGCCCATTCCATATATTCACATGTTTGTTTGTATAGAGGTATACGGATACGGGTGTTGTATAGCAAAAACGATATACTTTGCAATTCAGCAAAACAACCCTTCGGTACGTTTAAAACAAACAAAAATCCTACTGCCGATTTTGAATCCTTCTCAATCGTTTATGCTTCTACACATTTTCTTATCTTGTTTTTTTTTTTTTTTGTTCTTTTTTTATTTGGTATTCGGAAGACAGATCTACTGCTTCATAAAATATTTAGCAAACCCCAAGTATTGAGCCTGCATGCCACATAAAACGCACAAGAAAAATACAAAAAAGAAACAACAACAGCAAGAACATCATGATGGAAACTAAAAAATAAATTCTTTTCGTTCAGTTTATTGCTAAGATACACTTTCTGAAGTGCCTTACGTAAGCTGTAAAATATATCCTTAAAAACAAGGAAGAAAAAAAAAAAAAAAAAAACAAAAATAGGAAATCCTTAGAAAAACACAAAAAAATTTCTCGAATAACAATTTCTTCTAAGATTCCGTCCGATACTTTCATAAGAAAAAAATCTTTCCATCATCAGTTCAGCCCCAGTCCTATATCCTTCCACACCCAAAATAGGGATAATATTGTAAATGTTGGGGGGGAGGGGGGTAGGTACAGGGTGGTATCCCTTTGATGGAATTTTTCAATTTATTTTCATGTACATTTTATGGACTCAAAGACGAAGAACAGCATTAAACTTCTTCATTGATTCTTACAGCTGGAATTCTTTTTTAGATTCAAGGACTCGCAACTCTCTCGCATATCATCACCATACCAGGCTATTTTGGGATAGGTAGATAGATTGGTGCGGGTGATGCTATAGGATGTTGCTTGTGCTTCACATTTATTCGAAATAGAATTCAATTTATTTATTTTTTTTTCATTACACATTCACTAGGATATCGAGGAAGTAGTAGGTTTTATTCTTTTATTTTAAGTTTTACATCATCCAACAAATTTACTTAAAAAAAAAAAAGTATAATAAAACTGTTTCTCAGAGGATAACAACAAGAAAACTTGAAACTGACAAAAATAAAAGTTTCAACAAAAATTTCAAACGCTTTGATGAATCCTTTTTTCGTATTATACACGTACGTAGGTATGTGAATGTCTGTATAACTTAATTTACAACTTTGAATAAAGTATACAATGTATCTGTTGTTCAATAAAAAAAAATAAATCCTTCTGTTTTTTTATGTAATTCAATTCCATGATCCTATATAAAGGTACTTAAGCCAATGTTATTGGTTTGACCTTTGCTCATTTGTTTTATACGTTTGAGGAAATTGTTGGGTTTACAAATTTGTTTTCTTTCCGTTGTTGTATAGCAATAAAATTAAATATTTAAAAAAAAAATTACAGATAGTGAAAATGATTTTGAAGAAAGGACCAAATGGTATTTTGAAGTTGATTGCTAAGAGTGTTAAAACCCCAGTTTTAAGATGATAAAGTATATACTAGGTTATAAGGATCACTAAAATTTAAAATAAATTTCAAATCAATTTTTGGACTTGTAAGTGTCCACCAAAACCCACATGAAACTGAGTCCCAAATAAATTAATTTTGTTTTCAAATTTAACATGCAAGATATAAAATCCACATCAATTTTATGTGTTTTTGTCGTGATCTTGGTTACCAGGTAAAGAGATTTTTTTTCCAATCCAAAGAACACGAATTATAGACGCACGTGAGGGAAATCCACCTAAAATGAAAACCATCACGGGTGACATAAACGTCTGATGGCAACTTAGGTATAAATTCTAAGCAGCTAAATGAATATTAAACCTGTGTGATAGCAGTTTTCAATCATAAGTACGTAATGTAAATTGTGGACTTTATGTCCTGTGACATGAATTGTTATTATTATTACGGACTTATGTGCATTGTCTTAAAACCTACTTATAAAACCACAGTGGTAAATTATTTAGTCAGCACGAAAAAAAAAAATCATTAAATTTTGTTAAAAATTCAGTAAATTAAAAAAAGTACGTATACGCCCCAGTGTACAAAAGTGTTAGTCTTTTTTTTAGATATATTACAATTGCAGAATGTTTAAGAAATTTAATATGGAATTTGTTGATAACTCGAGCACACAGCACCACCAATCTGGTCGCGTATTGCCAAACTTTATATCAGTACAGAGCTCCGGCGCTCTACAATAGACTACAGAATGCTCATACAAATTAAGAGCAAACTGTATACTGTGTCAGATCAAAAGCATATTTTTCTGTGTTGGTATACAGATTGCTCAAGGAAACTAAGAGCAAAGTGCGTGTGAAAAGCGCGCGCTTTTTGACATTTTTGAAACTTTTTTTTATTATTCGCAGAATTTTGAAAAGCAGAATTTTTAAAAAAGAATTTCGACCTAGCTATACCAACGTGAAAGATAGCTCTGTTGTCACAGGTACTATGCTCTTAGTTTCCTTGAGCAAAATATGTATACCAACCCTGAACTGACCACGCACAAACTATATCAACGTGAACGATGGCGCTGTAATCGCAGGTACATTGCTCGATCTGAACTAGCATATAGTTTGCTTCCGCTTTTTTAATATTTTACAAGCAAACTGTAGGTGACCACAGAGCTCTCTGTTTATTTGTGGACGGTATATTCGAAGAGACGATCAGGTGTGAGAGATACTTTTCGACAACAGTTGTCTAGCGAGCGAGCCAAAAACCGAGCCGATGTGGATCGTGGAAGCATCGGTAATTGCATTAAGAACATTGTGGATGAATATGTGGTTCCATTCTCACCATTTTTTTAGGGAAACAAAAACTTCTTTCAAGTGCAGGACAATGCTATAAATCACGTTCCTAGGTGCGTTACCGACTACTCTGGCAAGCAATGGAAATCGACGTGATGATGGCTTGACCTGCAATAAGCCCGGACTTGAATTCCATCGAATCATCGGGATATCTGTTAGCAAAAATGAAAAGGAAGCGACCAGAGACACACTGACTGATGAAATCTGCTCTGATCGAGGAATGGAATAATTTGGATAATACCATCGTAACAAAACTTATCCAAGGACTCTCTGAAAATAATAAAGATTTTTTCGTTTGATTAAGCCCGCAATAAAGGGGTTTTTACTTCCCTTAAAATATTTAAATGCAGTGTAAGTGTTAGGAACATAGGGAAGGATTTAAGAGGAGGTACCAATGAACATTGGTTTTGAATTTCTGAATATAATAGCAGGGGAAAATAGTGCGGGGTAAAGCATTTCACATTCTTGTAGTGCGACTTAATCTCTATACTTGACAGTACGTCCAAAGTTGGGCTCAAGGTAAACTGATGTGCATTCCTATCCTAGAACTACAAGTATTACGTTTCAATTGTTTTAGAGGAGGAATGCAACTGGCTACATCGGTAGTACACTATTTATAAAACGATATAATAACGAAAGATATGAATCATTGCGGCGGGCGGTGCTCGAGAGGTGCAAATGCTTCCGTTAAATATCTATCACCTATAATTTTCATAGCTCTTCCTTGTATTCTATCCAATAGACTCCAATAATCCACATTGGAGCACCTGCCCGAATATGATAATTGTCCTCAAGTTTTGGACGAATAAAGGCTTTATAAATTACAGCTAAATCAGAAGGGGTACAAAATTTCTTGCATCGCCGCGCGCCGTAGAAAACCTAAACACTTAGCAGCATTTTTGGTGACGTCGAATATGTGATCGTTCTACAGAATGTGGTCTGTGATACATATACCGAGGACTGAAACATTTTCGTTTTCCTCAATGCAAGTGCCAATCATGGATAGCGGCATTGGAGGTGGGTTTCATTATAACGACAGTAGACAACATTGAGTTTTTGAAGTATTAAATTCTACGCGGAATTTAATGAGCTTATCATACGCTGCCGTTTAGGTTTCACAGTCTGCAAAACAGTTTAATGGATTAGAATTTTTAGACAGAAGATCATTTATGAATATAAAAAAGTAAGTTGGAAGCAAAACGGAGCCGTCGGGTACACCAGCATTTCATCAAAAATTGAGAAAAAAAATCATGTTTAAGATTTGTTTAATAAACTTAAAAATTGATTACTTTTTTTTAAAATTAAATTGTTGATTATATATGTACCTACAGGGTGGCGCACGAAACGTATAAACAAAAATAAAACGTAATAACTTCTTTTCTGTGTGAGTAATCGCCTTATATTTTTTTATTTTGCAGGTTACTATTTAGATCTAACAAAATGAATGCTTGGGATACTGAAAAAAGGATTTAAATAGTGCAGCGGCACTATGATTTGCAGTCCGTCATTTTCGTCCAAAGGGAGTTTAGGCGCGAGTTTGGCGGTATTCCTCCGAGGCTGGTGAACATCTTTGCCGAATCTGGAAGCATCGCACGAAGACCGTATCATCGAGATCCCAGTGTTCGGGTTTAGGATACAATCGTAGATGTAGCATCGGTAGTACAGGCAAATCCAAGAGTTTTGACTCAAAACTTATCGGGGAATATAAAAGTTAAAAGACGGTCATTACAACGGATGCTTCATGATGTCTTAAACTTGTTTCCGTACAAGGTCCAAATTACAAGCAAGTTAAACCCTCAGGATTTGCTTGTTCGCGTGGAATTTTGTCGAAAAATGTTTGCAATTGCCGAAGAAGACAACACATTAGCTGTGTTTTATTATCTTTTATCGGGATCTGGATTAACTTTTACGCGTAGTACAAAAACAAATTGGGATTCTGCTTTCTATCTGAATCTTTTTCAAGATCCAAGAATAAGTTTTCATTCTCAACACCAGGTGACCATTTTGATTCGTAAAAGTTGTTAGCACTGTGAAAAAAACAAGATCTAGATCCCGATAAAAGATAATAAAACTCTTACTTCAACTTATTTTTCATTTTTGCTTTTTGTTTACATCAAAATTGAAACAATAAAAAAACTCAGGAATACCACAATCGAAATGCAAAATTTTTGTTGGATCTGGATAGTTTTATTATCACAGGATGATTCATATGGATCTTGGTGGATAATAAAACGCGGCTATTGATAAATTGTCTGTTCATGTCTGACGATGCCAATTTAGATCTAAACGACAATGTAAATAAGCAAAAAAAAACGTAAATGGAGTGAATATAATCCAGAAGTGAAGGTGTATAATTGTGGGGCCATACTTTTTTTAAGAAAACGGTGTAACAATAACTGTAAATGGGAACCGTTATATTTAAAGATGTTGAATAAGTTTTTTTTTACCCAGAACTGCGCCGAAAATGTATTTTATAGAACAGCATTTGGTTCCAGCAAGATGGAGCAACTGCACATATGTATATAGCCAGACCAGTTATGGTGGAGCTCCAACAAAAATTCCCAAACAAATTAATTTCCAGGAAATCCACTTTTCGCTGGTCCCCAAGGTCACCTGACCTGACTGCACCAGACTTTTTTGTATGGGGTTTTGTCAAGCAGGAGGTGTTTAAAACAAAACTAGGAATTTGACTGAATTGAAGGGGTCCATTAAGACAATAATTGAGGCGATCCCAACTTCAACCCTTCAGGCTGCCATGAACAACTTTCTGATCAGGTGTCGCAATTGCGTGGATGAGAGTGGAGGTCATTTGCAGTTTACCATCTTTAATAACAATAAGCTAGGTATTTAAAATAAAATTTAATTTTATATCAAAAAAAAAAAAATATTTAAATTTCTTATTGTAGCACTATTGGTGCGCCACCCTGTACAATAATAAAATCTTGAATTGGCGTTGTTAATAATAATAACAATAATAATTTTAACTCAGACCTTAAATGAACTGCAACATACTTAATTGAATTTGGGAACTTTTACAATTCGGGTTAAAAGAATGATTAATAATGAAGATATTTCTTCACAGTGTCTACCAATTTTTTAAGGCATCAAGGCCATAATTGCGCTTGGATTATAACAAAAAAAAATATATATGTAGATATCAGATATTTCAACAAAAAGTGATTGTTTTATGCGTAGGAATGTCACATCCCCGAAAAAAATTAAATGACCTTATTGTCTATAAGCCTCCACACACATAATTCGTTTGATAACGTCACCGCCGCCGCCGCGCCGCTTAAGGCATAACCTAGTTTTGTCGTCTGCTTTGGCATGTATGTCACAGCAATTAAGGACTTAAAACATTTAAAATAAATCACTCCATGTCGAAGCGTATATCTTATCCATATAATCTACATATCCTATATCAACATATATGTATATCTACATCATCTATAATATATGCCATTGTGTCACCCTATCTCCCTCACATCGATTTATTATATCAACGAAATTCTTGGCAGGCGCCTCGAATAGATTGGCATTTTCAAAAGCAGACGATGACACAGATGGGTAGACGAATCCTGCACCATCACCGCGCGCCGGCCGCACCGCCCGCCACCACCATAATAGGGGATTGGTTATATCTCATGAGCAGCTGAAGTTCCATTTTTAACCCAATTTCGTTTTCGCCATTCATGTTCTACCTACAAAATAAGCAAGGCTAAGGATGTAAGGAAAAAAAAGACGAACAAAAAAATAATAATAGACGAGAGTAATAATATGAAATGCGTGCTTTGAATAAAATAGAAAAAAATAAAACCTGTAGGTGGTATGTCGTATAGTAGTAGCTACATCAGCCACGATGCTGCTGCTGCCTTGTCTTATGCATTCATCATCAAACCAATCCATTAGGGAATAGATTTAACCTATACTCTATCTCTCATTTTTTTGAATCCTTGGGTTTTGAAATAGGCAGAATGTCAAGAATTCAGTGCAAGAAGTGATTATATCAACGGGAAATTCCTATTAAAAATTTCCCCATTGAAGGTGGTTATAAAAATTACTGTCATATTCATCTTTGAATTTTTTTTTTATTAAAATTCTCTTAAATAGAAAAATGGGAAAACTCTAATGTGGACAACGGCGTATACAGGGGGGGTCACGGGGTCATGTCCCCCCCCCCCCCGAGAACTCAAGATAATTTTGTTGATCTGAAATAATAATTTAGTAACCACATAGAAAAAAAAAAGCAAGTTGGTTACCTAGAAAGCTAATAGGATTTTCGATTGGTAATTTCAGAATTCAATAGAAAATTTGAATGTTGCTAACTTGGAATTCAATAAGAAATTTAATTTTCATGGCAATGAAATAGGTACCTACCTACCATATTTTGTATTCAATCGATGATACTTTTCTTCCTCGTATTTCAAATTTAAGTTTACAACAAACTTCTCATATGATAATACATTTAAACCTTAAAATATATGCATAAGCACTCATAGGTTCCGTTTTAAGATGACAGCCAAAACCTGTTTAACCAAACAGAAATTAAAGTCCGTAGCTGTCTCCAAATTTTCACTCAGTAAAGTAAAAACCAATAGTATTTTGGAAAAAAGAACATTTTATATTTCTGAAAATAAAATCTTTAAACACATTATAGGACACATATGGAATTGTTTTAATTGATTTCTGTATGACAGAGTAAATTATTTTTAAAAGCAAACAAAAATATCTACATATGAGACAACTTTCGAATTATAGTTATTCTAACCAAAAAATGTTAATGTTAACGAAAAATAGTCATAAATTATATAAAACTATGTTGAAAACCTGTTATGAAAGGATTTTGTTTGCACTTATTCAACATTTATTATCGAACAATAATCTTGTTGATTGGGATGTGGTATGTGGATTATTTTTACAAAGTAACCTATGAATCCCATAATGCAAAAGCTTATAGCTATGGTAAAGGTGATTTTTTGGAACTCCTTGCTGTGACCGTTTGACCAGTCGAAAGGAATCCTTGGAGAAAACGCGACAAGGTTCACAGAATTTAACAACTTTGTCAATTATTTTAATCAGAAAGGCTTTCTGGTAAGAAAGATAAAAAGGTTAGGTTTAGTTGATGTACCTACATATTTATTTTGCCCTTCGCTTTGCCATCTTGCCATCAGTCTTAAGCTGGCCATACACGACCGAACCGAACAGCTCGGAGCTATTTGGCTGCGGTCCATTTGGCCACGGTCCAAATTTGGGTGCCATACACGGCCCATCCGAACCAATTTTGGCAGTTTGGATCTTGTCCAAACAAAAAACGTCAGCGGTCCGTTCAATGAAAAAAACACAAGTCGACTAAACTGAACTTCTATGATAGTTGCCCAATCAGAAACCAAGAAAATTCTAAAAATCTAAATTTTGTGTTTTGTATTAAACATGACAAAACTTCTCAAAAAAGAGAATGAGCCAGTTAGATGTTTTTGGTGAAAATTGTATTCTACAATTTAATGAGATATCGTGAGAAAGTGGGATTTTATTATTTATTAACGGTGCCGAAGAACAGAACAAACAGGACTGCTTGGCTTGCTGATTCCCCAATCCCCACACACGATAGAGTCGAACATTAGTTGCGAGGTTCGTGTTCGTGGATTTTGGACTGGCTGTAAATCAAAATTGTTCGGCCGAACCAGACGAAGCCATCTGAGTTTTCCCACTCACGGGCAATTTAGGTTCGGCTCCGGGCCGTTCGGCTCGTTGGCTCGGTCGTGTATGGAAATGGCGGTGCTAACTTCACGCACATCGTGTATGGCAAGCTTTAGAGACATACATTTTTTTTAAATCAGAAGCATATACAAATCACTCCTGAACTTTTTTCACACTTTTATTGAAAAGCAACAAAAACGAATCTTTGTATTCAATTAAAATACGAATATGTTATGTATTTTAGTTTTTCCACTATTGTATAAAAAGAGCAATTAACCCAAGTGGTCATTTTTTGAAAATCAGAACTCTTGTTTTCATTTGCAGTAGTGAATATTTATATTTAACTATTAACTTAAATTTCAGATACAGAAAACAGAGTACCTAATGATATTTTACTAATATTTCCTGCAACTTCAATTCGAATTAGAACAAGCCGAAATAAAATAAATTCTGAAGTCTGAACAAAATTCAAAACAAATGACCAAGCGACTTCAATATTTTTTTCCTCAATATTTTGATTCCTAAACTGAAATTTGTTGTACAGGCAACTGGAGACTGCTGTATGCTGTTGTTGCTCCAAAACAAAAAAATATAACATTAAGGAATAGAAACAAATAGCGCTTTATACAACGTTTTCACTCGGCTAAATGAGGTAATTTCGATGCAAATTTCCAAATGAGATCCGAAATTACCTCATTTTCGTTCTCGTTTCAAAATGAGCTTATTTGAACCAATAGCGTAATGGTTAGTGCGTTTGACTGTCACGCTGGAGGTCTGGGTTCACTTCCAAGCCTCGTCCACCTTAAAACTTGTCATGAATAAGTGCTTCTCGTCTAGCCGTTCGGATTCGGCATAAAATTGTAGGTCCCTTCCATTCCTGTCGACACGTGCACACAGGAATGTTTGCGAGTTGTTAGTCACTAGGCCCTGGTTCCTCACAAGCCGTTGCGCCACCCAATTTATTTGTTATATTAATGTATTATAGTATAGTTAATTAAGACTTTTTCCCTTTCCTTTTACCCACAAAAAAATATAAAATAAAAAATATAAGGCACTTGACTTTTTATAAAAAATATAAGTTTGTGTTATTTTTTTTTTTTGGCATGACCCCCCCCCCCCAAGAAGTAAGGCTGTATACGCCCCTGAATGTGGAACTATTAAACTTCTGGTTAGATTCAATTTTAAAGGTGAATCACTCCACTGAAACAGTCCACATAAGAATTTTATAAATTTAAGGAACGAAGTTAATTATTGGCGTTAAGACAACATCCCTAAATAATAAACGATTGAAGAACCCAATTTATAAGCGGATTCAGCCTAAACCGCGTTTAACGCATACAAAATTTGAGAACAACATTGCCAACAGTATAATTTTTTTTTTTTTAAATACAATTTTAACTATTAACCTATTGTATCAGAATTATTTTTTAATGTTCGGTTAAACTCACTTCCGTGTTGGGTTAAGTTTATTTCTGATTTTGGTTTAATATTATTTGCTTCAAATTAATTTCCACCATACATTCAGTTAATTTCCAATAAAATTCCTTATTTAATTAAATATTGAAAATTATAACCACCAATAAAGTGATGAAATACAACAGATTTTAAAGCCCAGATTGTAAGGCCCGGGGCTGTTGTAGTAGGTATACCTAAATGAGTGGTTATACTTAAAGAATAATGCGGAAATTTAAAATTACCAGAAAAAAAAACAATATCAACGTGTACAGATGTACATATAATAATATGCAATGCGTACTTGGGTAGGTATATGTACTTTCACCCCTCATTTTGTTTTAATTAATTGTGATGTAGGTATATAATATTCGTAATTCATTAAAATTACTATGTACCGTCGGTCGTTTGTCAACACACAATATGCAAGGACAACATTATAATTTTTTTCTTTCTGCATTATTTACAAAAAAATGTTTAATGGCGAAATAACTTTAGTTTGGGAAAATATCTGCATAAATAAAATGTGTGATGTGTGTATACAATATAACTAGGTCGTACATACTGGCACTTATTAATTTTAATTGCCTTCTTCTGCGTTAAATGGTAAAACAATTACTAAAAGCCTTCTGTTATTTTACCAAGAAAAATAATATACAAAAAAATGAAAACATAATCGTCCCATCAACCATATGCCAGAATCAAGAATGTGTAAAATTATATTTTTGTTGAGGTGATTAGTTGGTTTAATAATTTGTCTGGTATCCATGTAATTCCAGTAAGACTGTTCATGTGTGGAAATCGAAGAAGATTTAATATTTCAAGATATATTATTAGTTGAACCATAAGGTGAATGAAGATTTTATGCTCATTATGTTAAAACTATTATACAGACAAACCTCCCTAACGCGGTCGCCGACCGACGCGACAGTAACAACACTTTTGTCCGTTTAAGGAAGTTGTCCGTACAAGGGAAAAAATGAATACATTTTATGCTTGTTCTTTTACTCTGAATTTTTGTGATTGTCTTTCCATTTTATTTCAAAATCAGGAAACTTTTATTGGTAAGAGACTGGAAAGTTAGTCAAAGAATACCTCCCTTAATTTCAAATCAAGTATGTTCTTGTCAAAATTGTCAGTTGTGAAATTAAAAATCAGTTTAAATTTGTATAAATTGTTTGTGCGGTCACGTTAAGTAAATTAAAAATTATATTTTCCGTACATTTCAAAGGAATTTTGTATCCATGTCGAGGATTCTCTTCTTCTAAGTAAACTTGATATGAGGTAAAGTATTGACGAAAAGTTATAACATTTTCATAATGACATGTCGAAAAAATTATTTACTTTGAGGTAGATTAGCGTTCAATGGATAATAGTTGACTGATAATGAAGTTCTGTAACGGCCAATTTCTTCACAAAAGTACTAGGCCAGTCTAGTACCCAGGCTAGTTAGTCCTGTTACTAGCTCTGATACTCAGTCCTAGCGAAAAGTTAGTACCTGAGCATTTCTTCACATCATTAGTACCGGATCTAAGTTCACAAAGCAGTATTAGGATATTGATTGATATTGGCCTTATCTGGCTCTTTTGTTGGACTGTAATCCTTTTTTTAACATACAAAATAAAACACAATGTCTTGGGTTATAATAGAAATGACATACGTCTAGTTTATTAAGCGGTTCGTAAACGAATGATATAAGAAGATAATTCCATGCGGAAAATGTGGTTTCCCCTTCTCCTGCTGCATCTCGCGGAAGGGAAACGCCTTCTTCTTCTCTTCGATATAATGTTTATATATGCACAGTACATAATATCGAACAGATATAGTACGTCTAAAACTGATCTAATTGTTATTTTGACACTAATTTGGCAAATGTAATATTATTTTGATATAAATTTAATATTAATACAGAAATTTTTTATTTTATTTCGTACCGACCGCCTCGCCAACGGAAGTTCTACAAGAAAAGCGATGAAAATTGATTGTCATGGAGGCAGAATTCGAAGGATGTGTGTGATGGTTGTGCAGCAGACCACGTTAAAGGACACCAAAAGTTATAACGTTGCTTCAAATAGTATATACATATGTATGTATGTACATATATATACAGGGTGTCCCATAAGTAATGGATAACCCTGAAATGCCGCATAGTTGACTTTATGACCGTCCTGAAAACTGATAAAAAAAAGTTCTATCCCAACCACAAGAAAAGTTATATGCATTTTTCTGTTCAGTGCATTATTTTTGTTCTTACTTTACATTTTTGAATACCACGACTACAAGTGAATGAGTTCCATCATTTTTTTTTTGCAGAAATATTTTACATTACTTGTGTCAACACATAAGTAGAAGAAAATTATTATAACTGTTGGACTTCTTAAAGAAAAAAATTATTTAACATTGAATTTCAATGCAAAATGTGAAAACAAATAATTTTTGAAAAAGTTAAATCATAGCTGGTATAAAAAAAATGCATGAATACCTGAGTGGCCAACTATTTTAAAAATATGCACGTTAAATGCAGATTTCAAAATGGTATTACTTATTATTGTATCTAGAGTCAATAGCAAGTTATTGGTAAAAATCTGCAATACTAGAGTAAATTTAGCAAAAACTAAAGTTTTCAAAATTAGCACAGTAAACGTGAAAATAATACCAAGCGTTGAACATAGCAGATTTTTGATTTATTGGCTGTTTCTACGATGTTGTCCTAATGATAAATCCAAGCTTTCAACTTCTAGGGCCGAATGCATTATTGATAAAAATGTCAAAAAAGTGCAAAAAACGGTTACATTTTCGAGCTTGTTTTGAATTTTACCTGTTCTATTGGGCTTTAACAAACCCATCAAATATTTTGTTGGTTGCTATTTTTTATTTGTTATTTTCTCCAAACAAAAAGTCTTCTGATTCAATTTTAATTGTCTTTTTTGAATAGTAAATTGTAAGATCCTGAGAAAGTGAGAACGCATAAAATCGTAAGTTTTTTAAATTTTGAATTAAAGTTTTTGTAATTTGATCTTAATTCATAAGATTAAGACCACGACGCACACTTATTTATATCGTTTTTATTGTTCATTCTTCAGAAAAATTAACGGTCTAAATAGCTGTTTTCCTGAACCTGCTTTTTGATAATTAAGACGTTTGATTGAACTTTTTCGATGCCACGTATTCTGTATTCTGTACAAGAATATGCAAACATGCATTTCATTTATGGTGAGTGCAGAGGCAACGCAAACGAAGCTGCGACTCTGTATAGGGAAAGGTACCCTAACGCACGTCACCCGGATTATCGAGTGTTTATTAGAGTCCATAGCTGTTTCTCGGAAGGAAGGCTGCCTGGAAGTGGTGTTGGTGGTGCTGGCGTGGGACGACCCCCTCGAGGAGATACCGAAGACTTAGTGCTTGCGGAACTTGACCGAGATCCTACAGTATCAATACGAGCAATAGCACGACGCACTGGGATCGGAAAGACGACTGCGCATAATGTGCAAATATAAATATTATCCCTTTCACCTAACACGGGTGCAACCTCTCCAGCCGCAAGATTTTGAAACGAGAATGAGTTTTTGTCGACAAATGACAATGAAAATTGAAGAAGATCCGCAGTTTTTTGACAAAATTCTTTGGAGCGATGAGTCGACATTTAAAAGATATGGCTACACTTATCTCCATAATCTCCACTTCTGGGCACTACAAAACCCAAACATCATGAGGGAAGACAGTACCAATTCAAAATAAACTATTGGACTGGGATTCTCAATGGGAAAATAATTGGACCCTTTGAGTTGCCGGGGATTTTAACTGGCCAAGGTTATTTGGAGTTCCTCCAAAATGATCTCCCAACCTTGCTGGAAGAAGTGCCTCAAGAACTAAAGGAATCCCATTGGCTTCAAAATGATGGTTGTCCAGCACACTATGCTGTGCCTGTGCGGGCATATTTAAATGCCAGATATCCAGGCAGATGGATAGGACGTCTGGGACCAATTTTATGGCCATTCCGTTCACCAGACCTAAATCCACTTGATTTTTTTTATTGGGGATGCATTAAGGAAATCGTATACAGCAAGCCGATCAGGTCTTTAGAGGAGCTAAGAAATCGTGTGGAGGCAGCTGCATTACAAATTTCTGAGCAAAACCTTGCACGTTCAGTAAGACGTTCATTTATTCGGAGTGTGCAGAACCTGTATAAGAGTGGGTGGAAAACAGTTTGAGCATTTGCTTTAAATTAAAAAAAAATTAAAAAATTATCTATTTTTGTTTTTGTTTTCTAACTAAGTGATCATGTGATTAAAAGCTGGCTCAAAAACTTTTTGTTTAGAGAAAATAACAAATAAACTAATAGCAACCAACAAAATATTTGATGGGTTTGTTAAAGCCCAATAGAACAGGTAAAATTCAAAACAAGCTCGAAAATGTAACCGTTTTTTGCACTTTTTTGACATTTTTGTCAATAATGCATTCGGCCCTAGTAGTTAAAAGCTTGGATTTATCATTAGGACAACATCGTAGAAACAGCCAATTAATGAAAAATCTGGAATGTTCAACGCTTGGTATTATTTTCACGTTTACTGTGCTAATTTTGAAAACTTTAGTTTTTGCTAAATTTACTCTAGTATTGCAGATTTTTACCAATAACTTGCTATTGACTCTAGATACAATAATAAGTAATACCATTTTGAAATCTGCATTTAACGTGCATATTTTTAAAATAGTTGGCCACTCAGGTATTCATGCATTTTTTTTATACCAGCTATGATTTAACTTTTTCAAAAATTATTTGTTTTCACATTTTGCATTGAAATTCAATGTTAAATAATTTTTTTCTTTAAGAAGTCCAACAGTTATAATAATTTTCTTCTACTTATGTGTTGACACAAGTAATGTAAAATATTTCTGCAAAAAAAAAATGATGGAACTCATTCACTTGTAGTCGTGGTATTCAAAAATGTAAAGTAAGAACAAAAATAATGCACTGAACAGAAAAATGCATATAACTTTTCTTGTGGTTGGGATAGAACTTTTTTTTATCAGTTTTCAGGACGGTCATAAAGTCTACTATGCGGCATTTCAGGGTTATCCATAACTTACGGGACACCCTGTATATAATAGTCTTTGTGCAGGTGATGCTGAATACGCTCGACTGCCAGCACGTAGTGACAGTCCACCAATAAAAAAAGTGCATAAAATATTGAATGCTCTGATTATAAAAACGTTTTGTTATGGACGTCAAACCCCCCACAGACGTTATCGAAAATACGTTTTTGTTGGCGTTTCTGAGCAACCACAAAGAAGAATTTTGTTTAAAGTTTTGTTAACTAATTGTCAACCAAGTACGGAAAAAGTCATTCTCCAATGTCCTTCTGAATGCAAAAATATTATATATATAATATAAAAATATTATTTGGGCTAAAAGAAAATTGCATTTTTATGTACTTACATCGTAAAAATGTACCTTTTCAATTAAAAGGTTTATGACTTAAAGCGCATTTCATTATTAGTTTTCTATCATCTATATTATGTTACGTTGCGGCGTCTTAAAGGTGGATGGGCAGGGACACTTAAAAAATGTGTTGGATGCAATATATATGTACATAATTCATACATTATGTATTACATACTAACTTAGACTGGCAAAATATGCAGTATTATAATGCACTTTTTTACCAAACCCGTATAAGCACATTGCATAATTGAATATTGAGGTCCTTAATAGCAAATTTAATATGGTATCGCGTGCAGGCAAAAATCTTAGAAAAATGTGTTTACCGCCTTCTCAGAGGAATCTACATATTCTATGTTCACATAGGAACAAGAAAGAATAATAAAAAACGCACTTACTACGTTTTATTGGGAGAAACAAAAAACATTTTGCCAGAAAAATTGAACAATATATTTTCAAACGAATCAAAAAATTGCTTGCAATTCAGGTACTAACGCCTTAAACTGTCGATTTCGAAGTACTAGCTTATACCGGGTCCTAACTGATACTCGGTACCAATTTGACATAACTAGAGCCTAGTACTTTTGTGAAGAAATCATTTGGTACCGATTTGAGTGCTAACAACTGGTATAATAACCAGGTACTAGCTAATTTTGAGGAGCTAGCTAGTACTGAGTTCTAACTAATACTCGGTATCAAATTGACAGGACTACGGCTTTTTACTTGTGTGAAGAAATGAGTTGATACCTATTTGAGTACTAATTTGAGACTTAGTACGGGTCCAAGCGTAAGTACTCTGTGAAGAAATTGGCTGTAAGTCTCCTAAACGTACCCATTGTTGACTAAAATAAACAGAAATTCAGAGAAAATAAACGCATGTACCTAACTTTTTAATTGATACAAAATAACAAAAAAAAGCATCTTCTATCACCAAGCGTGACCGTTTTGAATTTAACAAAACTATATTAAAAGTGATTGCTGAAAAGAAGAGCTGTTTATCACAATTTCCATCACAAGTCGCATCAAGGGAATGTTCTTATAAAGGAGCATAAAATGTATGCAATTTCAACAATAGATCCACGGTGGCAAGAATTTGTCCGTTTAAGGGATCTGTCCGCTTACGGGAACTGTCCACAATAGGAGGTTTCACTGTGCACACATTTAGAAATGTGCTGCCACTTTTTACAGTTCTTTTTAACTCGACGTTACTGTTAAAAATGATAAAGATAACATATGAAATGAACCGTGATTGACGTTGAGCTTTGATGCTAACATTTTGACCAATAACGTTTCTTATCTTATATCTTTTAACTATTTGTATGATTATTTTTTTTTTTATTCGGGCGGTGTTTTTTTGACGAAGACATACTTACTGATGCTTTTTATACGTTCAAGCCTTACAAAATATGTTTACGCAAAATTAACATATCTGATGGTTATGGTGGACATAAAAGCAGTTTTAAAAAATGAACGTTTGGATCGTATATTAAAGATTCGACAGTATTGTTATATAGTTAACGAGAAAGTGATAAAATCAAGTTAAAATAACAACTTTCATATTTTTCAAACCAATAATGAGATTGACAAAGAGATGAAAATTGTAATATACTTTGGGACACACTGTTACAAACAATAGAAAATAAAATTGTTTTTTTTTTTTTTTAATTTTCAAAACATGTAAAATGTTGTTATAATATTTGTCTTCAAGAGTTTGAAATATTTTTTATTATAGGTACCGATGTGTTTGGTTCTCGACATAAGGATATTTTAAAATATTCAAGCAAGCATTAAAAAAAAAAAAACTTAAGCGAACTTTCAATAATTGTTTTCGAAATATTGACTTCTCTAAAAGAAAAATTTTGAACTTATTTAAAAAAAAAATTGAATTTTTTTTTTTATTTGGTATCCAATATTTACTACTATTTTAACATTCAAGAAGATTCTCGATAAAAACATAAAAAACTTAAATTAATCGTTTTCAGAATATCAAATTCTAAAAAATTGGTTTTACGAGAGTTACGATTAAGAACTATTTTTTGAAATGAAGGTACCGGTCAATGAAAGTCCCAAAAAAATCATAAGAACCTGTTGTTATAATACCCAAAATCAAAAGGTTTGAAGCCGTTTCGGTGACCGCAGCGAGGACAGACAGAATTGCGCATTTTTCATCTTCCCTATCATAGTAATAGAATCTACCTAGGTAAGTTTTGTCAAAATCTTGAATAAAATTTTGTTAACGAATCCATAACTTCCCATATAGTCAGTAGTGGATTTTTAGGAGGGGGGGTGGAGGCAAATTGTTGAACACTTGCAAGCAAAAACGTATGCATTCCTGTATACAAAAAAAAAACATGATTGAATCGCTTGAACTTGTTCTTGTAGTTTAGAGACATCCTCCTGGATATATTGAAAATGTTTAAAAAAGTAATGATATTGCAAACGAAACAAAATCAGTATTAATCAAACTTCATAGAATTTTTTTTCCTAAGAAACTTTAACAAAATCGGTGAAAATGATGTTACTGTAAAGATAAAAACAACCTTTGACCGTCAAATGAGTTTTTTTTTCAGCAAGCGCACAAACTTCAATACAAATGCAAAAATGCTAAATTAAAATCAAATAAGAGCCGTCTTCTAGAAAATTTAAATAAGCCAAATCGTTATTTAAGAGTAACCAAAGGTTTACTCGTCCTCATTAACTGAAAGCTATTTTTTTTTTGACGCACAAAACATGAATAACAGAAGAATAGTTAAGGGAATCGCGAAGAAATCAAAATACATACATACAAAGAAAACAAAAAACAGAAACGCGTGCTTGCCAAATTTTCGAAACTTATCCTTAAGAGTTACGCAAGAGGGTTGATGAAAAAATTAACCAATTCAACGACACGGTGTTCACATTGGACATAGGGCTGGCCACGAGACGAGAAAAGTCTCGGTCTCGATCTCGGTCTTGCATGACGAGACCGAGACGAGACGAGACTACCTTTTAAGCAACCGAGACGAGACCGAGACGAGACTGTATTTTTGGACCGAAATTTACAGAAAGTCTAATAAATTAAAAAATCCAATTTCAGTTAAATATTTATTTTCTTCTGCACATATTCAAACGATAATCGACGAGACGAGACTTAATTAAACGGGACCGATACGAGACTGAAAATTTTCAATTTTAACGAGACCGAGACGAGACTTACAAAAGTCTCGCAGGGTCTCGTCTCGTGGCCAGCCCTAATTGGACAAGCTACACATTTCAGACATTTGACAAACTTCCACGTTCTATTACTGTACAAGGAAATTAGAATTAAAAAAAAATTAAATGTGGACTTCTATGTCTTAATGTGTCCAAACACAAGCCAAGAATTTAAACAAAAATCGAGGGACTTCAAAGCCATGATCACAATCGCATTAGAACATAATCCAAAAATAAGTTGAGAACCAGATTGTTATCAGACCTTGAAATCATGTCAGATATGGCAAATAATCTTTAAGACTTAGCTTTGTCCCAAAATCGATATGAGTTTTGTTATTCCCTAAAGTGAAAAAGAATTAAAAAAAAATGGGAACGACTGGATCGCACAAACTTGCTCTCGTAGGTCGTAGCTAATATCATTAACGCAGCTAGAAATTGATGATGTAGTACATGTACAAGTAAATATGTAAAAATTTGAATAAATTGTTACTATAGTTTAATACAAATTTGTAATTTTAACGGCTTGAAAAGTAAGAGCTCAAAGTAAAGTATGCCATCTGATTGGATTGATAAATATGATTTTATAAAAAAAAATCTAAATTGTTGAAGCGATTTTCTTAAAAATTAATTTTTTATAGGGCTGGTAGACCAAGAGCCCACAGCAATTTTTGGGTGTGAACGATAGCAAAAATTCCTTTTGATTTAAGATAGGTCCATACTATGCATAAGCAATTATGAAAGTGTGGCATGTTGGGGTTGGGGCGTTTGTACGTAATGCTGCATTGAAAATGCATTTTTTTCTTAAAGCCCAGGTACCAAGCGTAGGAACTTCAAAATTGTATTTAATTAAAGAGCTGAGTGCCCTAGATATGAATATGGGGTTCAAGACCCCATATTCATATATAAGCTTTGAATGCGCCTTGCAGCCATTTGGCTCTTCGGAAAATATTTTGGACTCCATAGCCATGTCTAGGCCACTCAGCTCTTTTATGAAATATGATTTTGAAGTTCTGCATTTTAAATGCAGTATTGCATACAAAGGCCCCAACCCCAACATGCCAGACTTTCATATTTGCATATGAATAGTATGGACCTATCTTAAAACGAAAGGACTTTTTGCTATCGTTCACACCCAAAAATTGCTGTGGGCTCTTAGACTATGGTCACGAGACGAGAAAAGTCTCGGTCTCGATATCGAGACGAGACGAGACTGGCTTTTAAGCAACTGAGACGAGACCGAGACGAGGCTGTATATTTGGACCGAAATTTACAGAGAGTCTAATAAATTAAAAAAATTCAAATTTCAGTTAAATATTTTCAAAAAAAAAATATTTTGTTTTTATAATCCAAAAATTATTTTTTTTGAAAATGTGTTTATGCACAATTGTTTCAATTGTAAAGGAGTAGATCTTGTATAAAAATTTTGGTTGAAATAGTTGTTGCCGTTAACGAGAATATTGGTAAACAGTTATGTTATCAAAATATTGACCATACTTTTATCAAAATTCTTGGAGCCGTTTTCGAGAAAAAAAGTTTTTTCTAACATTGCATTTGTATGGAAGGTAGGTACCGTTATTTTTATATTTTGAAACATGATTTTTTCAAGTATTCTACAAAATAATAACGAAATTATCTTACACCTACATAGCTTTAAAAATATTGACCAAGTCATTTTCAAAAAAAAAAACTTTATTTTTTTTTATTTTTAATTTTCAAACAATTTTTTTTTCAAATTTTTCTCACAATAATGTTTATACTTCTTAGAAGATTCACTATAAAAAAAACGAAAAATTTCAACTTGTTGTACTGGAGGTACCAAAAACAACCAATTTTTGAAAATAAAAAATAAATATTTTTTTTTTAATCCTCGGATCCGTTTTTGAGAAAAACATGATTTTCTTTTTTGGCAAAAACAAATTGCAGGTATATTTTTGGTGCTTAAAAGAAATTTTAAGAAACGTGTGGGCAATATAAGTCAAAAAACACTATGTACCAAGTTTGGAGAAAATCCTTTTTTTCGCGTTCTCTATAATCGTAATGTAAGGGAAAATATACTATACTATCTCAAGTTTGATTTTTGTTACGAATTCATAACTTTCCTTATAGTACCTACATAAATTTATCAGAATTGAAAATTCTTTTGTATTATATACTTCTCCGTTTTATGTAATGTAAAGTTGTTATTAAAAAATATAAACGTATACTTCCACTCTAGCTCAGTTAAAATGATGTTTTGCATTTCGAGACAAAAAAATACAAATAAATTTAAATTATGTTTAGGTATTAAAACCTATATCCTGTATATTTATTATTGTTAAAGCTATTTAATTAAATATTAATGAATATGCTTTTATAGAATCAGTGTATTATGGATAAAATACAACATAACCTATTTATATTACATATGTATAGATGAATTTCTAACTATGTATATAATGGATATACTGAAATCAAAATTAAAATTGCTGTTTATTGTGTTTTTATTTATGCGAATGAATGTAGAATTGTACGAGTATGTTTGTATATTCTCGCTAAAATCGTGACAAGTATCAATTAAGCGCATAGGTATTGTTCTAAGTTAGTACCTATAGTACTGCTAGTTCATGGCAGTAACCACATATGGTAATAAAGAGGGCTTAAATTGGTTGCTGAATAGCATGTGTAGCATAAAAAGCTTAACAAGCATTATAATAAATTAGTCTTTCAAATTTGTATGATTGAAGTATTATCTAGATTTTGCATTTACATGTGTTTATAAAATCCGTAGGTAGGTAATTAAATTATAAATTTTGATCTACCATAGGTAGGTACAGTAAATTAGTGGATTTATAATTAATTAACATCTAAGCACAAAGTAGATATAGATAGGTACTTACAATAACATGATGTCAATAATGAGCGTAATTAACTATTTTGCTTACCTGAAATGACAAAAAAAGGATACAAAAATTAATTAATTTAGTTGAATAAAATTGTTTTGCAATAAAAATATATATTTTTTTAATAGGAAATGTATTTGGCTACGTTTTAAAATTATTATAATACAAGAGTAAGGAAAATGGAAAAGAGGTACTAAGGGCAGAGTAAATTGGTTGGAAAAAGCATTTGACAGACAACCACGAGAACTGATATGGGTTGCACATAGGCAACGAGGAGATCCGGAAGTCTACGTGCGGAGGATCATGGACAGGATATGAACGAGCAAGTTAAAACAAAGGTTCGATGCCCCACAGGAAGCACCGAAGAGTTCCCAATTAGAATAGGTGTGCCCCAGGGAAGCGTCTTGAGTCCTTTGCTCTTTATTGCTGTCCTTGACTTTCTGCTAGAGGATATAAGGTGGCGGACCCCAAAGTGAATCAGTTATTCTTTACTGACGATGGAGCCATCATAAGTGAAGACCCTGTTTCCTTGCAACGAGCACTTGATGTGTGGTTGGATGTTTTGGAAGGAAATGGATACCGCAAAAGCCCGATAAAGACCGAAAACCTATGCTGCCCATTTTTTGATCCATTGAGACCTATTCCGGACATCTATTTGAATGGAACAGTGCCTTCAAAGTGCGAAAAGTTTAAATATCTTGGATCAATGATCAATAGTGAAGGATCTTGTGATGACGACATCAAACATCGCGTTAGCGTAGGGTGGATGAAGTGGCGGGAAAAATCTGACATCTGTGATAAAAAAATGCCCCTAAGCTGAAAGGAAAGCTCTACACAGCAGTTGTTCGTGCAGCGCTTACACAAGGTTCACAGTGTTGGATGTTGGACTAAGTACAAGAAGTATGAGAGTGAATTGACGGCAATAGCACTAGCACAAGACGTTCCAACATTATCGCGGAAGAAAGGCCAGGCACAAATGCAACGACACCTGCATTTAGTTGGCCTCAGACATGAAACAATCCAAAACCGGGAGGCCTGTCGACGTTTTCTGAGGTCAACCCGGCGAAGCCTAGAAGTGGAACCTTAGGTGAAGCAGTTGAGTGGGAGGGTTGTGGTCGAGGGTTGTGCTCCAGATCATGACAGAAGGACAGAGTACATTGGTTTTGAACTATTGAACACTAAAACAGGAGGTTAAAATAGGGAAAACAGGTAAATTATTAAACATTTATGTGGAATTGCTTAATAAATAGGAATTATTTTCAGTAATTGAAATATTTTCTCCCAAGTATTTTAGCGACAAAATAATAAAAGACCAAGAGCTGGCAACGGATTTGTCGACCTCATCGGTAAATAGATAAAACTTTGGTCACAGACAGATTTAAGGTCATGAAATACCAAAAACAACATTTAAACTCTCCGGTTCCGTTGATAAGGTACTAAGTTTTAATGTTCTAAATATATATGACCTTAGGCGCAAAACCATCAGAGGGATTTTATACTTTACGTTTAAGGGCGTTTATGAGTTACAGCAAGCTATAGCCTGAAATTGAAATGTCATTAAAGAAATGTCAGTGTCGAGAAGAGGTAAGCGCACCAGTGACCAGTATTTTTAAGGTCCTTTCCTTTACCCCGACTAGAGAGAACATCACTTCACCAGGCGTGTAGGACCATGTGGCTTCTTGCAACGTCTGGTAGGGCTGGCCACGAGACGAGGATCTGCCAGACTTTTGTTAGTCTCGTCTCGGCCTCGTTAAAATCGAAAATTTTCAGTCTTCTCTCGGTCTCGTGTCAGTCTCGTATAAATAAGTCTCGTCTCGGTCTCGTGTCCGAAAAATAAGATTTCCGGGCAAAATGTTGATTATTGGAACGAAATATTTTCATTTTCGATTATAGTTTGAATATGTGCAAAAGAAAATAAATATTTAACTTAAATTGGATTTTTTAATTTATTAGACTCTCTGTTAATTTCGGTCTAAATATACAGTCTCGTCTCGGTCTCGTCTCGGTTACTAAAAAGGCAGTTTCGTCTCGTCTAGTCTCGGTCTCGTCATTCGAGACCATGGCAATAGCTGAAGGTGTCCATTTTTCGATAGTTGCTATCCCTACAAGAAACGCGTGCGAAATTTTGTCGGTTTCGTTCGTTCTGTATGGTTGAAGAGGCAATTTTCTTACCTTGTGGTTTCTGCTTTAGAGGGCTTAAGAATTTTCAATCTATTT
This sequence comes from Melangyna quadrimaculata, assembly GCA_949320155.1. Lineage (NCBI taxonomy): Eukaryota > Metazoa > Arthropoda > Insecta > Diptera > Syrphidae > Melangyna > Melangyna quadrimaculata. The sequence goes on from OX439483.1 coordinate 415,273,132, forward strand.
GGTAGCGTGTATATACAAATATTTTAACATGTTTTTTTCTTAGAATGTCAAAAAGTTCCTCCAAGACGATGAAGAAGTGTCACGCGAGGAGCCTGCTCCTCAGCTGATATACATATCTTCTCGTCACCATATCTTCAGCATAAGTCGTCCAAACTCCAGTTGGTTGTGTCCGGCAGTGATACACACCAGAAGATTTATAGAATTTTCTGTTGGATGATGTTGTTTGGTGGTTATAAGACATAGTTTCCTATGAAATATCAATAAATTAGGTGATATCAGCTTATGGGATTGACACCATTGATACCTGTCTAGCAGCTTTCGAAACTTAGAAGACATCATTGCGGTAATTAGGACGTCTGAATGAGCTGGCTAGTTCAAAGGTTTCTGTAAAGAACACTGCTCCAAGAACAGTAGTTATCTACACCGGTATTAATATCAGTAATTCGCAGGTTAATGGCTCATTGAGTTGCCAGTCATCTCTGCTAAGGAAGGTGGCCGTGAACAGCTTCTAAACATGTAAACGGGGTGTTATGTACTCAGTGCATACCAAATTCGTTATTTCCCGTTCCCGTATATTTCTGTAGAATCTATGCGCATGACCTCTGGCACTGTGTTCCCAGCTACCAGTTTTGGGCTTGGCAAAAGTGCACTATTGCTTATATCTTCGAGAACCTCTGCGGGGTTAGTCCTCATTGCTCCAGTGATAAATGTTTTCTTTGACTTTGGTCGTGTTCGTAAGGTTGGTAACTTAGTCCAATGCATTCCAGTAGACTACATTCACGTATGTCAGTACAGGTCTAATTATGGCCATGAACATAAACTTGTTAATTTTTGGACCAAATATCCTGTTGCAGAAGTAAACATGGCAAACATGGATTTGTTAGTTCTTTCTTTAATGTTGAGACTCTAGTTCAATTTCTTATCCACGATCACACGAAGGTACTTCGTGTTATCGCAGATTTTGAGTTGGGTTCCTTCAGTAAAAGGAATTTAAAAAGTCAGTAAGGTTCTTTTGTTTGTAAAAAGGACCAATTCGTTTTTTTGCGGGTTAACCACTAGGCTGTAGTTCCTAATCCCTGTATTCCCTATTGATGTGGCTTATTGTGTATTTTCCCGATTATTTCGAAAAGCATCAACCGTAGACAAAAAAATATCATAACCAAAGTTGTAAAAAATTATATTAAAAGAACTTTGGCTGAAAACATCGCACATCTTTGGCTGGAGCATTGCAGACACTTTTAGATATTTTTTTTTGTAAGTGGTTTAAATGATGTCCTTTTATATGACCAACTGTCAGCTCCAGCGTTCTCAAAACACGACCTTTTTTATCTGGCTTTTAACTTTAAGTTCAAACCAATCGAAACTTCCTTTGAATTCAGAGATTTCAAGATCATTAATTATTCAGATCTAGAGATGAGTTGTCGGAATATCCGTTGGCAATGTATTTATAGGTTACCCTCTACCGATGATCAAGTCGAATTCCTAAACAATAATATAATCAACATATTTAATATACACGTTCCACTGAGATCCAGAACTGTTGCACATGGCGAACGCCCATGGTTTAACATTGAAATTCGAAGGCTCATTCTGCAAAGAGATCAGGCATATAGTGTTTGGAAATGTTATCGATTGGAAATTCATCATCAAATTTTTCGTAGGTTGCGTAATAAAGTGGTTCAAAAAATAAAAACAGCAAAAATCCAATTATACAATAGAAAGCTTAGTCCTTCTATGAATGGACGTCAACTATGGAAGAACTTAAAAGAGATGGGCTCAGGTAGCGAAAACCGAATACCTCAAGAGAAGGTCAATGTCGGCTCGTTAAATCAAGAATTCGTTACTTTACCGTTTCCAGCACTTTCTAGTCCTCCCTCCTTTTTAGATGAGTTTTTTTCTAACAGAGACTCAACAGATGCTTCTTTTGAATTTAGATGTGTGGATAGCATGGATTTTGTGGAAAGTCTTTATCGGTCAAATCCAATGCTGTAGGCATTGATGGAATACATCCCGTATTCATAAAATCCTTATTACCTATTATCCTGCCATATATAACTCATATATTTAACACAATATTAATGACATGTTTATTTCCAACTCAATGGAAAAACGCAAAAATATTGCCAATACCCAAAAATGGACGGAAAAATGAGTTTAGACCTACTACCATTTTTGTCAAAGGTATTCGAGAGGATAGTTCAAAAACAACTCAACAACCACCTTAGAGCTCATAACATTCTCTCATCTAAGCAGTCTGGCTTCCGTCAAAAGCATAGTTGCATTACTGCTATTGTCAACATCGTTGAAGATATTCGAATTGCCTTAGATGAGGATCACGTAACGTTTCTTGTATTGCTCGATTTTTCTAAAGCATTTGATACTGTTGACCACACTAACCTATGTCATAAGCTGTCAGCATTTTATGGTTTTTCGCCTTCTGCAGTAATCTTATTATCATCCTACCTTCGGGATAGAAAACAAGCAGTTTCGATTGGGAATAGCATATCAAGTTTCCTTCCATCAACTAGATGAGTCCCTCAGGGTTCAATCTTAGGACCACTCCTTTTCTCTCTTTATATCAATGAGCTCCCCGAAATGATTAATGAATGTTAGTTAATTAGAGCCTGTGTAAGTCACATACTAACCTATTGCGTGAACAAAATGGCCCTTAGTCTGTTCTTTATCATTTTCGACTTAAAACCGTAAGACTTTGGTTACAACTTACATGTAGTTTAATAACAAAAAGGTGTTAAAATAATAATTAATTTCCACGTGTGGTTAAAATATTTTTCTCACAATAACTGCAATCAACCACAACCACAGCATTGATTGACACAAGATAAATGGTGTCGTGATTGCCCCATAATCGCATTCAGCATATAGTCTCTTATTTACCCCTATCATCATTATCCATCACTTTGTTTTCCCGTCACAACACAACAACAACGACTGCAAATTAAGTATCACTCGTTGTCGTAGACATAGACATCCCTAAGTTGATCACGATCATCAAGAGTTGTGCGTTCACACAGTAGCGCCCCTATTATGTTGCCATACTGCGTGCCTTTTCTCAGTGCATGACAGTTCACACGTAAATGTCATTAATAAAACGATGACGATGACCCTTTCCCTTCGTTTTCTTCAGTTCCACACAGTGTTTCATAATGAATCAGTATGTACCAGGAGCAGTTGTAGATTTTTTGTTGTCTTGTTCGTTAGTTATTGTTAATTTGATCAATACATTTCTCGTCGACAAAAGAAAACGAAACTAGCTTAGTTACTAGCTGCATAAATAGGAATTCCTATTTCAACTTTGTTCATTGCCTCAGCAATCAAACTGAGAGCCCGTGCGTATATACAAATACTTTTTTGACATCACAATTCACACTCCTTGAGTGTTTGAATTTGAAGCATCTTTGTGCTCGAAAGTGAGTTATTGTTTTGTTGTCATTTTCATTTTTGTTTCTTTGTATCATTTCTCGGCGTGTGTAAGTTGACTGAATTTTTTTTTCGAAAAAATGACAAATGACTGACAGAGAAAAACAAACGAACAACAACCAAAACCATCATATGGAAAATGGAACAAGCACACTTGTTTGAAAAATATCCAAATGAAAAATCATACGTCTCCGGTTCTGGAAAAGAGATTTGTTTTTTTGTTGGTAGTCATATGTTTATCACTTCGTTTTTTTTTCCTATGGGAATATTTGAGATTTTTTTTTTGTAAAATATTATGGCAGCTCCAGTCTCTACATCCAACAGGCGGCAGTCATTAACAACACCAACAAAACCACGGTAGAAAGACAATTTTCTTGGGGCTTTATTTTGGGTTTAATTTTTAATGTCACACATGATACAGTTAAGTTAGGCTTATCAACCAAAATCAGATAAAGAGCGATTTTCATTGTTACTAGCAAATCAATCTTTGGATTGTTTGGAGAATGAAAATATTGTAAAGACAACTTCAATGATTATCTAGGAATAATAATTTACAACGACATCAGTCAAAATAGACATACAAATCTAAAAGCATAAACAAAATTCCGATAACGCTTAAATTTGGTACGGACCTTCCACTGACCATAAAGAATCAATGGTAGAAAATTGCAGTTGATCCGAAGCGAGCACATCTTTTTACGCAGGGACAAGTAGGTATCAAAAAAATAATTTTTGTCGCAAAGGAATAAAGTTTCTTGCATCTACGGAGAAAACCTGAACACTATGCAGCGTTTTTGGTTTGTGCTGGTCATTCCACAAAGGTTAGTCTGTAACACACACTTCGAGAACTGAAAGCTGATAATTTCCCTCTATGCAAATGTCGCTCTTAGCTACAGTATTGAGTTTAAGAAGCATTAAATTCTACGCGGCTTTTGATTAGTCAATGCCAATGAGGGTTCTTTCGCCTGCGAAACAATTAAATGGATGAGGCGTTTGCGAAAAAATATCATTTATAAATTTAAGGAAGAGATTCGGAGGCAAAACGAAACCCTGAGGCAAGCCACCATTTATTTTGTGGATTTCAGACGGTTGGTAATTTCTAATTTAGCCAAGAATGACCTTGGAAAGAAGAGATTCAAGTGTAATTAGTCGATAATTTGGGTGTGAAGAATAAGATATGCTGTTTGTAGGGGAAAATTGGACAAATGCTGTTTTCCATCCACTCGGAAAGAGACATATTCGCTGTAGAGTAGGACAGATGGAAAGCTTACGCAGTGGTTTTGGCAGTTCAAGAACACTTTATCAGAATAATTAAAACTATCCGGGCCAGCGTAGCGGATTTCTATATTATCAAGATCTTTATGGAGTCTGACTGGCTACTGCACGAGTTCTCATTCAAATTCAGGAGAAATCATAACTAGTGTTGCCGCAAGCGGAAATGAAAAGCCAATCTCCAAAAGTCGCTAGGTTGACTGAAATTCTGGAGACGTCAAATGAAGTTATATTCCAGTTAAACTACTTCTTCTTTTTCATTTAACCGGTGATTGTCATGATCTCGAAAGGACCACAACTCTTCCTCCACTCAACTGCTTCCCCTAAGGTTCTACTTGTGGGGTTCACCGGGTTGACCTCAGAAAACGTCGACAGGTCTCCTGGTTTTGGATTGTTCCATGCCTTAGGCAGATGTCGTTCCATTTGTTTAATGCAGGAGTTTTTGGGCCTGCATTTCTTCCGCGATAGTGTTGCAACGTTTTGTGCTGGGTTCTCATGGCATCTTCTTTGTATATGACAGTACCAGCTAAGTTGGTCATGCTGTATTTTATCCAAGATGGTATTTTTGACGTGTAGGCTTCCTCGTATTCTCTTGCTTCTTATTCGATCACACATTGTCACTCCTGCTGTAAGGCTGTTATATAAGAAAATAGTATTTGCATGTAAAAAGTTAAAACTACTTGCCTTCAAAAGTAGCAAGCAAAAATCTAGTGCGATGAAAATATTTTTCGTCGCGGAAGAAGTTGAAATGTTGTCAGATTTTGTGACTGGTCATAAAACATTCTGGTAGAGTCAAATTGATAGCAAACTGTTCTGCAAGCACCAGCTGACGGAAGGGGTGTCATTGAAGACGAGCGTTTGAACCAAATAGTATTACGTTCGTTCTTTCCGTACTAACAAACATTTCTACTATTCAAAATGATCTAACATCGTTCTTAATTGATAAGTTCGCGTCTATTTTTTATTAAATTTAATATAACCATAACGCAATAGCAAATACGTGCAAACCATACGTTCATTTTGGTTTTTATTTTATTAGAAGAAGTCAATTATCAGCTGCTTCGGAAAATAAACTGTCTAGGATTCTTGCATTAGTTTGTGGTGTTGCACAAGGTGCTAGCCTGGAATCGCTTCTTTTTCAATATATATAAATTAAAATCTTCTTCTACATACAAATAGTAGTTTAATAATGTGTGACGTCTCTTTTTTTACAGACTATTTCTAATTTAAAGTAAACGTTGTAAGCACTGGTTATAACATAATAAACAAATTGCTACTTTATCTTTTTAGCATTGTACTAAAAATGACACTTTGACATTTACAAATGTCAAAATGGGTATGTTTATGAATTGTGTGCACGAGCTGTCACTGTTTTTGCTAGAGCTAGAGTCGGTAAACATCGACCAAAATTTGTGTCTTAGGAGGATATAACAGACTGACTGAAGAGCCCACTGTTATACCTTGGGCGAAACACAATTATTTCTGGAGTTGAGGTCACTTGTACTTTTTAATTGAATTTTATTCATTCACTCCACTTAAAACAGAAGTAATATCAATATTTTAATATTTAAATTTCTTCATCTTCTTATAGTTTTTGCTATATTCAGCTGCAGTTTGTTAAGGAAATTGTTTTATCATGATGCTAGTTAAAAATTATTTAAAATTCAGAAAATTTTAGCAAGCTATTAAATTAGAAAAATGTTTAGTAGTATCATACTAATACTATATGTATTTCACTTAATATTATGTAGTTTAAAAATAAGGGCCATTCATTTTTGAACCGTGTATATTTTCTCAGTAGCATGATAACAAAGGTACTCGTACAATTTCAATATTTTGACCAAACACTATTGTCCCACTTTATTCAAAAATGTATTCTTTAAATTTCGTTTCAGTTGACTTAACAAATTAAAAGTTTATTTTGTTGTGTCTCTTCCTAGGTTTAAAAACGAAGAAAACACACACGCATTACCTACATCTTTTTTTTTTTTTAATTTATCACCTCCATTAAACCATTTAATAATATTTCTTCATTTAGACGCGGAATCTGGCTCCAGATAGAATATTTTAATAATAATGTCGTTCTATGGATGGAACAAAATGTGATAAGGGTGGAAATTTCTCCAATACCTATCCTCGCTGACTGATGCCGAGCCGGGGCCTCTTTTCACCGATCGTTTATAGGAAGGCAAATTAGGTGTTCGTGTCGTCGTCGGAAGGAATCAGAATTAATTCACTTGTTCCAGAACTTATCTATCTGCGCGTATCTATAATAATGTATCCTGAACACACACACCAGAACACCCCTCTTTTGTCTGTTTTTATCCATCTGATGGTTGATTTTCTGCAATATTTCCCTTTTCGTCCACCCCACCGTTAAAGTTGATGGTTTTTCCTTACAATTTTGACGTGTGCTCCCCTCTCCCTCCTGGTATCAAATCAGAGGCACACGCATCCCGGAAAATTGAATGAATGACTCTATTTTCGATGAGTGTATATAGGGAGGTTTCTGTTTCCCACATTTGAAATGCCTCAGTGACAGGCGAGTGGTTGTAATTTAATGAATTTATGATGACAGTTGAATTATTATAATTATTTTTCTTTCTCTTCTGCTTGAAAACTCTTCCACGACATGAAGAATTTTTTCCTCATTTTTGTCTCCTTACAAAAAATAATAAAAAAAAAAAACGACAGAATGGGAGCCCTGGTCCAACGACTTACTTACTCGTGCAAAAGATATGGGGTTAATTGCGTTAATAGCATTCTTCTTCAGTTTGCATCGCCTCAGCTTCGGATGTTGCAAAGTTGGCATTCAAATTTCCATTCTTTAATGAAATAGTTTAATGGTTATGGCTAAAGGGCGAGTAATTAGTACACTTGCGAACGAAATGAAATAATTGTAGGGTGACTTCGGTTCGGAGAGACTTAAAAAAAAAGAAAAACAGAAGAAGACCCCTCCAAGTGTTATTTTTTTTTTCGTCACTAAAAAGTGGATGGCATAAGATTTATGAATTAATTTGCTTTTATAAATTGAACAGAAGGTTAATGATGCCAAGGCCTAAGGAAGTTTTTTTCATTTTTAAATATAATTAAACCTCTTTTCTGTTGGAATCACATCGTTAATGAATTTCTGTATTAGAGCCATGGAATCTTATATAAAACAAAAAGTTAAATGAAATAACATTTTTGCTGAGTAATTAACGAACTTAAAGTTTGAACATGCAAGTGTAAAGCAAGAGAAGTTGTAAGAAAATGTGGATGGTAATAAATGTCAGGGGCGACTTCAACTTTATGCCTTTCGAAGTAATTAAGGACAAATCAATTGAATGAACGCAGATCTTTGCGAATTATATTTGAAATTAAGAAGATGGTGAGAAAATGTGTACTGGTGTTATGTTACTTATGATCTAAATTTGTTTGATGATTTACCAGTTCTGGATAAACATTTCCGTGTCTGTCTCGTATAATTAAGTCTCGTCTCGTTTTTAGTCGCGCCTTTTTCACGAGGAAATTTAAATTTGCAGTCTCGTCCCAGTCTTTTTCTCAGTCTCATCTCATTCAGCTGACTTTTGGAACGAAATATTCGTCATACGTCAAAATATAGTTCGTCCCCCATATGACGGTGTTTACATTCGACTAACTCCTCCGATTTTTTATTATTTTCTACAAAGGATAATGTCAAAAAAAATCCACAAACTTTTTTGTTTTTTAGACTTGTGGATTTTTGTTGCATTTTTTTTGTAAAGTCAAAAAAAGTCGGATGAGTCAGTGGAATGTGAACACTGTCTATAGTTTGAATATGTATGTGCAAATGAAAATAAATAATCAAATGAAATTGGATTTTTCAATTAATAAATTTGATTCGGCCGATACAATAACCGAGACCGAGAGTCAATTTCGGTCCAAAATACAGTCTCGTCTCGGATGCTTTAAAAGCAGTCTCGTCTTGCCTCTTCTCTGTCTCGTCATGCGAGACTTGTCCGAGCTAATGGAGCGGGCATCAAGCTACCTCTGATTAAAAAAAAAAAAAACACAAGTTGAGCACTCTGAGTGCTCTGAGCTAAAAAAGAAAACACAGATATTTTTTGACAGGTCAGTGATTTGCTCTGAGCTAAAAAAGTAAAACGCCTAATAAGTATTCTCACTTGAAAAAAAAACTGATTTGCAAGTTTGATGCGCACATATAAGAATTCAAAAAATGACAATAACTGCAAGGACTGCTGCGATTTTTCTGATTTTTTCCAATACGAGAAAACTTCATCCCGACAAAGTATAATAATATTTTTTACTAACAAAGGGGTCGCGTTCTGGATAAGATTGAAAAACACTGAGCTCGAGTTGTAGGACTAACGCATAACGTTTGCAGTGAAGTTTGCAGGTCACTCGATTACACCCAAATGAAATGCCCATTACTCTTGGTGAGAGTTGCCCTACCAACTTTACAGGCGTCTCTATTCTTGCCAAACAGCAAACGATTCTTGGTTTTATTTTATTTTTTAACACGACTTTGTTATTTACAACTTTTTCTATGTGTTTGGCATTCTAATGTTGATTTTTGACACTGTTTCTGCTTGTTGGCATTTTAATGCTAATTTTTGAAATTGTTATCATTTTTTTTGTCACAAAACACGCTTTTTAAACAGAATTTTGAAGGCGAACACTTAACTCTGTTTTTTTTTTATAAAACCTTCAAAATAGCAAAAACCCGTGTTGTTAACTTTTTTTTATCAGGAAATCACGAAAAAAAAATTTAAACAAAGAAAGTAGTTTTAAAGTATCAAAAGTATCAGACCTTAGGAGATATTGTGAAAGAGCAGGGACAAGTTCAACAAATTCAAAATAGTGTGAGCCCGCCGTGGTGGGGCAATTGGAAAACTTGGGTTTTTCAAAAACTATACAAAGTTAAAAAAACACACCTATCAAAAAATTAAAAACTACCCTATAATTATTGTAAACATTTAAGAAGATTTAAGGATTTATTTTAATTAATCTTGAGTGAGCTTTTGAGAAATTAACTTTCAAATAAAAAATTATGAAAAATGAAATGAAAACTTTGTGTTCAAAACTCTCCGTTTTCAAGTCTTTTTTTTTTTGTTTTTTAATTTCAATATTCAATGCTGTTTCATTAAATTTGAATACAATCCCTTGATGAAAACCAAAAATCATGTTTCTTCTTATGTAGTACACTGCGACCTTAAAATCTATTGTGCCCCTTACAGAGCTAGATGACATCGCTCATTTTTTATTGTTTCTTTTAAGAAACTTAAGTATTTGGAGGAATTTCAGAGATGGTAATTCACTCTCTTCTATCTGGTGACGTCCCTAGATACCTATGTCTTTGTTGCACGAGTAAATAGCATTTACCTAATAAATATATGGTCAGGTGTTTCCTCATGAGTATTGCAGAATCTGCATGTGGCACTGCTTACCAGGCCAAGAATACCGAGGAGTCTTTTCAGTTTGCACTTTGCAGTGGCCAGTGATAAAACCGGTTATTATTCTGAGTTTATTTCTACTTAAGCCTAAACAGGATACAAAGCGTTCTTGGTTGTAGCTCCCAAGAAGTAATTTTGCTTGTCTCAGGTAGGGGAGTTCTATCCATAATTTGGATCTTTTGGCCTCCACTTCTGTTTTGATTTTATTTTTAATCACATTTTCCCCTAAACCACAATAGGGCTCAGGACCCGTTAAGGGTGTCGTTGCTGCTATTTTTGCCAAAGAGTCTGGCTCTTAATTTGCCTGGACACCTACGTGCCCAGCAGGCAAGAGGCATGACTTTTTTGAAAGCGGAAGCACTCAACGTTAAACTTAAAACTAAAAGTCCTTTATTCAAGATAATATCGCTTTTAAGGGACTTTATTATTTATAAAAGCAACAAATAATAATATAATTCAAAGGTAGTTAAGTTTTGAACGTAAAATGTATAATTCTTTCTTTTACGCAAATTTATCTATGATCATAGAATATTTCCTTGTCTCGAGATCATTTCGCTTTAATTGCACACTCACGAAATCTTCAACTTTAAATTCGTAAACGAAACACCACCCACCTTCTGATAAATAAAAATTTACATGTTGACAATGCGATTTGCACACACACAGACAAAAAAACACAACACCCCAGTAGGAAATATTCAAAAAATCGTTACTGGAAAAGTAGCTGTTTCCTCAAGGAAAAGCAGTATCATCAATGAATTTTCTGGTGATTCCTGTAATGAATTTAACATGGGCTTGGCCTAGGAGCTAAGTAGGTGTACCCATTCTCGATGAAGATTTTTTAATTAAGTCATCGATTACATGGAATCATGAAATTCATGAGTTCAGTTTCTTGGTGAAAAAACTGATACTTGAGATGTGATGATTTATTCAATGAAAAAGGTTATATGAAATCGCTGCTCTAGACGAATCGGCGAATTCATAACTTCTTTTTCTTGGTTGAAAATACTGATTCCTCAGATGTGATGATTTTGTCAAAGAAAAAGGAAAAATGAAATCGCTGCGCTTCATCCTGAAATGTGATGATTTCGGCACTGGGCCTCAGACATTGAAAAATAATACATGTCTCTTTTTAAAAATGTAATGGAAATATTATGTTTACCTAATCTTATAATTATCACTGCAGTAATACACTGTGAATTTTATTTTTCCAGAAAAAGTTTTGTTTTATATTTTTCTCGCAATCAACCCTCATCAATGAACCAAATGGACTTATGGACTTACTGCATTACCATTCATGCGTAGATTCATCAAATATGGAACTTATTTGTTTTATGTTTTTTTTTTTTTTTTTTTTTTTTTTCTTTTCGTATGCAGAAGAGTGGATTTACACAACGAACTCAAGAACTTATGCATTACTTTACATCAGTAAAATCATCGAGTATGGTTTTTTAGTTGAATAACTCATGATGCAGGAAAAAATTATTGCGTTCATTTGTGTAGTCATTTAAGAGCCAATTTATTCAGTATTGCTCAACTTGCTGAAAACTCCAAAGTTGACCAACTTACAAGTTGACTTCAAATCCGTAGTTGAATTGAAAGTTGAAAAAAGTTTTTATTCACTACTTTGAATCTAAACTTTAGAGTTGAAATCCAGAAGTTGATCAACCTGCAGTTTCTAAAATATCCTTGGGATATTTGTAACACCTGACACCCAAGACGTCATTTTCAACTTTTGGTTTGCATTAGAACAATGTTGCATTTGTGAATATGTTTCTTTATTTATTTTGGGTATTCAGAATGTTTGGAATAAGAATTTTTTGTTTCCTTATTTAATTAAATATTAAGGATAAACCATTATTTTTGATTTTGAATTTATTTCGAAATTGAAATAGAGTTTTCAGTCCATGTGAAGCGCGGAATCAAGAGAGTAGATACCAAGCGAAATTTAAAGATGCACAAAACGGATTACAATTTTTATTTTTTTTGATAAATATGTATATCGAACAATAAGGGGTGAGTTTTCACACACTAATTAATAAGTCTATAATTTGTTTCTATTATTTTGTTTTCCTAAAATGAAATTATGAAGGAAGAAACACAAATTTTCCATAAAGAAAAACAATGCAGGGTCAAACAGGAAAAGGCAAACCCCGAGCTTGTACCAAAAAAAAAAAAAAAAAAAAAATGGAAAAAAAGGAGCAACGAAGATCAACCTACCTACATGAAACGTAGGAACTGTTACTGTGGAATGGAAGGAGTAGATATGTTCGTAAGAGTAGATATGTTTGTTTAGTTGTCCGGCAAATTCGCCGCCCACAACTTGAACATCACAAGACCAGGTCCGGCAAATCGTCCCGTATATAACATGGAACACAATGCTGAAGTTTTCTGTTTATTAAAATTGGGCACTTAGTCTTGATTTTTGGACAACGTTATGGAAACCGCATGCTCAACACCAGGTTTTGTTCACCTTAAATTTTTTAATGGAAAATAAAACACCTAACAAGGCGAAGAATTCGATTGCAGCGTTAATTTACCCTTAAGCTTTTGCATTAAAAACTGCAGTGAATCTCTTAAACTTTTTCTTGTAATCATTGTTTTTGCTTTTTGTTCAAGTTTTGGTTTCTTACTGAAATTAGTTACTTAAATCTAGAAATACCGTTACTCAAAACTGGTTTTTGTATGTGTATGGGCAGACCGATTTACGCATGAACATTATATATGTGTGACATAATTATACCTACCTAAAATTTATTTTGTAGGGACGTGTTTGGTCCATACAAAGAAATGCAGGTTCATTTTAAGAGAAATACAAAACACCTTTTTAAAGTTTGTATAAAAAGATAAATCAAGATTTTTTATTAAAAAAATATACATCCTTTCATTAGCTTTGTGTATCAATATCGAATTCAATCAAACATGTTTTAAGATTGTGATTGGCATACGAATAAAATGTACCGTCTTTCGTCACAAGGCAATGAATCCTTTATTAAACTCAAAACCATAATTGTTGTTCCTTTCGAGAGGCGAAAACGATAAATGAAATCCTGGTCATCCCATTTATGGATTCCGACACGGGGAAGCATTTTATAGTCGCCTTTCAATGTATAAGGGTTCCTCCTCTGCATCTTCTTCGCAGCTCGAAATAGATGACGCCCAATTCTCCCAGAAGTAATTTCCACGAAACATTATTTATTTTATTAATTTAATTAAAACACAGCTTTATTTTCAATTATTTATTATTATTTAAAATAAGAGTTTTTTTTCCTTGAAGTGAAGGGCGAAATGTTTACACAACTCAATAGCACGAATGAATAAACAGAAATGAAGAAAAATCCCAAGTTTGCTCGCTAACTTCTACTATTTCGGGGAGTTGAGAAAATCGAAAGTTGAACAACTCTAGAGTTGAAAATCAAAAGTTGAAAACGTCAACTTCGAGTGTATAAAACCTATTTCTCAAGTTGACTGTAAAAATCCCAGAGTTATGTTCAACTTTGATTGAATAAATTAGGCCTAAGTTTTCTTGTTGTTGTCTATTCTCTTCATTTTTTCTTGAGTACAGCACAACATGCTACTTAAATAAGAAACTGGTGACCAGTGTTCCCATAACGGCATTATTAATGCTAGATCTAGCATTATAGAGAAGAGAAAAGCATTATGAAATTTTTAAATTATGCTAAATGCTTTTCTGGCATTCTTGTCCTTATTTTTTACCTTCTTCAATGCCAAAAATGATTTCGAGCAATTGGTTATATGATATCATATTTGGAAACAAATATTTAATAAAATAGAAAGCATTCTGATTTAACCTTAATAACGTCAAATCACGACGATTCACAAAATGCATGACTTTTCTAATAGAAATGAATTCATTAAAGCATCTGTTGCCGGAAAGTCGATTATTCAAATCCGGAAAGTCAATTATTTGGTCCTATTCAGCTAGGTCTCTTGTTCTGTTATTCTGCTATTATGTTATCAATTTCAATACAAAAGTTTGAGCTATCAAAAAATCTTTTATAAATTATAATATGGTATTCGGATGCTTAAATTGTTAAGAAATCGGTTAGAAATCTGCTATGAAATGTCAAAAGTTCGAAATTCACAAAACACAAATGCGTTTTGGATCTAGCTACTAACTTTATGCATCTGGGCAAAATATATTTAAGGAATTAGGTTGATTTGTGATTGGCATTGGACTGACTTTACTTCCAATTTCAAATCCTGAGTTTGAGGCACTCTTCATCCAAACGAATATAATTAAAACAAAAATTGGTCATAAAATTGCAAAAGAATTATTGAACAGCATTGTCCAATCCAAATACGCAAGAGGCTTAAGATAGAAGATAAATGCTACTTTTATTATAAGGTTCCAAGAAGTGTTATAGAGGAAGTTGGACCCTCGAAGAAGTATGAAAAACCTAAGGGTAAAGAAGATTATTTGTATGAAGAACTTTGGGCTAACTCATTATTTAATTAAAATCATATAACAGATAAGATATTATAAAAATAAAAATGTGATAAGTCTAACTGATTTAAGATTAAACAATTAACTACTAAGACATGTTCTTACTTAAAAATATTTTGCTGTAAAAGTTCCTATTATATACATATTTACATATAAAGGCTCTCTCAAACCAATGCGAAACATTCGGTGCGTCGAAGAAACATTCGCAGTTGGTGTGGGCACTCTTATTTATAATCCTGTAAATAAATTTTGAAAGGCGAATGTTTCTCCGCCGCGTTGGTGTGGGCACTCTCATTTATCACCATGTAAATTAATTTTGACTGACGAATGTTTCTCCGCCGCACCGAATGTTTCGCATTGGTTTGGGAGAGCCTTAAAGCTTTAAGTTTTGTTATTTTTAAATTAATTTTGTTTTGTTTTTCTATGTATGTATGTAAGGTATTTATGAGAAAAAAAAATATTTATTTTGCATTTTTATAAAATGTTTGTTTTTTAATCATCGATATGGACGTTTTTATATGGATTTTGAAATCTAGCATTTTGTTTTTGGAGCTCCCATATGATCTGGCATTAAAAAAAATTGAAATCTAGCATTATGAAATTTGAGATTATGGCAACACTGCTGTTTCTGAATGACTTTTATAATGAGAATAT
This sequence comes from Melangyna quadrimaculata, assembly GCA_949320155.1. Classification (NCBI taxonomy): domain Eukaryota; kingdom Metazoa; phylum Arthropoda; class Insecta; order Diptera; family Syrphidae; genus Melangyna; species Melangyna quadrimaculata. The sequence continues at coordinate 415,288,399 of OX439483.1, forward strand.
ATTAATTTACAGAAGAGATTAAATAAAATTCGATTAGCTCAGTTTCGAATTAATAATTCTTTGCTAAAATCGTATAATTTTTTGAATTGCTTAACGGAAGCACTCATTCCACTCAATATATGGACGCTTCGTCCCTGGTGCCCAGGTATCCAATGAAGTGTAACATTATTATTCTTTCCAAGGTCGTTTAACCTATCCAAACACTCACATATCAGTTTAGAACTAATGTCATAGGAGTTCGAGTTCAATATTTTGGTTACGGTAGTTTCTTTCGAGATTTCGTTCGGCAAATGTTCCTATGGCATTTACCTCTGCTTGGAAAATGCTAGTGGACTGCCCGACTACAGAGAAAGTTTGGTTCTTGGCCCAAAAATTCATGCACCCGTCCCTTTAGACGTTCTCGATACATCAGTGTACCACTTAATGGCATTGGCATAAAGAGAGTAGTTCACTGTTTCGCCTACCCACTCCTTCTTGCTACTAAACTCCGTTCTGAATTTTTTCTCGAAGTTGTACATTTTAGTCATGCCATCTCTTGGAATGTCAAGTTAACTTGATACTGAAGACTTGGAAATGCATTCTCTTTCCCTAATTCCTATATATTTTCCCTTCCCTGGCCAATCTTTAAGATGGCTCCCTTTGCTGCATTTTCTACCAACACATAAAGCGTGGTTAGGTGAAGGATAACCTCCATTGCTGCAGTGGGGCAAGTTCTTATTGCTCCAATAATGCATATGCATGCGAGCCTTTGAATTTTGTCGATACTATTTTTGACAAAAATTGTCAGTACAGGGAAGATAGGACAAGTAAAAGCTCTCATATAGTTTCCGTACTTAGCATTATATATTGCCTTAAATAATTCTGTTCTAAAAAGCATGAAAACAGAAAGCTTTTTTATAAAAACCACTGAAAAAGCTCTTTTCGATCGGTTTCAATGGGTAAGGGTAACTCTGTTGGAATATATTTTTTTTGCTCACACAGCCAGAGTAGAAAAGATTATATGATCAGTGTACTAGTGCTATGGGCATGCGATGAGGACGGTATGGTGGAGTGTATTTGCAGGGCATTACAACAACAATTTCTGTACGTGGCTGTTTTCTCAATTCAGTGCCGTGATAGTATACACAGGTGCCACTGTGTTGAAAAAAGCTCGCCCATAAGCCCTGTACTGAAATTTTTTGTCGAACAGAGTTCCTAGTTGTTGCTAATTCGGTTTTTTTGTGCCATGCAACCGCACCATAGGTAATGATGGGCGTTACCATCATGGTGTACATCCATCTAATGATGTTTGGTTTGCAACCTCATGATCTCCCTGCAAGTCTCTTGCATATCATTATGGCTTTCCCGACAGTTATTTCAACATGTTTATTCCAGAGTAGTTTGGTATCTAGCGTAATTCCTAGATACTTTACCTCCTTCTGGGTAACAATTACTTCATCAGCTTACCTTATAGTTTTCATGCGTGGCAGAAGCCTTTTCTTAGTTATTGGTATGATTGTTGTCTTGGTAGGGTTAATGTTCAGACCTACCGATAGACACCATTTCCTAGTAATTGTTAGTTCTCTTTGGATTGTATCACAGAGGGTTTCTTCAAACTTCCCTAAGGTACCTAAGGTAAAGCAATGTCATCAGCAAAGCCAATGCAATATTTCTGCTTAAGAAATAGTAGAGTAGATTATGTTAATATCCAAAAATTTGCTTTTTAGTGTGACGAAGGAGGGTTCCCCATCTTCTATGGACATGCCATGTCCTATCCCAAAGGCACACACTCCATCTGGGAGACTTCTACTACAATGATTCTATTATTGATCTAACAAACATTGTTAGTTTCGTCGGCTTCGAAAGAAACTCCAACTGGGGTCAACGAATTGGGAGAAAATCTCTAGATTTTTATGGTCTAAGTGTGTCAGTTTTTTTTTTTTTTTTTTTTATATTTAGCGCGCGCTAAAGTGGTTGTGAATACCCTTAAAGTGAAAAACACAGCACGAGCGATTAGGTAGGTTGGAGGGGATTTGAAAGGAGAAACCGATGTACATTGGTTTTGAATGTCTGTAGATCACAATGGGAGGGGAAGATAGAGCTGGGTAGAGCATTCCACATTCGTGTAGTGCGACTAAAGAAAGAATCTCTGTACTTAACAGTACGTCCGAAGTTGGGCTCAAGGGTAAACTGATGGGCATTCCTAGAAGCGCGAGTATTACGGTTGAATTGTTTAAGGGGAGGAATGCAACTGGCTATTTCACTAGAGCAACGTTTGTTAAAATAACGGTAAAATAACGAAAGGCATGAAACATTTCGACGGTGCTCCAGAGATGTAAACGTTTCCGTTATAGTTCTTTCACCTATCATTTTAAGAGCTCTCTTTTGAATTCTATCCAATAGACTCAATTGGGTTATTGGAGCACCTGCCCAAATATGGGAGTTGTACTCAAGTTTTGGACGAATAAAGGCTTTGTAGATCACAGCCAGATCAGAGGGGGAGAAAAATTTCTTGCATCGACGGAGAAAACCTAAACACTTAGCAGCATTTTTGACGATGTCAAATATGTGGTCGTTTCACAAAAGGTGGTCTGTGACGCACATACCGAGGACTGAAAGCTGTTCAGTTTCCTCTATGCAAGTGCCGCTCATGGATAGCAGCATTGGGGGTGGGTTCCGCTTTAACGACAGGAGACAGCATTGAGTTTTAGAAGCATTAAATTCTACACGATTTTTGTTTCCTCACTGGACAATACTATCAAGATCAGAATTTAATGGGCGTATCATACGCTGCCGTTCAAGTTCCACATCCGAAGGACATGGATGTGAATCAAGAAACGAATATAAAAAGCTGAGGGTACTGTCGTCATCAAAACAGTTTAATGGATTAGAAGTTTCAGATAAGAGATCGTTTATGAATATTAGGAAGAGGGTCGGAGACAAAACGGAGCCCTGTGGCACACCAGCATTTATTTTGTGGATTTCAGACTTGAAACCGTCCAATACAACTTGAATTGAACGGTCAAAAAGGTAATTTCTAATCCAACGAAGAAGAGATTCATCAATACCAAATGCGCGCATTTTCGTTAAGAGAGCTTGATGCCACACTCTATCAAACGCCTTAGAAATATCAAGCGCAATAATCTTACTTTCTCCAAAACGATGTAAAGATTTGTTCCACTGTTCGGTGAGATATACCATCAGACCTATTGCTACGAAAGCCGTACTGCCGGTCATTAAGAAGCTTTCGTTCCTCGAGATATTTCTTGAGCTGGAAATTAATCAGCGTTTCCATGACCTTGGAAAGAAGGGACGTAAGTGCAATTGGTCGATAGTTTGAGGGTGAAGAAGATACGCCTTTTTTAGGGACTGGCTAGACAAATGCTGTTTTCCATCCACTCGGAAAGAGACCAGTAGAATAGGACAGATGGAAAAGCTTACGCAGTGGTTTTGCCAGCGTTGAAGAACACCTCTTCAGAACAATGGGAGGGATACTATCCGGGCCAGCGGATTTGTGTATATCAAGATCTTTCATAACTCTGGCAACTGCACGAGTGCGAAAGAAGATTGGTCCAATGAAATCGTTTACGCTCTCAAGTACAAGAGGAGTAATAACACTTTCTGGCAGCGTCGAATTAACAGCAAACTGTGCTGCAAGCAAATTATCTAAAATAAATAAAATATCTATCGAGCTGACAAAAGGTGTATCGGTGAAGACGAGCGTTGGAACCGACGACGAAGTAGCATTTCGTATGTTCTTTGCAAATGACCAAACATTTTTACTACCTGTGGGACATTGTAGTATTTTTTGCCTTAATTTCTGGTCATGCAAAAATTTGCTTCGTCGAATATGAACATTACAGGTTTTTCTAGTTTGTTTTAACTTATTCCGGTTTTCCTCAGTAGGGTTGGCTAATAACCTCTTTACAGATCGAATCAAACCATGAGTTTTCTTTGTGATAGATTTTACCCTATTCGGGATGAAATTTCTCATTCCACAAAGAATTAAATTTGTGATCATATCTGAACTGGCATCTACGTCACTATCGAGGAAGCATAGTGACCAGTTAATGCTCCTGAAAAAATCATTGCGACCGTCCCAGTTGGCTTTCTCATATTGCCAAACGGATGTCAGCCACTTCAACCTAACCTCACTTAGCCTTGACTTGAATGGGTTTGGTCGGTGCTACTGCTCGAAAAGTTGAATTGTTCATAACAACAACAGCCACAAATTATAGAACATACGGGCTTGAAGCAAGGTCTGATGAAGGTGCCTATGAACATATTCATTACAAAGGTAAATAGTTACTTTTTTTGAGAACAAATGATTTTTGCAAATTTGAAAGAGGATATTGGAAAGGCTTGAGTTCAGGTCTTAGTGACGTCATGGCCATGGTGAAATTCTACATTTTAGCAAACGCGAGTTTATCTATCTCCACTAAACTATATTTTGGTTTCTGAAATTTTTCAAATCTAAAGATGTAGGACTCATGTCATAACATAACAGTCATCCACTATAACCATGATTTAACTCCATTTTACATTGTATGTAGTCCTTGTAAGAGTGTAAGTACTTAATGAAAAAACCTTTAAGCTTCAAGAGAATAATTTTGCTTTCATTTGCGTTCTGGTCTTGCTGGATATAAAGAATTCTTAAACAAATAAATATAAGTCTTTGGGTGTATAGAGATATAATATAGCTGTCCCTTTTATTTGTCAGTTTAACACCTCATAAGGATCGTACAGCGCAAAAACACCCTCATATTCTCTCGTACAACAATAACCAACATTCTCATTTAACACTCCTGCTACTAATTCGAAAATATGTACCTATGTATTTTTTGCTTGACAGATGTCCTTTGCGTCGAAAAATAATTGACCAAGAGAATCACGCCCAATGTAAAATAGCTGCGTTCTTTCGCTTTCATTATTTGTCATAAGCGAAAATTAACTTAATGTTATTTGTCACATCTCACCAGCCAAGCCATCTAGCGACCAATTCAATTCCACCCCAACCCGAACGCTATAACCCACTGTTTCCTGCCAAAATGAACCAACTGAACTGGCCGAACCAAAGTGACATATACCTACCTAGTTTAACTTCCCGGAAGAGAACCTTTTGCTAACAGGACTATAGGAATAAAGGTTTAGGCATCATATTTAGTGGATGCATTCAACACAGATTCTTTTCCGACCCGGATAAAGCAAAAAAAATACGCAGGGATGCATTTCATCCCTCTTGTTCATTTGATTATCATATCGTCTCTGATGTAGATGGGATGTGAATTGTGAAGTTTTAAATCCTTTGGGAATAATATTGTTGTATCCCCCTCGATTGTCATTTATTTTTGCAATGGCATTTTCCTTTTATCCAATCCATGGCGGGATTCAGAGAGTCAGATTCATATCAAAATGTCCTGCCATCGAGATTAATAACCCAGGCGAGTTCTTGCATGTCCTATCACAATCACAAGGGATGAAGCAAGCTCTATGGCTTTACTGCTTATTATAGTCGGTATAGGTACGTGATGCACGTGCGCGTTTAGCTAAACCCCGAAAATGGAAAAAAAATCCATCCCCCGATGAAGGACTTTACAAAACTGACATGAAACGAAGAAGCAGCAGCAAAAAAAAAATAATATTTGATGATGATAAAGGAATCCTCTTTGGAATGCCACATAAAATCCAATTATTCCCTTCGTCCTGATTCGGTTATGCTCATTAACGATTTGATGTGGTTCGCAGAAGGGTAACTATCACAATCTACCTTTTTGTGTACTTATCTTGTATTCAGTAAGGAATAAGCAATAATGTAAAGTAACAACAACAACAAGAACGAAAAAACTTTTAAAAGGATTTTTAAATTTAATTTCAAGTTCTAAACACAAGGACGACCATTTCAACTCGTATATTGAAGGACTGTCTCTGGCTCTGATGATGTTGGGTAGGTACTCTTACAATTTGAAACCTCAGGAGACAAAAAGTCACTCTTTTTGCTAAGCGAAACCTAATTTCGTGATTGTGAGTTAGTGACAGTGAAGTTGGTTTGTTTTTACGTGATGTTGATTTTTTTTTTTTTTTTTTCTTTTAAAACAACTTTAAACTCAGTCCTTTTCCATTGTTAAAAAACGAACAAAAATTAACTGCGTTTTAATAGAAGGATCTTGTGTGTAGTGTCAACCAGATAGAGGGCATACGGACACGGCTGTGGCGGCAGTAAGGCACGTGATTGACATAATAAAGTCAATTATGGCTGCAGTTTATGTTCAATCCAACAGCAAAAAAAGGACAATTCTTATTCATCTCGTCCTTTGTTACATTTTTTTTACATTTTTTTACATATTATTCTATTATACCTACATAAACCTACTCACATGAAGATGATGAGCGATCCAATGAAAAATGATATCTAAAGGCTGTGAATGGGAATGTCTGTGAATACATATTGCAAAAGGACAACATTCAGATTTCAAAGTTGATGCTTTCGGGTTGAATTATGATAACGTCGTTGGGGTTATTCTTGGTAAAAAATAAGTTGATGGCATCGTTAGAAATCATTTGGATATACTTCGATGGAGTATGAAAATTTCTCATGCAGCACGTACCATTAGAATAACCTAACCCTTAGAACATGTGTGTGGTTGAAAATGTTTGTATTCTGTAGAATCTGTTTGAAGTTCACATAACAATAATGGTTTTGGGGAAAGATGAACAAATAATGAGATAGAGAAATGGTTGCATGAGTTTGGTTACAAGATTTTCAAAGAAAAAGATATTACTACTGTATAGGAGTGCAATTTTATTTCAAAGTAAATAACTGTTATTTAAGCTGGGGGTTTCTTTTGAAAACTGTTTCCATATCTTCAAAATGAAGAGAAATGATTTCACTAAGTACAGATATTTTTTTCTAAACTTTTTTTGCTGAAGTTTGCATGCCATTGCCATGGAAGCTGTATTTAATGTGTAAATTAATAAATGTTTACAAAGATATTCACAATTCATTAATCACTTACAATAATTGTTGTTACATTTATGTATATTAAATAAATAATTTATTTTACGACTACACAGTATAAAGTTGGACTGACAAGTAACATGTCCGTCAAATAAACTGAAAAAAATATATAAACATGAGCACAAATCACATAAAGATCATATTGTAGAGCTTTTTCTTTTCCTCTTCTTCACCAAATGCTTGTAGTGTGGGCTGACGTCTTCCATATCGAATCGTCTGTTCATTGTGTTATCAGCCTTGATTATATGCAGCATTTCGATTATCATCCTTTTGTTTTGATGTTCTTCTAGCTGATGATGTCCATAACGTTGTGACAAAAAGAAAATATTTGTTTCATTTGACCTGAAGCCCAATTATCTATGGTAAAAGCGGGTGAGATGGTATACCTTTTTTATTTGTCCAATATCTTCGAAAATATACAACATTCCCTTTTTTTATTTTACATAAATATTCTTTATTAAATAAGTTATTATATAATATATTTACAAAGTTTTGTAAAGCAGACTTCAATTTTTAATTAAATTATTAAAAAAATATTAAGAAAAACCATCTCCCCCTATGGGGTGGGTGAAATGGTATACCGTGGTGGGTGAAATGGCGCATGATTTACTTTGTATTTATTTTGCCACAATCGTTGCAAGTATGCTTAAATGATGTTTGTGCATGAATCATGTGCCCATATGTGGTTTATGATAAGCAGCAACCAATCATCTTTTTGTTTGGTGGAATTGTATTCCTCTGCGCATCCCACCCAATTTATTTTTGCGAAGAGTTGTCGGTGGTACATTGTAAACTTTAACAGCAAATTTAATCGACATTTAATGCAGCCTTCAAAGAAACTTCTGAGTTTTGACCAAGATCCCCTGTTAGATCATGTTTCTTCTTATAAATTGTTGGCATCGAAAAAAATTTATAATAGAGCAAAGCAAAGTTTGATTTACAAAAAAAAAAATATTGGGCGGGTGAGATGGCGTGCGGCCACTGTGCACCAAAGTGAATAAGTGTGTTATATAATGCGCCATCTCACCCTCAAAAAACTTCGTCATCTCCCCCTTTTTGTCATTCCCACTAATTTTTAGGCTCATAAAAAACAGGTAGAATTTTTGCAAGCTTTTCATAGACAGGTCCCAGTCAATACATTTTCGTATGTTTTAATGAATCATCGACATCAAAGAAATATTTTTTAATTTTTTTGCATCACAGTAGAGTCGACGAACACTGCCTACTTCTATTTGAAATGAGAAAATGAATACAAAAATGGTTTTAAAATTTTGTTTGGACAATAAATGTAGGAGATATTAAAGGTGCGCCATCTCCCCCGGTGCGCCATCTCACCCGTTTTTACCCTATAATAACAAAAGGTCACCAACATCATAATATTCAATGTGTAAAGTTAACGTGTGCTCAACATCGTCGACTCACGATGGACAGATATGACTTCGACTCAAGGACTTTGTCTACTTGGGCTCCACTATAACCTCGCAAAATGACATCAGGCCAGAGATAAAACGAAGAATTACTCTTGCCAACCGCTGTTTCTTCGGTCTAAGAAGGCATTTGAGCAGTAAGGCCCTGCCTCAGAGAACCAAGGAGTCTTTATAAAATACCCTAATCATCTCGGTCCTGCTCTTTTGGGCAAAAGAATAGATACTGAAAAAATGGGATGAAAATCTGCTAGAGTGCTTTGACAGGAAGATTTTTCGTTATATTTTCGGTCCGGTATATATCGAAGGAGTGTGAAGGAGAAGATTCAACGACGAGCTATACGGGCTATACAGCGACGTTGACCTTGTCATGAAGCTGATAATACAGCGGCTGAGATGGCTTGGGCTCGAGGAGCGTATGGACAGCAACGCACCCGCCCGACGAGTCTTCGAATCCAACCCCGATGGTGTACGCAGGAGAGGAAGAACCTATAACAGGTGGCGCGAACAAGTGGAAAACAACATCAACCAACTCGGTGTGCGCAACTGAAAGCGGCTAGCTAGGGACAGAGCTGGCTGAAAGGGGCTTGTTAGTTGAGGCTGAAGCCCATCCTGGACTGTTAGCGCCATCTTAAGTAAGTAAGTAACGTGTGCTGGTTACATTTCATAGGGGTCTGATTCCCCCAACATTTTTCAAAATGTATGTCTTCCTCCTAATTTATACTAGTGATTGTTATCAAGTTCGAATTTATTTTCCAGAACAAAATCTTTAATAAAGATATCTACTCCCTGAGTTGCTGGCAATCTGCGAAGAACTTAGATGGGCAAACTAATTGATAAGTGGGAATTTGCCAAATGGACCCCTCACTATATGTTTGTGATTAATATGTTTTACACTTTTTTATTGCCGGGAAGAACTATTTTTTTTTCGAGTATGTTATTACAGTGCATGTTTTGTTTAACCCTACGATAATAGGCGCCCTTAGGATTTTTCCCAGGAGGAGGGCAGACATTTTTTTCTTAAGGCATGTTTTTTTTAAACATTTTTGCTCCATAGTTGGCAGGTCTACGATAACTTTTTTAATTGTTTTTGTCCGATTTTGGGCTTCTTTTTTAAAAGTCCACCAATTTTTGTCAGTTTTTTGAAAATGATGTACCGATTTTTTGGAATATTTTTTTATGTTTAATACATTAATTAAAAATATCGGTTTCCAAAAATGTTTTTTTTATGTCAAAATCATCATGTGAAAACGTGTTTTTATTCTTCATAAATCCCTGAAAATAAGGCACATTAATACTAACGCCTACAAATATTTTTCATCTTTACTTGATAGCGAAGAAAATAATTTAACTTTTTATTCTAAAATACATCAAAAAAAAAAAAAAAACAGATCACGAAAAATATGTACAATTAAAAAAAAAAATATTTAAATACTCATCGATATAAAACTTAGTAATTTTTTCACCGAAATATCCGGATAATCCGGATATCAGGATCCAAATCATGGATCCGAGATCCAAAACTATCCGGATAGATCTGGATCCAAGGATCCGACACTGGATCCGGATTTCGATCCGAAGATCCGAAACTATTCGGATACTTTTAGATCTAAGAACCAAGATTTGGATCCGGATATCCGGATATCCGGTTTATCCGGATATTTCGGATATCGGATCCTGGATCTGATTCGAATTTTCGGGTCCGATCCGGATATCCGAATTATCCGGATACTTTCAAGCACTAAAACAGAGCCAGGGGGAAAACGTTGGTCTCCCACAGAAGAAAATCAAGCAAACGTTCGTATTTGCCAAAAGTATCTTGTACAAAAAATAAAGCATTTTAGGATGTTAAAATATCACATAGCTAAGGGGGAAAGTTCCCAACCCCTTTAGCCCCCCCCCTAGTGGGCGCCTTTGCTTTATTAGTGGTTTTCAAGACATCACAATAAAAAATGGGAAAATCACTGTTCGTCTGCCGCGCAGAAAAACAATCTAGTTTTCGATAAGGCGCTAGAGAGTTTTACATAAATTCTTGCAAAGCACTACCAAGAAGCTAACACGGGCCTTGGCGATTATGAACCCTTTTGCCTCGTCAGGAAAAAAGAAAAAAGTTGGCTTATGTGGGACTTAATCCCGCGATCTTTTGAATGTCAGTCCAATGCGCTAACTAATACTGGGCTAACTCGCTATACAAAAATTCAATGTCAAAAGTGAATAAGTTTCATGTCTGATTTACTTTGGCACGTATTTCGGGTGCTGTTTTTCGCCTACTTGTTTTGCATGTTGTCTCTATTAGCAAATCCTCATGTTTTTGTTGTAGCTCTAGGCCATCCTGACCGTAGTTTATCCTCAAGACAACCGGTTTGAGAGTGGCGTTCAATGGCACGTTGAACATAGTCCTTTGATATTTTTAACTGCGAAGCAACTTTGGTCGATGTTTACCGACTCTTATAAAAATCACAGCAAAAAAGATACTGTGAATTTTATTATTCTAGGGAAATTTGTTTAAATTCGTGCGACTTTCTAATTTGCTATTTATTATTATTACTTTTTTATATCAACTATATAAGCCATCCAATATGAACCATTTATTGTGTCACTATTTGCTTCTAGCACTATAACATGAACTCAACACCCAGAAGCAATACTTAAAACTTAACCCACATAACCCAAAGGACTTGAAGACAAATAAGTGGAAGCAAAAATGTTGTTTTTATTTTTGTTTCTATTTTTTCCTGCAACATTTTCCAAAGGCGAACGTCTCAAAATTTCTCCAGGGAAATTTCAGGATTTAACTGTGAATGTTGTGTGTTTCATTTCATTCGCATTCAGCCACCCGTCTAGTGTGCCACCCATCACTATTCAAATAGGGTTTTTAGTTCAAATATTTCACTTCATTAAAAAAAAGATTTACTGTGCCTGGTAACACCATCAGCTTCTATTGATTTGCATCTTTCGAAAAGCATTCTCTATTCTGATGCTGAATAAAAGAGGACATACGATGCAGATAAACTTTGTTCAACAGTGTGTCGCAGTTAAATGCTTTGAATAGAAAACCATGAAAGCCAAACATTAATTCGTAAATTTGCGTTAATTTACGCTTTCTTGTACTTTTTTACTATCACTTTGTAAAATTTAACAATTTGTAAAATGTTGTACAAAAAATTAAGTAAACAACGAAATTGAATGAGAGAACAATATAGTTTGAAAAATACAAACTTTGTTTTAGAAACAATTCAAAAAAGAATGTAAATAAACGGGTACTACTGTAGTTTCTCAATTATTCTGAGTTGGGTTGAATTGAGTTTTATAGTTTTTGTAGCAATTTTTCTTAATGCGAACGGGCCCAACTGGAAAGGCAAGCTGCTTCTTGTGCTGCTGATGCTGTTGCTGTTGCTGACTGCTTCTGGGCTTGGAGGTGCAATCATTAGGGAACCAAAAACGAGTGCATGTTAACACAAACGGGGGACGAGGGTATGGTGCGTCGTCATCGTCTGGTTGTGGCAACACTGGGTGGGCGTTGGCGTCGTCGGGGAATGTGATTGTTCACTCTTTGACTTCATTTACATCTACAATATTGCAGCAAATACTCTACTCTACACACAGATGTGGTAATTTAAAAACATGGAAGAAGTAATTATAAAGTTTGGGGAATTGCATGAAATGACAAAATATATATAAAGTTTAAAGAAATGTTATCCTTTACAAAAAAAAAGGAGGACAGTGTTTATGTTAGTGTTCTAGAATACTTAAAGTATATCCTGAAGGGAGGTGAATGATGTATGTAGGTATGGATAAAAGCTGCTCCACAACAGATTTCACATTTATGAAAAGTTTGTGGGTTAGAAATTCTAGAACTGTAGGTACATTTATACACTTTGTTAGAATTTGAGTTTAAAGTTGATTTTACAATTTTGTTGAAATGTGTCACTCTTATAAAAGATACGGGGTGAGATGCCCCCTCGAAACCTTAAAGGTAAGAGGTGAAAGTTGAAGTGAGGTTTTTGGCTTCTTTTCTGGATTGCATCATGATTTATATAAAATTAAACATAAATATTCTCAAACAATTACACAAATAGAAGAAAGATTAAGCAAATATATATGAAATGACACAATTAAGTTTGAAATAGATAGTTTTTTTTATTAAATAAAATTTACTTAGGTAGATCGGGTGAATTTTGTAAGATTATTTAAAAGAATAATTAAAAGTATTTACATTCACTGAAACTAGTCAAAGTTAGTTTAGGTTTGTAGATTTAAAATAAAGCCAAGCTGAGTTCAGGTTAGGTTTTCGACATTATATTCCCGTTTGTTTTGTTGGTAGGTACTTGTTCTATAGGGCAAGTAATCGTTTCGTGTTTCGAGATTTTAGTCAAAACTAGCATTACCTACAAATAGAGACACTCCAAAAAAGTTATTTTCGACAAGACGTCCGTCAATCTGTTTGACTGTGAGTCCTGATGTATGTAAGGTTAGGTTAGGTTATAGTGGCTTCCAGCAGTGAAGCTGGAAGCTTCTAATGTTTTCTCCTAACTCGTTAAAACCAATTGAAGCTCTTTACAAAGCGGCCGACACTGTTAATATCCGAGCTTGCTAGAACAGTAGGATCATTGTAGAAGAAATCTCAAAGGTGGAGTTTAAGCTTTTGTGATAGAGTGGGACATGTACAGAGAAGATGAGGAATAGAGAGTCCTGATGTACATTGAGATAGAAACTAAATTACTATTCACATGAGATGGACCAAAAAACTACGAATGAACGAACATTCGTTCAATTTGACATTTCTTTCACATGGCATCTATTTTAATTCGTCGTGAATGGAGAATTAAAACAAAAACAATAGTTATTTTGAGGTTAGACGCACGCGAACAATTCATTCGTTGTAGTTTGGATGGTATGTGGAACGCGAAAAGATTTCGACAATTCGTTACAATCAATTGCAAATTGTGACGACCAATTTGTTTTATCGAATTTCTTTTATGTTACAATTAGGTAAAACGTAAATTTTACTATCCCAATATTAACAAAAATTAGTTTCCTACCATTTTGTTTGGATTTTCTGAAGAATTTAGGTCTATAAATGTTTTAAATCCCATTTGTTTGTTTATTCGTCGGTAGTTGGGTGCTCTCATGTGAATAGTCTTTATATGCAAATGGACGGATTTGCTCCAAATTTGGTGCGAAGCATATTTTGTGATATGCTAGAGAAAAAAATTCTTTTTATTCTAGCTCATTTAGAACGTATAAGCTTTTATAGGAACAAAGATTTAAGTTTTAAAAAAGTTTTCTTAAAAATTACTTGTCAAATTTTGATTTAACCTCGTGTTTACCCACCAGTTTTTGCCAAAAAAGAAAACGAATAACGGAAATGAATTTGTAGGATTTTTTGAGTAAATTGCCTTTTCAAAGACATGTTTCCGAATTTCTTTTTTTCATAATTTGGCATTTCGGTACTTCAAGGTTAGCCAAAAAATATTGTATTTAATTTAAAGTTTGTATAAATAATTATGTATAGAAATAAAATCCAAGAAAAAAACAATTTTCCTCATTAGATGTTATACAATGATTCACAGGTAAGGAAACTAAACTATTATTATTTTTCCAGAAACCGTTTTATATCGCGTAGTTAAAAAACTTCGAAAAGAGCAAAAAACTTTTTTTTTTAATTTTTGAACAAATAAAAAAAAAACTTTTAAGTAGGTACCTATACATAGAGATTCTTTCTTTAGTCGCACTAAACGAATATAGAATGCATTACCCGCCACTATTTTTTCCTGCCATTTTGATATTCAGTAGTTTAAAACCAACGTGCATCGACATCTCCTCTTAAATACTTCCATAATTTTCCTAATGCTCGCACTGTGCTTACACAGTTTAAGGGTAGTAATAGTAAAAACCCTTTCAGTGCGCGCTTAAGCCTAGTAGGTAAGCTGCTGATGGGAAACGTAATATCCCATACAAAAATGACATGACGAAATCATAAGCGAAATATTTCGTTCGACCAACGAAATTGATGATTATAGCGCTTTAACAAGCCTCCACTCCATTTTTGCACAGAATTAATTGACCGGAAATAATTATTAATTGTGTGCAGAAAAATGACATTTGGATTCGTTCGTGTTATTTGTTGTTACTTTCAATACAGCATGGCTGTTGTTTGATTTTTTTCGTTAAATTTTGTTTTTTTTTTATTTGCAATTTGTGAAATTCTTCATGAGTATTTTTCCGGTGTGTTTTCATAAGCATTTCGTTGTCTTTTTGGAGACTACAGGAAAATTTCGTTTTGCATCAGCAGCGAACTGGCTCTAATACAAAAAAAAGTACGTGTGATTCAGTAGTTGGTATAAAGTCTTCTAGGTAATGTCGTTTTCTGAAAATGAGCCTTTAACTCCTAAGCCTAGTACGCTGGTAATGCGTAACGAAATTTTTCTTTGGTGTCCAACATGACAGCGAAATGCCTACGGAAACCACAGCGACGAAATTCTCTTTGAAAGTGTCACCATAATGACAAAAAAAAAAAAAACAAACACAAAGCAAAAACAATCACGGAAAACCATGCTGTAGGGTAAAGGCGGGAGATATGGTACCCCTTTTTTGTTTTTCTTATAGCTTTAAAAGTAAAAAGGATATTCATTTCAAACATAGATTTATATAATCTATAGCTAATTAATGAACCAAACAAAATTGATTACTAGGGGATTTCACAATGCAAAACATATTTTTGTTCAATAAAAAAATACATTACAAAAATGAAAAGTGAAAAAACTGGCGGTTGATATGGCACCTACTGGCGGGTGATATGGAACTTTACTTTTTAAGTGATTTTTTGCCACAGTTGTTGTTTATATACGTAAAATGCATTGGGACTTGAAAAATTGTGCACTTCATGCACTCGAAAGTTACAACAAAAACTGTTATAAAATTAAAACCAAAAAAGGGGTGATATGGCACCAGTGTAAATGTACTAAATTTGCGGGGTCCCATTACTTTGGACATTGCCACTGTTATTCGGAATTAAAAAAATCATTTACGTATGTGCAATGTGCAGTTATATCGGTAAAAAGAAACAAACAGACACGATTCACTCTTTGTTTTTCCGTTAAAACGAAGACCTGACACCGAAAACTTTCGTTTCTACACTAAATTTAAAAAAATACAAAAAAATAATCTTACAATTTTTTTTGTATTTTCGGTTGTAGTTCAAACATTTAACAAGCTTCTTTGATTTCAACTGCACCCGTTAGAAGCTTATGCGAAACTTAAACATATTATGAAGTCATTGTTTAAGAAAAAAAGTCATTTAGTGGGAAATATTGAAAGGGTGCCATATCCCCCGCGGTGCCATATTACCCGACTTTACCCTAATAAAAGAAAAATGAAATAACAAACACGAATGACACTAAAAATGTCATTTTTCCGCGCATATGAATTAATGGTCTGGTCAATTGATTCTGTGCGAATAATAATCTGCTACAATTAGCGATTGAACAGCGTACTGCAAAACGAAAAGCAGAACGAAACTTTTCGTTTATTATTTCGGTGTGTCATTTTCGTATGGGATTTTTCGTTGTAATTCAGCAGAGTACTAGGCCTAAACATAAAATCAGACGCAATATTTTATTCTATGAACAAAACACCGATTCAATCATGCAGACTCCTATTAATTTAGCTTTATAAATTAATTTTTTGGTTTAAGTTTTAGTTTTAAGCATCAAAATCAAATCAAAAATGCTTTTAAGTCTCATTAGTTCACTTAGTGTTTTGAAAAAAGCATTTTAACTAAAAACTTTCTAATCCCATCGCAATTCCATTACTTAAATATATCAATTTATTTTAATCTGTTAACCCTCAGCAGCCATCACTAATTCGCACAGTGGCAAAAATACATACATTTATGTTTGTAGGTATGTATTTATAATATATGCATGCGTATGAGTATTGCGTAGATAGGTATATGAGCATATGTATATGCAAAAATCTCTCAATTTCAACTCTAAAAACTTAATGAATCATGTTGGTTTTTGAGCTTTATAGAAAAATTGTTTATGTATAGCTAAATCTAATAAATATGTAAATTTATCTGCAAGTGATTTGTATACCATATTGGTTTTGTTTGGTGGACACATACATAATAAAATTCCAACCACACCATATCGAACCAACCACGGTTTTAAACATAACCACAAAACATGACCAGATATACAAATACCTACATATTTTATATATAAGAGTGGAATGGTATATATGTATTATGGAATGTAAGGATTATTTGTACATATTGCCGTTATTCATTTTAAAATCATAGTTTAACAAAAAAAAAAAAGCGATTTTCGTTGCTGATACCTATTTAATTTTCAATTATCCTGTCGTGTAGTGTTTATTTTTTTTTTCTGCAGAACAGCCACATAAATCTACACGTGTACAGATGTTTTTTTAATCGATTTTTCAGATCAAGTAGTGATGAAATTTTATTGTAGGTCATTTCACAAAAAAAAATGTCAGCATACTATAATGCAAAAATGCTTTTTATTTAAAAAGGAAATACCTTGTCCGACAACAACCGACAGATGAACATTATATTTACAAATTATATAAAAAAAAAAACCAAAATCAGTTACGAAACATTGAATGCGAATTCATATTACAACATAAAAACCAAATTCACAAACAGGACACGTTTTCTGACGGATGTTGTCAACTACTGTCATGTTTGGGATGCATATTGAGAGCAATGTGAATATATACTTTTTTTTTTTGTTGTCTTTTTTATGCTTATTTGTTTTGTTTTTATGTTTCAACTATAAAATGCAATGAAGAGTTAACAACAAAAAAAAAGATCTATGTAATTGGCTTTTTAATATGCATTTAATACCCGCTTTAAAAACTAAATTGCTTGCAATTTGTTTAATAAATAAATATAAACAAAAAAAAAATACTACAGAGATACTGAAATTAAATCAATGCGATAAAAAAATGAATTTAAAGTATTTATGTAGTTAAAGCAAACACCCATGTATCGTCAATACAAAATAAAACGGAAAAGAATAATATTTTTGCGATTTAAAACAAAATACTTTTATGTACGCCATTTTAAGTAAACACCTATGTATTTTTTCTATTAATTTTCAATTCAAAATTAAATTCCAAGAAATATTTTCAAAGGATTTTTTTTTTTAAATATCGAAGTGCGAAAATTTAACATTTGGTCAATGACCTGTCAATATTGGCATGTGAAATTATTTACACAAACTGGATGATGAAAAAGTCGGATGTTGTTATGAAGTTTTGTTTTAAATAAAGAATTACAAGCATGGCCTGGATGCCGTCTGCCGGATTTTATCTGAATTTTGTTTTCAATGAGATAGATCCAACAAATCAATAATATCTCAAAAGTATATACAGTTATTAAAAAGTTTATACAAAAATAATATAATTATGAAATAGTCAATACATTATTGTTCTTAATTTAACAATTTGACATGCTTATATTACTTTTTGAATTGCAGTTATATAAAGAAAGACATAAATTTATGTGCGTCATTAAAAGAGTATAATTATGAAAAAGAATTTAACAAGCTTTCAGTTTAGCTAAAACGAAAAAATAAATAAATTAAATAATTAAACAAGCTTCTAGTTGATTTAAAAACTTAATTTAATCAATAAAACAAGCTTTTAGTTTGGCTAAAACGAAAAAATAAATAAATTATATAATTAAACAAGCTTATAGTTGAGTTAAAAACGAAAAAAAATAATTAAGTAAATTAAACAAGCTTTTAGTTTAGCTAAAACGAAAAAAAAAAATTAATCAATAAAACAAGCTTTTAGTTTGGCTAAAACGAAAAAAATAAATTAATTAGAATTAAGTATTAAACGGAGCATTAAGACCTACAATATAAAATAATATACCTATTCTTATTAGGATCAGAACCAGAGAAATATTAAATTACCAAACGTGTTCTTATTAAGTAGTGAAATATAGAGGCTTTTAGTTTAGCTAAAACAAAATTTATCTATTAGACTTGAAGAATGTATCTGCTTCAAAACATGTTCAAAAATGATTTTCTGTAATTTTTCGCATGAGCACCTTTCAACCACTCTCCCCGTTAAGAACATTGAAACATTGTTCGGAAGACAAGAAACTTTTGTTAAAATGCAGTCTACGGATTTCCTATTGGGCAGACTGCTAGAAAATGGTATACATCTTCATTTTGGTTCAGATTACAGAGCGAACAAATCGAGTTTATATCGGGCCTGTGTGGCCTGTGGTTAAGCTCAAGAGTTTCAGTTCGTACTTTAAATATTGTACTTATATCTAACATTGAAAGATCTTCATTGAAATAATTACTAATCCCCAAATTTAGATTAAGACGACGGTAGGTAGGTCTAGAAGCTGATTCCCTAGCCCTTTTAAGATTCATTCGGTACATTCTATCATCAATCATAGATATGCAACCGTAAAAAATGGTTTTCCAATCTTCTCTGTTGTTGACCTTTAAATTCAGCGCTAGGTTATGTGTCAAGGTAAGTTTATGCCAGTTTTTGAAAGGGGAATAGCCGCAACGAAGTGATATTGTTGCGGTAAATTTTACCACAACAATTTTCACTGGCCTATTTCTGTATCCATAATCCATTTAACCTTCATTTTCTATTGTGGCTCCAAAATGCTCTTAGAGTTCAGTAGTTAGATACCTGGTTTCCATCAACCAGAGACCTGCTCTGGCAATAAACACAGGTATTCGATCGAAATTAAGTGGAACAGTTGGTTCCAAAATACGATACTTTGTTTTCCCCGCGGACGGACGGTATCATGTTGATGTGCCGGCGGATGAGCTGAAGAAGTAAGCGAGTCAGGCGGACTCTTACTTAAATCTTAATAAACAAAACATCATCCTAAATTTAACTTAACTTATCAATGTATGGTAATGTGGGTCATTAACGCTTAGTGTCTAACTTTTGAAATTCTTAATTTTAGTTTTAAAGTATTGAATTGTCTATAGAACAACTATCGGAAGTTATTTAATAGAGTAGGGTTCACATTTTGAAAAATATGACTTCCTTTATCTCTTCTAAAAAAAATGTAGAATGGTCTCAATCGCGCTTCGAATCACGCACGTATAGTTTTTTGGTAACTGAGAAAATGCTCAGAATAAGCTTCTTCTGGATTTTAATTCTTTTGATTTTTCTCGAAAAATATAGTTTTGGGATGGGTCTGAACTCGCCCATTAAGGTTCGGCAAGTTTTGGAATAACATCCAACAACTTGCTGAATCCGTGCATGCGAGCGTGAGTGTAAAGTTTCGCTGATAGTCAACAACGGAGGTTTTCTGGGAGCGAGGAGTCTTTTCAGAAAGCTGGTGTCCCGTGACCGACAATCACGAAAACGTATGGCTGAATGTATGAATGTGTGGGTGAATGGAATGGTCGAGGGAAGAAAGTTTTGTAAGCTGGGAAAGTCACTCTGTTGCGAGCTAACTCAGCAACAAGTTGTAGCTTTCAGGAAAAAGATCGAGCAAAAGATTGGAGATTATTAAAAAGGAAAGTCGGAAATTAAAGGACTAAGTTTGGAAATATTTTTAGAAGAAAAGGGATTCTAGGTGCGAAGAAACTAGGTGGAAAATTGCGAGGAGATAGAGGAGTAAAAGACAGATAAGTAGAGTTGAAGATTTGATAAAATTATTTTGGTTAATTATTGTTAAATTGAATAAATTTCCGATAGTGTTTTTTTATTGATATAGTTTTAGCCCGGTTAAATTATAGTTCGGTTTAATTTCGTTTCAAACTCAATAAATTTTTGGGACGCGTTATTTATTTCTTTTGTTCGGTGTTAACGGCCCAGTTTTACCTTGTTCTTTGTGGCTAAACGGGTCTCTGTAAGCCTATTAAATTATTCGTGTATATTAATTTTAACTGAAAAGATCTTGGGTTTTAATACTACACGTAAAGGTTTCCCAAGCAATTTAGCTTCATTAAAACTATTTTAAAAAGTAAATTTGTTCTTTAATTTCAATTTAAAAATTCGTCGTTGTTGTTTGCTTCAAAAGGTTTGTGATTTCCTTTCTTTCAAAAAAAAATCACTGGCGCCCATTTTGTGCAAGTACACCCTGTACTGCACATTACCTTTTTTTTCAATTTACATTTTTTTATTATTCTTTTATTAATCGAATTCGATTACTAAAATCATTTTTTACTGAACCTACCCCATTGCTGAGCTACTGGGTGACAGCACTACATATGTGTTGTTGGTTGTGAGTTATTAAACGCACCCACTTCATTCTGTCATTGTCATTTGTCATTGTCATTTCACTTTGTTCGCACTCGTTCGTGAAAATTTGTTTTGGATTCGGAAATCCATTTGTGTTTCATTCATCCTAAAATCGCGTTTATAAATATAAGCTAAATTTGTTTATGTAAATTATTATTAGGTCTATGCATCACTTTAGAGAGGAAGTCTGCGTTGGCTTTCTTGTTCCCAACATATATTTGTGGTAAACCGAACTCAAACGCAGATGGCGTAGTTGGGAGTATTAAACGGTTACCGCAGCTGTTAATTGTAGAATTGAAAACCTGAAATTTTGATGTTGCTTCGACAAAGATTTTTGTCAAAAATTGCGACCAAATTGTATTAATAGCCGACTTTGCAACTGCAAGTTTATCTTAATACTCGTATGAGGTTTATTACTCAAATTATGAGAAATAATGAATCTTAGATATTTAAATTCAATAACAAGCTCAATATTAGCTCCATCTAAACTCCAGTTCCGTGCACTATTATAATGTCGGTTTTGAGGTCTGAAAATCATTATATTAGATTTGGTGATATTGATTTTAAGATCCCATGTATCACGAAAATGTTTCAGTTTGTTTATCTGCAGCTGTAACGTCACTGAGTTATAAGAAAAGATCACTAAGTCATCAGCATACAGTAAAAGCTTGACAGATAAATCACCAAAACAGACACCTCCCGGTAAGTGATTTTCAATATCATTGATAAACAATGCGAACATCAGTAGGCTCAAGATGCAACCTTGAGGAACACCCGTTTCTGATCTAATTTATTTACTTTTGCATTTGCCACTGCAAACCACTGCTGACATACATATTTAACAAAAATTGTTCGTATACCCGAATAAATTTCGTAGGCCAATCCGTGCTAGTTTATATAAAAGTGATCGCCTATTGATGGTGTCAAAAGCAGCTTTAAAATCTATAAAAAAGGTATATAAAGGCTTTTTTTGTCGATAAATCGCCTAGCGATACTTGTAAGAGCAAAAATTTGGTCATCTGTTGACAATCCAGGCCGAAAACCAGCCTGGAAACCACTTATAATTTTATTGCTTTCGACCCAGCTCACAAGCCTAAAGTACAATATTTGGGCAAAAAGTTTCCTTAGTGAGCTTAGGATAGAAATGCCTCTGTAATTTTCACTTTGATGGATTTGTAGTTGCCCAAGAAAGGACACTATTGAGGAATATTCTGGAAATTTCCAGGAAAATTGGAAATCCGAGAAGATTCGGTTCTTAGTACATTTCTTCGAATTTAATCAAGAATTGGAGCCAGAAATGGATTTCGATTGAGTCGCATTGAGTCAAGATGTTCGATGAATTATTGATGCAAGCAGTTGATAACGGAAATAGTGTCATTTTCTTCCTTGATGCGTCCAGTGAAATTGGAAATAACATTCCTGTTTTCACTGATTTTCGCTACGATTTATAGGAGATCTGCTTTGGTACTCGACTCTTAGAGGATTAAGGCTACGTTGTTAGAAGGCGTTCAAACCATTCTGCATTGAAATTGCCATTGAATCTGCAAGTGGTCAAGTGGATGAAGAACCTACATGCAACATTTCAAAGAAGTGTAATGTAACATTACCACCTAGCTATAGTAGTCCAATCAAATTATCCAATAAAAAAAAAAAAAAACACGAAAATATCTACAAAACTTCAGGAGGAAAATTTTATTGTTTTATTTCTCCCCAAGAGACGATTCTAAAACCACAAAATTCCAACAAAAAACCCTCTGCATCGTCCGCCATTTTGAAAAAGGTGTTAAAAAGCGTTAACTCGATTTTCTCAAACGCTTTTATTCGTAGGGTAGTTATATTTATTAACTGTTGTAGGTTAGGATGTTCTCTACAATTTTTGTCTTAAAAAATTTTATAGATCTTTCCTATATGTAGAAAGTAATTGTCGAAAAACCAGCAAATTTTCGATTTAAAAAAATAGTTTTTCAAGTTTATCTTATCAAATGTTCATCCGAATGAAAAATCAATTAAGATACTTTTTATAGAACATTAAATTTCCTACATGTTTGTATCTTTTGATTTTATATAAGTCAAGAAACTTTCAAGAAAGAGCACGAGAAAGTTTTTTTATATTATATAATTATAAGTGTCGATTTTTTTAATATTTTATTAAATTGCCCCTACTTGCTACCCGTTAGATTAACAAATATAAAATTACTAACATATTTGTAGAGAAAGGTTGAACCTATAATTGTGTATAATTTGTTTCTTGCAAATTTTAAATTTTTTCATTAAATTTTGAATTTAAAATAATACATAAATATAAAGTTTATGAGACATTTACACACCCTTTTAGTACGAAATTTCTTGACCCTCTCCAATAATTTGTATTTAAAAATATTGCCACATTTCTAAGCTAAGTTTTGAAATCCTAATCTGAAAAATAACAAAAACAATAACAATAACAATAATTTTTTCTAAAAAAGGAGGGCCCGCGAATTTTCGTTGCAATAATCAACAGTTTGTCAACAAGACGAGAAGGGGACAAGACTTCAAATTCAAATCTTCTCGTGCAAAAGGCGAGACTGAGACTGAGACCGAGACGAGACTCTATTAAACGAGACCGAGACGAGACTGAAAATTTTCGATTTTAACGAGACCGAGACTTACAAAAGTCTCGCAGAGTTGCGTCTCGCGTGGCCAGCCCTATCTATGATTATCTTTATGCTGTTTCTAATATTTCAAATATTGTATCCAACCTACCTAAATTTCAACCTATATTCAAGTATATTCACATAATATGTACCTATACAAAGAAAATAAGAGGATATGATAGGATGTGACATGATTCATAATACCATATCCTCTCCGTCATGCCATACCGATAAAAGCACCAATAAAAAATATGAGCTAATTGAAACATTATAATACCCAATCGATTGGTCTCGCTTCCGCTCTATCTCTCTCTCTCTCTTCTATAACTTTCTAAATCTGTGCAAATTGTGCATTTGAATTAATTTTATTGTAACAGATGTCTAATGCGATAGATGGCGGTTATTCTCTGCGGCAAGGCTTTGTAACGGCTGTGCATTTCTACTACTGCTTTTCGATATATGAAACGATTTCAACTGTATGGATATTGGTAAATGTACGTGAGAATATAGTGACCACAAGAGGGTGGTAGACTATAGGAGAATCACGATAATGATGGCGTGCAATATTAAAACCCCTTATATAGCCTGAAGGCTATGTAGTAGGGTATCGTATAATAGTAAGGGTACAAATGTGGCTGCATTAAATTTTCTAATTGAGTTATTTTTGTCACAAAATCAAGTTAAGGAGAAATAAGATATCCTTGAATATTATTATCCTTGTACATTTATGCAACTGTTTAGAATTCTTAATGGGTTTTTTTTTTTCGTTTTTTGAATGCCAGAATGTTCTACACAATAATAATTCTTGTTGCTATGGGACCGAAACTCGAACGAGGGCATTTACATATATAAATAATCGGTAGGTACAACTATATTTATTGGACACAAATTTCTATAAATTGCCTACATATTGCATTTTCAGATCAAACAAGTTTTTAGTGTGTACAAGAAATTTGCATCTGTTATACGTATCATCCTGTCAATGTCTTACTTAAATAAGAGGAGAGAATCTGTAAGGAATTTTTATATGTCAATTCTGGTAAGAACCTCAATGGGGCCTAGGGCTGGGCACGAGACGGGAAAAGTCTCATTGAAACAAGTCAATAAAAAAACGCCTTATACATAGTATTGTTATAATTAATTTATTTATGACGCGTTTCGGCTAATATGCCATCATCGGATCACAATCGACAGAGTCGATTATGATCTGAACCCGATGATGACATATTAGCCTCGGTCTCGCATGAGGATATTGAGACTAGACGAGACTGTCTTTTAAGCATCTGAGAGGAGACCGAGACGAGAGAGTATGTTTGGTCCAACACGAGACCAAGGTGACTCTGAAAATTTTCGATTTTAACGAGACCGAGACGAAACTTACAAAAGTCTCGCGAGTCTCGTCTCGTGGCCAGCCCTAATGGTGCCTGAAGCATTTCCTAAAGGAACCAATAATTTGAACCACGGATTAAGTTTATAGGATGAGATGAAATATAGATTTGTTTATGATTATGTTAACTTGGCGATGCCCAGTGGCATAACATGTCAAGTGGTAACCATCGGGCACTGATGATCTGGTCCGTCGGCACTTTAAGTAAAGAGCTAACATTTTTAGCGCTGGCGATAAATAAGAGATAAAAATAGTAAACAATATAATGCTCTGTCGGAAATGATTGGCTTAACGAGGCGGCTGAATTCCCATCATAAGGATGTCGAAAGGCTGACGAATTCAATAAAGTGTATCAACGGTGTCGTCAACATACTGACAGTTGAGAGTTACGGTCAGTGAGAATTTTCAGTACTAGCCAGGATACTGGAAATGGTGGCGGATGATCCTTTGATGGGCCAACGTCAGCTCTCATATGCCCGTAGTTGATTACTGGCATCGGATTATCCGGCCTGCTGTTCTAAGGTAAAACAAATACTGGATGTTGTGTGGCTGGGTCTACAACCCCCATATGTAAAGAAAGCAATGGTTTCGAATCGGCACCTACAGCCTCGGACAAGGACTGAATTTACGATGATGACTGTTGGCTATCGAACAAAAATAAAGATTTTATTCTGGAATGTAAAAACTCTTCTCTGCAGTCACGATGAAGGTCCCACCAACAATGCCGGATTTCTTCAACTCGAGAGAGAATTTCTACGTTACAACCTTCAGAGATATCCTATAGGACTGAGCAAAGTGGGATTGTTGAGCGGAGATCAGGTGGGCTCACCTTCGAAAAGCATTTTCTGTTTTACTGTGGAAAACTGGTGGGAAGCTTCTGCTAGTGCGGCGGCGTATGATTGATGATGACTCCAAAGCTGCATCAAAGTCTTATAATCTTGAAACCCATCAACGACAAGATACTGTTAGCAAGAATCCAGATGAATTAATAACAATCACAATTATTATCCATTGCTATGCCCCGACTGGGGATGCAATGGACGCCAAAAAGGACGAATTTTTACAGTGGTTTTGAAAGCTCTGACGATTTGAGACCTCACTTCCGTGATGGGGTATCTAAACGTTAAGTCTGGGCAGGAAGCTTTGCACTGAAGGATGTTCTTGGTGATCACGGCATTGGTGAAGGGATCAACAAACGTTAAGTCTGGACAGGAAAACACTACACTAAGGCATGTTCTAGGTGATCACGGCATTGGTGAAGGTATCAACAAAGGGGAGCTGTTTGTTGACTTTTGCAATGGTAAGGGTCTCGTTCCAATGTTTGAACATAACAATAATAATAATAATTTTAACTATATGCCTGTAAGACCTCAGGTCTTTTAAATGCTATGCACGGCACTAGTTTGAAGGAAAAGAAGGAAAGGAAAGATTTTTGTTGGCACAGTGGATTGAGAATTAGATGTTAATTATCTCATGAAATTCCACGGGTGGCATCCAGCTGAAACTGGGGAATATAGAAAAAAATGCTACCTAGACTGCGGCTCGAACCAACACGTCCAGGTTAGCAGTCAAACACTATATACACTGTGCCATTGCCACCCGCATAAAATAATAAGACCTTCAACATGATAAGTTGGTTATCCACGCAGCAATATAGCACAGTGAACCTCATTGATCACTACGCGATTAGTAAGCGCTTAAAAAACTATCTTTCTGACTGATGTCGGGTTAGCTGACGATCACCACCTTATGCTCACTTATCTTTGACTTCGAACTGCATCTGTACATGGAAAATGACAGAACTTTCTCCGTAAACCCTGGAACAATACCGATATATAAAGGGATTATATAGTGCGCCAGAGATACATGAACCGTATTTCAAAAGAAGCGAAGTTATGAGCAGGTCAATGCCAGAAAACGCAGAGCAACACAGGAGCATTGTTGAAAAATGCCTTTACAACTGAGGCGTTTGGGTCTACCTATGGGTAGAAGGCAGAGAGATTAGGTTCCAACTCACCATCCTCAAACAGTGAGAGAATCGATATCGTATCTCATTATCTTACGTAAATAAAAGAAGTGCAGATAAGTTTCAGACGTGACAAATAAAAAATCGGGTGGCACAACGGCTCATGAAGAACCAGGGCCTAGTGACTAACAACTCGCAACCATTCCTGTGAGCACCTGTCGACACGAATGGAAGGGACCTACAATTTTATGCCGAATCGGAACGTCTTGACGAGAAGCACTTATTCGTGACAAGTGATACTCTTGGAGGATTTGTCAATTCATCGCAAGAGGCAGTAGCCCTGAAAAAAACTTGTTAGTTTTTAGGTGTACGAGGCTGGGAAGCGATCCCAGACCAGACGTGACAAAAGAAGTCACATAAATGCCCTCACAGAACAGGTTGAGCCAGCAGTTACCAGGTACGATAGCATAGAACTTTCTACAAGATAACCCAGTAATTGGTTGGAAATAAATTCTAAACTAGTTCCCTTATTCGCACCTAGAGTCCCCCATTCCCCTCCCCTTCCAGTTTAGCTGAGATTACATCAACAATCAAAATCCTATGAAAACAACAAACTTGTGGGCTTAGACAAAATTCCCGCTGAGCTTTATTAATCAGCTTACTTAATAACGCAGACATGGAAGGATAAAAGTTTTTCCGTCGATAGGAAAATGGAATGATAGTTAAATTACCAAAAAAGGGAACATTTTATGAATTGCGGAGAGGGAAACCCAAACTCCCTGTGATGGCTTAGATAGTTGCGAAAACAGTTTTGGAACGAATCAAACAGCATCTGGCTTGTACTCTCGATAAAGAGCAAGCATGATTATACGGGCAAGCTCCTGCCGCGTAGATGACATCAACATGATAAATATCTTTATATACTCTTTATCGATTTCGAAAAGGTTTGCGTTCGTGATTTTATTTGGTTTGTCTTACGCAGGAGTGATATAACCGAGAAACTTATCAAGGCTACCTTCAAGTTAGTGCAACTTGTCAAGTCTTGCACAACGGTAAGGTATTTGAGGACTTCGAAATCCATAGTGGAGTTCGACAGAGCTGTTTAAAAAAAACTCCTGGATGAAACAAATGCAAGCACACCTGCATTTAGTTGGCCTCAGACATGTGACAATCCAAAACTGGGAGGCTTGTCGACGTTTCCTGAGGTCAATCCGGCAAACCCCACAAGTGGAACCTTAGGGAAAGCAGTTGAGTGGGAGAGTTGTGGTCCCCCTCGAGATCATAACAATCGCCGGTAAAAATGAAGAAGAAGAAGACAGCCCTAACCGACCAACGTTGAGGAATCGTTTTCTTTTCAAACAACTTCATAGATCTTCAACATAGAGTAAGATATCTGGAAATCGAAGCAAATACAGACTGTCTGATGATCAGAAGAAAAACGAAGACTGTCAACATTTCTGGTAAGTCTGCTCAAGATGACATATTGCGGAACAGGAGGTCAAGGCGGCGAACCACTTGCTATAGCTAGAAGGCTTTTGTCTTAAATGATGGTTGTTGCACAGTCACAGATGAAGATGTTAACTTCAGAATTGGCAAGGTGAAAGCTGCTTTCGACATGCTCTCAAAAGGTTACAGGAACAACGTTAACAGTATGTAGACCAAGCTTCGACAGTTCCCGCTCGAACATAGAATCTGTACTACTATATGGGTGTATTAAGTTGAAAGTGACCGCCTCTATCACAAAGAAGCAGCAAACTTTCGTGAATACATGTCTTTGAAACCTCCTTATGAGTTTTTGACTGAATATTTACTCCAACAATAGAACTGTTTAGGAGAACTGGGCAAAATCTTATCGACATCGTTATTCGCAGAGGAGTAGATTGTTCGTTCTATTGGATTGTCTGATGAAAACTTTATCGCGAGGAGTGGGATCCTCTTATCCAAGATGGCAGAATACCTGAGGCCAGAGAAAAAATCGGCGCAGAACAGTCGAAAAATAATCTCATAAGCTGGAAAAAAAGTTCAGAAAATCTCAAACATATTTCAAGAAACAGAACCAGATAGCATGTAGCAGTTGTTGACGCCTTATGTCCCAAAGCAATCTTGGACACAAAATGCTAATTTTCGCAGTGTAAACTGTCTCCTCCCATGTTGGGCACTTAAGTGTC
The DNA here is from genome assembly GCA_949320155.1 of Melangyna quadrimaculata. Lineage (NCBI taxonomy): Eukaryota > Metazoa > Arthropoda > Insecta > Diptera > Syrphidae > Melangyna > Melangyna quadrimaculata. The sequence goes on from OX439483.1 coordinate 415,317,232, forward strand.
CTTAACCGAGTCTGGCAAAATTACTTAAAAGAATCAATTTGCTAAACTTAAGTGCAACTTTTTCCGGTAAGTGTTCACTGTGAGACTGGCCCTAAGTTAGTAGGTGGTTAAAGTAAAATTAAAAAAATAAATGAATTGGGTGGTGGAACGGCTCCTGAAGTACCAGGTCCTAGTGACTAACAACTCGCAACCAATTCTGTGTGCGCGTGCCGACTGGAATGATAGGGACCTACAATTTTATACCGAATCCGAACGGCTAGATGAGAAGTGGCATGACAAATGATAGGTACTCTTGGAGGATTTGTCAATTCCTCGCTAGAGGCAGTAGTCCTGAAAAAAAAACTTTTTAGTTTTTAGGTGGACGAGGCTATGAAGTGAACCCAGACCTCCAGCGTGACAGTCCAATGCACTAACCATTACGCTACGTTTCGGCTTTCGGGCTACTACAAAAAGTATGTGGATCAAAATTGAAGCCCAAACGATGGCCAAACAATTATGGCCAAAGGACATAATCTCAATTACGCATTTACATTTGGCGGTAGGGACGAAAGAAATTCAAACATTTCCAACCATTTAGAATGTAGGTCTTTTTTAAACATCTGATGTATACTGCGTAACTGCACTGCATATACACGTAGGTATGTTCATACGTACATAGGTACAATAATCTAATAAAAATAAAGTGTGTCCTACTTTCTGAAAAAAAAATCCTAAAAATTACTTCCTTCCTCTGTTTTAATTGAATTTCTCCCAAGAAATATAGAACGCACACACAGATTGAGCATAAAATAAAAAAAATTTCAAAGCTGCAAAATGTAATTTCCGTGTGAATAAGTTAAAAGTAAAAGGGCGAAAGCCGCCACAACGGGCCGTGCCACTTCTCCACTGCTACATCTTCTCATTACGAAACAAAAAGTAACGTCTGTTGTAAATGTTCAGCCAATCGTAACTAACTATTGCACTTGCCTTGCCATGCATAAGTATATCTTTCATAAAACACGCATTACACTCTAACTGTATCCATATAGACAAGAGACTTTCCCTCAGATTTTACCATCCTTTTTCGTATACACTCGTAGCTAGAACATTTTCTTCCTTGTAAAATCTCATTAGCTATCACGCCTCATGCGTTCTGTCATGTGACTCGCGTAACATTATTACACAGAAATATCATAAACGCAACACAGCAGGACATTAAAGTTCCAACTTCCACAAAAGCGAGCGAAAAAGAAGTCAAATGAATAAAAAAAAGACACAAAAAAAAAAGAAAAATCTAATAAAACCTCACTTAGTTGGAAAAACTGGGAAAAACTCTTTCAATTTCCATCCTTAACAGCTTCTTGCAATTCTTCGGAAATTATAAAGCAAAAAAAAAATATACTAGGTAAGAAAAGTGTGTGCACATTTTCACAAGAAGTCATTTTAACTTTTCCATTTAGGAATACAAAAAAAAAAATATGTTTAATTTTTTTTTAACGGAGGCAACCATCACATCACAGCTACGAGCTACCTACTAGGTATATAAGCTGAAACCACCCACAAAGATTTCGCAGCGAGTCTTGGGGCGCGGTGGGAGATGATGATGACTAGAGAACGACGTTGGGTGTCATAAGTGCACTCACTTCGTCTGACAAGGCAGACTTGTGCCTTGTATAAATGTGTAGTCATATATCTTTATGCTGCTGGGTGACTGTGATTGTCATGCAGATGAGGCAAAGATGATGTACGAGTTAGGAGCTGGCTGCTGTCGGGCGGGAAGCTGAAGTAGGCAGATTGATATACTAATGGAAAGTAGATGGAAGTGCTAATGCTTTCTCAAAAGTTCTTTAATTGCAACGACTCGACGCAAGACGACTACACGACGATACATGTCAAATTAATGCGACTTGTTAGAATTATGTGATATTCATATCACATCGCATATATACCTACTGATGATGATGATGATGATAAAATGATAATAATCTAGATTTTTCACAATCAAGTAGTCTTTCTTTGATCATGCATTTATCATGATAATTGAATATAGTAAAAGGATGTTTCGCAAATGTTTTCTCAATAATTATGACTCAGGAAATGAACTACATGTTGTTAATTGAATTACCAAAATGGGGCGTTATGCCGAGATAATTCCTTCATTAACAAGTTATGAACTATTGACTGAGTGCCTACCTACTAGACACCTAGTTATCTAAGTTAAGTAGAATTCTGTATATTTCAACAAGTCTATTAGTGGAATTTCTTAAATTTGGCAACGCATTAATTTCCATGAAAATGAATGAATTCATAAATTTATGACGCTTTGAAATTTTAAGAGAACAAATTTCTTAAACCTTTAACAACAACTGAATATTTCGTGTCGAGTCTACCCAGCGTTTTTTGCATTTTTCGGGGAAGTCGAGTCAAAATTGAGCAACTGGAGCAGACAGACCGACCGACGCGACGCTGGGATCATTATTTTAAGCAATGGAATAATCCATAGTCAATGATCCCGAGCTGACTGGAAGTTTCACCAAAAGGGAAGAAATAGTTTAGTTAATTTATAGTTAATGACCTTAGAAATCATCCGAACCAGACATGATTTCCAACTTTATAAATTAAGGAAATTTCCTGAAGTCAAGGTGCTATTCCTCACGACAACTGTGTAACCAATAGCTATTTTCTGATAAAATGGAAGACAGAGAAAATAGTTCTGTACAACTAAGAACATCTTCCCGGATATGTGGTTTGGATTTCGGTAGAAACTCTTCATTCTACATATCTCCACTCTACGTATGCTTTAGACAAACGTTCAAGAACGACGTAGTTAGCACACTCAATAACTATCAAGTTGCTTTTGGATGCTTCCTGGATAAAGAGAAACATTCGACAGTATCTAGAAAGTGGTGACAATGCACAGGCTTTACCATTTTTAATTTTTTAGGTACACTATTAATTTATAATTAGTTGTAAAATCTAATTTAACTGTAGGAAACCGGATACGAAACAATACCTATACCGCCAAGAACTACAGATTCCTGGATATCCCAAGTTACCGAGACTGCCAATTCAAATTTGTTTGCGAAAAAGGCGAGACTGAGACCGAGACGAGACTTAATTATACGATACCGACACGAGACGGAGACGAGACTGAAAATTTTCAATTTTAACGAGACCGAGACGAGACTTAAAAAAGTCTCGCCGAGGTGCAGAAAGATTTAATGCAAGGCAGCTGCAGCTGTAAAATATTGTAGGAAAATGAAGTAGCAAGAACTATCCAGTACTAGATGTGAACGGAAACCTTTTGGTGACGATAGAAGATCAGCTTCCAAGGGTGAAAAAGCACTACACTGCCCAACGATGCACAGGATCAAAATGTGAACACTCAACCCTCTACTAACAAACACGCATAGGTCGTCTAAGGGTATTTACACCAGTCCCCAAACAAATATAGAGATAAGAACTGCAACATATTTTCGAAAGGCAAAAAAGGCACCTTGTAGTGTAATAAAAGCATACTTTAATTTCATTAACGTTAGATCGTTTATCAGACTTAAAGCCGTCCCATACTCAAAAATTTGACAGTTTTTGACAAAAGAAAATGAAAGACAACAAAAGACAGTTTTTGAGAAAAGACAACGCTCACGAGAGGGTAAATAATGTTTCCTATCTGTGATTTTCTTTCCGAGAAATTATAGGTAATACGTATACGTAATACGGAATTTGTCTGAAATGGCGTTTCCGTACTTTTGCATAATTTTGTTATTTTTGAGAATATTTCATCCTTGCTCTCCAAAATTTGACAGAGCTAGATCTTCAATGATATCCATTTATTTGTTTGTTTTTTTTTTAAAAACGAAATTACGAAACTGAGTGTTGTGCTCAGGGCATTGCCACTTCGGTGACTAATGACTATGTACATGAAGTGTCATAGAAATTTTTTGGTTCACGTTAGTCCAGATTCATAATTTCATTGAGTCATAATTAGACTGCCCCAATATTTTGTAAATATTAGAACTATAAGGAACAATAGAATGTTGATGCAGTACAAAAGTTTTTGTAATATATGTAGTTATGCTAAGTATAAGTTGGGATACCCCCATGATTTTTAAGTAGTATAAATAGCTGTAAGATCTTCTAAAATAAATCAGTCTTAAAACTATCAACATTTGAGATTCATTTTTATTGCGGATCCTTAGCCAAATTATTCAGCTAGCTGCACTTTATCTAGCGCAATATTATAGGACCATTATAATGTGGACTTGATGGCATACCTCCAGAGTTCCTGAAGGGAGATACTGAAGCAGAGTCACGTATTTTGGTAAAACTACACTTGCGAGCAAATGGAATCACTCAATTTCGCCTTCTAAAAACAACAATCGAGATGGATACATTACGTAAAATTTATTTTTAAGGGGCTCGTTTGAAAGCTTGCAATTAAGGCTTAAATTAAGAGTAAAATCATAAAAATCCATTGTATAGTTTTTGCGCTATCAGCCCTATTCAAAATAAAAAAATATACTTTTGTTAAAATAGGCAAAGAGCTGGAAACATCTGGTCTTTGGTTTTCAGTGTGCTGTTAAAAGTGAATTGCAATATATCTTGACCTATCAGGCCTCCTTATTTTTGAAGAAAAGGATACCAAGCCTATAGAAGTAAGTCAAGTTGTCACACTACAGTAACAAGGAGTGAACCAATGTGCTGTGGCCCGTCAGCTCTATCTTAGCCAATCTTGCATATCAAAGATCTATGGAAGGTTCAGAGAAACTTGTAAGTTAGTGTAAAGGCCAGGATCTGTGTGCCACCGGTGTTATGACTAATTCATTGTGATGACGTTCCTCCGAAATCGTAATTTTACTGAGGTCGACGTCAAATAAAAGCAAAGACAGGTTCGATATAGAGTCTTTAGATAATGGACAGTTAGAAGACGACTTAATGAAGCTGTCATTACACCAAAATTTCCCAACGGAACCAAAATTAACTGCAGCTCACCGACAAGCTCGAGGACGATTTTCACTATGCACTACAATAACTGGGAAGTTGAGCAATGTACGCGGTTTACGTTTTCGGATGAGTGCAAAATGTGTCTGGATGGAAGCTATAGCATAGAAGCAGAGTAAACAGATGACCTGGCTTCAATCAAAACATATTCTGCACTCAGCCGGCAACGTAAATCACCAACATTGCTCAACTTCCCGATAGTAGTGCACAGCGCTGCCGAAAGTGGCACTTTAGTGCCAAATTGGCACTTTTAAATAAGTTTGGCACTTTGGAACCCATTGGCACTCAAAAGTGCACCCATTGGCACTCAAAGTCTTAAATTTGGCACTCTTTTTTTAAAATTAAAATAGCAAAAAAAAATTCATTAAAAACATTAAAAATTAAATTTCGTATAGGTACAATTTACTAACGTTCCTACTCTTGTTGCTGGACAGGCTAAAGGCTGACGTAATAGCCATCCAGGAAGTGCGATGGGATGGAGAGGGCGTACGGAGACTGAAAACGTGTGACATCTACTACGGCGGGTGCTTGAAGGAACAGGGTGAGCGGCTCTTTGGTTGTGGTTTTGTGATAAGGGGAAGACTTAGGCAAGAAGTCTTGGGCTTCCGAAGTGTAAGCGAGCGCCTGGTCACAATCCGCATCAAAGGCAAATTTAAGAACATTTCGCTGATTTGTGTTCACGCCCCCCATGAAAGGAGAGAAGACTCAACCAAAGAAGCATTCTACGATCTCTTGGAGACAACGTATGATATGTGCCCGAAGTATGACGTGAAGATCATTCTTGGTGACTTCAACGCAAGATTCGGAAAGGAGGGCATCTTTGGTTCGATAGTCGGAGGACACAGCCTACACGACGAAACTTCCGGCAACGGACACAGGCTGGCAGACTTTGCGGCGGGGCGAAATGTCATCATCTCAAGCACCTACTTCCCACACCTCAATATACACAAGGGGACTTGGCGGTCGCGTGATCAAGTAACCGTCAACCAAATCGACCACGTTGCGATAGACGCGAGACATGCTTCCAGTATCTTGGACGTCCGAACGTTCCGAGGGGCCAACATTGACTCGGATCACTACCTGGTGGTAGCTAGACTACGTATGCGGATATCCATGACGCGACTACGCAGAGCAGATGCTGTGAAAAGATTCGATGTCGAGAAGCTTAAATCGCAAGAGACTGCCAGAACTTTTGCAGACCACGTAACTCTTAATCTCTCAGGAGGTCCGCCACCAGCATCAAGTGCAGAGGACCAGTGGGAACACTGTCAACAAGCCATCAGAAGTGCCGCCTCTGATGTGCTGGGTTTCACTAGGCGAATACAACGAAACCCCTGGTTTGATGAAGAGTGCCGGCTAGCGCATGCAGCTAAGGACGAGGCCTACCAGGCAATGCTGCAGACTCGAACAAGAGCTGCTGAGAAAGTGGCCCGGGAGCTCTACGGGCTGAAACGAAAAGAGGAACACCGACTTCTCAGGAGGAAAAAGAGAGAGCACGAGAAGCGGGCGGTAGAGTCTATTGAGGGTTGTAGCGGTAGGGGAGATGTTCGAAAATTTTATCAGAGGGTGAAGCGATCCACCCAAGGATTCAAGGCTAGAACGGAAGCCTGCCGAGATGAGAGTGGGAATATGGTAGTAGACACACAGTCAGTGCTGAGGATCTGGAAGGAACACTTCTCTAGACTGCTTAATGGCGAAGACAGCCAAGATGCCGCTAATAGGCAGAACGCTCCATTCAACTTGGACGATGATGGCCAAGAGTTCCGTCCACCCATCCTAACCGAAGTTCGGCTGGCGATATCCAAACTTAAGTCGTACAAGGCTGCAGGTGCGGATGGCTTACAAGCCGAACTATTTAAATCAGCGGGAGATGAATTGGCTAGGAGCATACACCAGCTCATCTGCAAAATTTGGTCGGAGGAAAGTATGCCCGATGAATGGAACCTCGGTATAGTGTGCCCCATCCATAAAAAGGGAGATGTTCTGAAATGTACCAACTACAGAGGAATTAGTCTCCTAAACGTCGCTTATAAAATCTTGTCAGCCATCCTGTGTGACCGCTTAAAACCTTTTGTCAACGATCTGATCGGCCCTTATCAGTGCGGTTTTAGGCCAGGCAAGTCAACCGTCGATCAAATGTTCACACTCCGACCGATTTTAGAAAAATCCCGGGAATTCCAGATCGATACACACCACCTTTTTATCGATTTTAAAGTCGCGTATGATAGCGTGAAAAGGGACGAATTATACAGAGCCATGTCGAGTCTCGGCATCCCTGCCAAACTCGTCCGCTTGTGCAGGATGACGATGGAGAAATCTCGCTGCTCCGTCAAAATTGGTAAGAACACCACCGATTCCTTTGATGTTGAGAAAGGATTGAGGCAAGGCGACGCGTTATCATGCAACCTATTCAACATCGTTCTTGAAACCATTGTACGCAACGCACATGTCAACACCAGCGGTACAATCTATCAAAAGTCCGTTCAATTGCTTGCGTATGCAGATGACAAAGACATTGTCGGCAGAACGAAGCGAGCTGTGGCAGGGGCATTTGCGAGCATTGAATCGGAGGCGGCTAGAATGGGATTGGCGGTTAATGAGGACAAGACGAAGTATATGCTGTCATCGGAAGAGGAATCTCAACATCGTCGACTCGGGCAAAATATCACGATGGACAGATATAACTTCGAAGTTGTCAAGGACTTTGTCTACCTGGGCTCCACTATTACATCGCAGAATGACATCAGTGCAGAGATCAAGCGAAGAATTACTCTTGCCAACCGCTGTTTCTTCGGTCTAAGAAGGTATTTAAGTAGTAAGGCCCTCTCTCAGAGAACCAAGGAGACTTTATACAAAACCCTAATCATCCCGGTCCTGCTTTATGGGTCAGAAGCATGGACACTGAAAGATTCGGATAAAAATCTGCTAGGGTGCTTTGAGAGGAAGATTCTTCGTGTGATTTTCGGTCCGGTGTGTATCAAAGGAGTATGGAGGAGAAGATTCAACGACGAGCTATACAGGCTATACAGCGACGTTGACCTGGTCAAAAAGCTGAAAATACAGCGGCTGAGATGGCTGGGGCACGTGGAGCGTATGGACAGCAACGCACCTGCCCGACGAGTCTTCGAATCCAACCCCGATGGGGTACGCAGCAGAGGAAGAACCCGTAACAGGTGGCGCAATCAAGTGAATGACGACATCAAAGCACTCGGTGTGCGCAACTGGAAGCGGCTAGCTAGGGACAGAGCTGGCTGGAGGGGCTTGTTAGTTGAGGCCGAAGCCCATCCTGGGCTGTGAGCGCCATCAAAAGTAAAGTAAAGTAAGTACACTTGTTGCTCTTTTTGTTAGCCCCACAAAAATCTACTACAGTGAACATTGTGTTGGACGCCTAGGATACCTAGCGAAAGATTTTTGTATGCCACTGTCACTGTTGGATGCCTAAAAAATTAATTTGAGACTTGTGTATGCCATTTCACTGTCACTACTTCTATTAAATTCAATCCATCAACTTTGAATGTTGCATGATGCATCATGTAGAACAGAAACTTAAGATTAAAACAGAATTGAATTGAATTTCAAAAAGAAATGAGTAAAAAACGAATACATAATTTTGAGCTGCTTCGATATTACACTACTTAACATATTTAATTATTAAACATTAACAAACTTAGAACTTGGCGCACTTTAGATCTCACTACTTTTTCCGGCTGACTTGATTCGCAAACGTTTTTGTATACCTACCTATAGAAGAACTTGGCTTCTTTTTTTAACATTTATGTTTTTGGTGTATTCACTTCTTTTTGCAACGATTTTTATTATCAAGAAAAGTGGGTGGAATAAAAGGCCACTGAAAGCCCCATAAGAAAAATTAAGTATTTAATGTGAAGATGCCACGTCCCTGCATGAAAAATTTCATAATTTCAATTTTTTTCTTTGTTAATACACCTGAAAACCAACCGCTCTATAAAATTTCATAATTCTGCACGAAGCATAAGTGTTCTCTATTAATATATATTAATTATTCGAAAATATGTGGTTGCCAGGGCCACTGAATGTAAAATCTCAAATTTTTAATTTTCCCTTTTCTTGCATGTCAAGTCGAATCACTTCACCAATTTTCATCATTTTACGACGGTCAAAAGTGCTCCACATAATTGATATAAATTCTGAGAATATGGGAGGGTGCCACTCCCCTTAATGGCTTATTTCAAATTTTCCAATATCTCCTTTGTATTGATCACCTGATCTACCAGTCTAAGTCTACCAAATTTCATCAGTGTACGACAGTCAGAGGTGCTCAATATTAATGATATCAATTCTGTGAAAATGGGCGGGTACCACGCCCCCTGAATGAAAAATCTTAAATTTTCGATTTGTTCTTTTCTATGTACCACAAGGCCTACCGTTATTTGAATTTAAATGATTCTACGATTTTGGGAAGTGTTCCATAATTTTGATGGGCAGTCAGTGAGTCCAGTCAGTCAGTTACGATTTTTGCGATTTTTGCAGTCTTATATCTCAGGAACCTCTTATGCTAAAAAGTTTAATCTTGGTAAGTTGCCTGAACCTGATAAGCTTAGCAAATACTGCGAATTTTAAGTTTCTGACTTTATTGGTACATAAGTTAAAGGGGGGGTCAGAAATCGCCTGATTTTGATCCTGTAAAAAGGGTGCAGAACTTGCCTGGGCACTACCGTGTCCTTTGATACCTATCATATGATATCATTTATCTTATATAAAATATGCAATTGAATTTTGCTATTGTTTTTTTTTTTTTACATTACAATTTTATTTTGTTAATAGTGAAATTGTGTAAACAAAGAATATTTATTGTTTTTGTTTGTATATGCGATTTTTTTTACTTTGGCACTCTGTGGCACTTTTTGGCACTCAAAAAAATAATTGGTGGCACTAAGATTTTTTTTTTCAGCGGCAGCGCTGGTAGTGCATAGTCAAAATTGCACTCGAGTTTGTCGATGAGTTGCAGTTAATTTTGGTCCGTGGCAGGATATTTTGGGGTGAGGTCTGCTTCCTTAAGTCGTCTCCTAACTTTCTATTAACTAACGACTTTTTATCGTACCTGTCTCTTCTATTTTTGGACGTCGAACACAGTCAAAGTATGTTTTATTGGCGTGGCAAATATGCAGACGTTCGTCCTAAATCTTTTTAATTGAAAAAAACAGTCGATTGTATATCACAGATATATTTCCTAGATAAGTTTACGTGTTAATATTATTTAATTTGAAAGAAAGAGTATAACTTACAAATTTATGTGATTTATATGGCGGTGGATTAAAACTGCTTGCACTTAGATTTATAATGAAACGAGAATTTTTGAATGAGTTCAAAGAGAAAAAGATGATGATTGCGTTCAGAGTTACATATGTTTTAGCGCATTCAGAATGAATGCGTTCAGGTATAAAAAGTTCTGTTCGATCCACCGTCGTAATAGTTTCAAGTAATTATTTCATAACATTATGATTTCGGAGAAACGTCATCGAGATGAATAACACCGGTGGCACACAGATCCTGTTGAGGTTGTTTGGGTGAATGAAACCTATCCTAGCGATTGTGACTGGAAGGATGGCGTTACATAAAAAGGCAGACCTTATAAACTGCAATAACTGGTGTTGTATCAAGATTTTGGCCATATGCCCTAAGTTAATGGAAACTATGGTTCTCGAGAGAATAAAGTTCAAGATCGAGTCTACACTTAAAAGGCACCAAGCGGGTTTTCGCAGTGGTCGATCATGCATCGATCAAATAAACACCTCCGAATCATCCTTGAACAATCATCGGAGTTTCAAACACCGCTCTCCCTCATGTTTGTATATTTTGAAAAAGCCTTGGATCGGGTTAATCGTTACATGCAAGCATTCCTCTCGCTTACTTATTTTACGCAGTATTCCTTAGAACGGTTGGATTTTTTGATTCGGATATTTTTTAGAATTGCAGTCAAACCAAGTTTTTCCTCTTAACTTTTTAATATTCGAAAAAAAACACATTCATATTATTTACTTATATGCATCCACTTCCACATCCCTTAAGCGAAAACAAAACGTCAAAGATGCGACGGTGATGCGAGGCGGCACATATTTGGTTAATTAGGATTGAAAACCTATATTAGTAAGCTATAAACATCGATGCTTCTTTACGACAATCATAAATCATCCAATCACAATCCCCAATATCTTCCCTAACCAAAAACCAACCACCTATGTAATATCGATCAATGACGCATATCACACCAAATACGAGTTATATCACCTTAGCTATGCGTGCTCAGCTCACTGTTCGTGTTTCGTGTTCAGGTAGATAAAGATTATTTTGTGCATACCTATCTACATAACCTTAATTTGTTAAGGCGCCTTTTAATTATGGTGACCAACTGTAAATAAATAAATAAATAAATAAATAAATTGGGTGGCGCAACGGCTCGTGAAGAACTAGGGCCTAGTGACTAACAACTCGCAACCATTCCTGTGAGCGCCTGTCGACAGGAATGGAAGGGACCTACAGTTTTATGCCGAATCCGAACGGCTAGACGAGAAGCCCTTATTCGTGACAAGTGATACTCTTGGAGGATTTGTCAATTCCTCGCAAGAGGCAGTAGCCCTGAAAAAACTTTTTAGTTTTTAGGTGGACGAGCCTGGGAAGTGAACCCAGACATCCAGCGTGACAGTCGAACGCACTAACCATTACTCTACGGGCTACTACGGTGACCACCTGTACTTCATTTTAATTTATTAAAATAACAGTTTTTGTTAAGAAATATTTGATTCTATCGATTATGATGTGTGTGCTAGATCAGGTAAAATGTTTATACCAATAAAGCGTAAAATAAACAAACATTATGTTAAATAAATTCGTCTAAGCGATTGATCAGTCTTTACTGTTTCACAAGTCCCATAACGCTATTGTCTATGTATGCATTAAGACTAGTTAACAAATATAACAGTTAAATAAATAAAATTAATAGATTATTTTGTAAGTGGGAAAAATATTTTTTTTTTTTTATTTCAGAAAAAAAATATGGTCACCACACTTAAGATCAGGTCAACCTGGAGTACCAAAATGTTCATGAGACAACTGTTAACCATACCGATTTGTGCATAATACCTTAACAGGAATACCACAACAGATTGTGAGGCCCTTAGTTAAAGCGAATGAAACATGATATTTTTGTATCTTCATTCCAACAATAAACAAAGAAATCTGTCTAATAAGGAAAATTAACTGACGTTAGTTTAGCACCCAAACCGGTATACAATAAATTTCGGTACCTGATGTTATCCACAACACTAAGATACCGTATGCAGTTAAGATCTTTAAAAAGAATTAAGGATTTTTGATTTGACAGGGTGGCTGCTTTGAGTTTGGACTTGTCCAGAAGAACTAATGAAATTCACCACCTGGACTGAGTTGTTGTATATCAAGATTTTTTATGATTTTCTTGTTTCGTGTCACAAACAAAAAAGTAATTTGAAAATTGAATCAACATTCTGACACTAAATAAAAGTATCCTGACAGTTGGCGTTTGTTTTGAAATGAAGATTCAACTTCAATTTCATTTCCTGTTTTGTTGTCTGCTGTGCTGTTTTATTTTTGAAACAAACAAAAAAAAAAAATAACACTAAACGATACGATGACACAGAGAAAAGTGTATTTGTCACGTAAGTGTAAATCCATAAAAAAAAGGACGAAAATGAAATGAAATGAATTTTTGTCGTTTTTCAACAAATTGTTGGCTATTCGCGCTGCACAAACAACATTCAGTTCGGAACATAAACTTTCAAATTCATTTGATATTTACTTCAGAATAATTTGTGTTGTTGTAGAATTTTTCTTCTTTTAGCGATTTCAACTTTATCTTGGTTTTATAATACGTATACTTCATACCGCACTATGTACATTGTACACACCGCCCTTCCTTTGAGAGGATGCAGGGTGGGTAGGGTTTCTTTCATTTATTTTTCGCCTTTTGGATTATTGTTGGGACGTGAGAATTTATTTATTGCTCTTCAGAAAAATGTCCTGCAGGATAAATTTGTCGCAAGAAAATCGCGAACGCGAGATATCACATTGTACGTAGAACGTACGGTACCATGTCTTAGTGTGGGAAAATGGAATGAAAATAGCAGATTGCAAGTGTGTAAGATTTATCTTATATTCCTTTGGGGTAAGTTATTGGATAAGAGAGAGCGCGAAAGGGGAAAAGGGGAATTTTTAAACATTTTTATTTTTCTTTGTCTTACTTGTATGTGGGTGGAAGGTAAATTGGAAATAAAAATTGATGGGAAGAAAGTTTAATTTTAAGGTTTTTTTTTTTTTTGTTATGCTGTTCGGAGAATTTCTTTTAATTGAGCATTCGATTGATTGTTGGTAATATAAATTTTTAGTAAAGGAAAGAGCTCAGAAGGCAGGTATATAGTGTTTAACCGAGTGTCACAGATGGCCCACCCATTAAAAATCAAAAATTTATTGCAAATAAGAAATGAAATATAAGACAAATTTCATGCAAAACTTTTTATCACGTTTTATATTGCTTGAGAATTGAAACTGAAAACAGAATTAGTATTAAAAATTTAATGGTAAATTAGTTTGCCCATCATCAATGGAAGAGGAAAAGTAGGTCAAAGTTCTCAATTTTTGAGTTTTATTGTTTAAAAAAACAGTCTTTTTTTTGCACGATTCAATCTCCTTGTCCACTTTAAATCCAATATTTAAAATTATTTTTTATTTTTGTTGGTGGGAGGGGCAATCTCACCTCTCCTCTGAGTCCCCGTTGTTATTAACAAAATTCAAACAAGACTTAGGAATTAGGGCACTTAAATTGTAGCCTATGCAGACATAGTAATTTTGATATCGGGTAAGTATCTTACCACCATCAAAGATAGTATGGAATCTGCACTTAAAGATCTATCTTCTTGGGCAGCACAAAACGGTCTGGGAGTTAACGGAATTAGTTCTGTTTACCAAGAAAGAAAGTTAGAGGACTTTACCCCTTCCACTGAAACTTTCCAAAGACGCGAAACATCTTGGAGTAATCCTTGATTTCAAGCTAACACGGAAACGTAACACAGAGGAAAGAAAGAAAAGAGCACTCTGTGCTTTCTGCACATGCAAAAAAAAACAGTGGATGTATATGGCGATTGTGCGTCCCATACTTACCTTTGGTTCGATCTTGTGGTGGAAGGCTGCAGAAAAAGTTAGCTATCTTAAAAACCTGAACAAGGTACAGAGACTAGCTTGTATAGGAATAACGGAGGTATAGAGTTCTACGCCATAACCAGGGCTGGAAATTATTCCAAATCTCCCAGCACTGGACGAGTACATTAGATGCACAACAGCCAAAAGCCCACTTCGACTTAGAGAAATAAGCTCATGGAAGCACAGGTCATGGGGCAGGTCACAGGTCAGTGTCCGGACTTGATGTGACGACTGACTGCGTACCACCCATAATAGATTTTACAATACACTTCTCTATTTTAATTCACAAAAGCCATGGATGGGAACCCAACTCCACTAATCAGAGAACAAGGTATCCCGTTCTACACCGATGGGTCAAAAATGGAAGAAGGAAAAGGACCCTGCCATATTCTATGAACCTTTCAATACTAGAGAATCATATAAACTCCCAGATGAGTGTAGTGTCTTTCAAGCTGAGATTTACACTATTGAAAAAGCAACAGAAATGGTACACAAGAAAAAACTGAGCTCGTCGGAAATCACATGTTTCGTGGACAGCCAAGCTGCTATTGAAGCATTAGCCAGTGAGACTATAAGAACCAAGACAGTAGCAAAATACCGAGGCATACTGTTGGGTTCCCGGAAAGCAATATAGAATAGAAGGGAAAGATAAAGCAGATGAACTGGTAAGGGAAGCGTCATTATCAAATAGGAACAATAGTAGCCAATTATTTACGGGAGCATCAATCTAGATCGGCGTTATTAAAGGAAAATTAACCTGGTAACGAAAGAGCAAATCAATAACACCTGGATTTCCAGGAACAGCTGGAACGACTGTGTTATCTCTAGAATTAATGAAAAGGAAACTAAGTATATTTTATTGCTGAATAAAAAGAAAATTAGAATCTTGATAGGTGTACTAGGGGGTCGTTGATCCCTTGGTACAATGGCCACCAGAATAGGCAAATTCACACCCGATTTATGTAGCAGCTGCTCGCACACTATTACCTCGCAAAATGACATCAATGCAGAGATCAAACGAAGAATTGCTCTTGCCAACCGCTGTTTCTTCGGTCCAAGAAGACATTTAAGTACTAAGCCTCTCAGAGAACTAAGGAGACTTTGTACAAGACCCTGATCATCCCGGTCCTGCTCTTTGGGTGCTTTGGGAGGAAGATTCTTCGTTTGATTTTGGCTTCGGTGTGTATCGAAGGAGTGTGGAGAAGAAGAGGACGAGCTATACGGGCTATACACCGACGATCAAGCAGCTTAAAATAAAGCAGCTGAGATGGCTTCCACAGTCTGGTGATGGGAAATTCAAATAATTTTGGGAGTTTTTTATGAGCTTCAAGACTGGGGCAGAACGCTAGATGATATTGGGAAACGTGGTCAAATTTTCGCAAACCATAAACATACCTGACCGTGACCATATCATTTAAAGCAAGACCAATAGTTTTTGTAGGGAATGTGAACTAGGCCTTCAATAAACCATCACTGCAGGCAGCATAAGCAATTTTAGGAAGAAGCAAGGATTAAATAAGCCTCAGGTAAGTGTCTAGAGGAGTAAAAGTAGAGATGAGATTTAACCTTCGAAAAACACCATAAATTCTGTCAATGAAGAAATTGACAGGAGCATTAGTTGAGGGGGTCCGATTTATTTCAAAGCCTAGATTAGTAACAGATTGAACAAATTTAAGTTGAAAACATGAGTACATGACGTTGATCTGTTATCTCAAATATATTTTTAGAAATGGCAATTATCATCGATTTGGCAGGCGCCCCCTTGGTCATACTATTTGCCTTACCCCGGTATAGCGGTTATGCTTTGGCTGACCGTCCTACTCGTGAAATCTTTGTTATTGTTTTCTTATTATGGTCGTTTTTGTCAACACAAACTCATTGCCATCCACCGACTTCAGAATAAACTTTTGGCCTCCAGCGAGGAGATCATACCAGCTGCCATAGTACTTTGGCCGACAAACCACCAATCCTCAGGCAGTAATGACAGCCATACCAGTGCTCCGCGAGGTAAAAAGCAATCGGCAAGTGTTCCTCGCAGGTCGCAGTATGCAGTATGCAGTCCAAGAAGGCCCGCTTTATTCTTGATATGATTCCCAAGAACAAGGAGGTTGAAACATTTCTTGAGAGGGGCCTCGCTGATAAAATAAAGAACCAGAAGATTGTTGAAGAGCAGATCAGTCTTGTGGCTCCTAAAAATAAAGTTGGCAAGTAAAACAGGTTTCGAGACGAGACCAATAAACATCAGAAAAAGGTGAAGCTTGAGGGTTCGAAAAATACCACCAAAACGCCATCTCCCAGAGCAGCGCAACCGCATCATAGAACAGGTAGTCAGAGAAGACCTCAAAGTATCAATTCTGAATGAGTTCTCCACAAACAGCACAGGAAGTATTTGGTTGCCACTCGCATGACCACTAAACCAAATCGACAGGAGCTGATCCGGGGTCTTCAGGGGCTAAATCCACGGGTTCCGATGCATGACTGGGCAGTTTTTAAGGCTGAGGAATAGCATACGAACAGCGCGTTCTGTTGATCGTCGAGCAAACCTTTGGGGCTCTCGAGAAGGCCGACTACAAACAATGTTTTGCCATCAAAAGTGCAACAATCAAGATTCAGCAGTTAGGATGCAGACCCCGACGAAGTTAATGACATAGTTGTGATCAGTGATGGTACATGAAAACAAAATAAATCCCTACGGTATCCACAAAAAATCCCTACTTTATGAACTTTATCCCTACACCTTTAAAATCTAAAAAATAACACTAATATTATATAGATATGGTTTATGGATTTCATTTAACTTTTTTTTAAGGATTATTGCAGTTTATAATAATAGTTAAAATAAATAAAGGGAAGCTTCAAAAAATTGCAAAATTTTAAATAAATACAAAATAAAACAAACTTCTACACTTTTATGATCAATTTATAATAATAATTTTTTCAAACAGCAGCGAAGATTCTGCTTCTTTCTGGAAAATTTACATACGTGATTATTTTGAACCGTTTTTCCGCTGCTTGCTTTGTTTTGTTTTTTTTTTTTTTATTTTCTCACACAGTTTGTTTTATAAGCTCACGATAGAAAGAGACATTTATATTATTATTTTAATTTGACAGAAGAAACCAGAAACAAAAAGGTGGAACCACATTAGGTATACTTCATTAAAGTAAGATGTTTAGAAATATAAATATATGGGGATACATGGTGGATTTACATGTATCTGCGTCTGTGTAATGCAGGAAAGTAAAGGAGGACAGATGTATACAAAAATTCGAGCGAGTGAAAGAGACCCATCAAGAAGATGAACATGTTCGTCTTTATTTCTGCATTATGGCACTTTCTTATAATGCAGTAACGAAGTCTTTATGCATTTTGATCTTTTCTCTCTATCTAACAAATACACATTTTGTATTTGGCATCCCTTTTTTGTGCAGAAACTAAATGCAGATACATGTAAGTCCACCAATGAGTGTAATAATTGCAGGATGTGTGGTAAGATTAAAAAAGAAACACAAATTATTTATAATAAAATTTTAAAAATCCCTGCTCTTTCATATAAAACTCTGATATATCAAAAATCTGTCGTTTTTCCCCTTTGGTGTCTTTTTCGAGACAAAAATCCATACGTGTAGGGATTTTTCCCTACGTGTACCATCACAACTTGTGATTAGCTATTGAACTGTTCAATGTCTACTTGTAAGTTTCCTCATGTATGGAAACAATCCTTCATAATTACTCTACATAAAAAAAGGTAAAAAGGATCAAATTATTAATTACCGTCCAATAGCTAAACTGTCGGCTATTCCCAAACTTTTTGAAGCAATTGTTTGCAAAATATGAAGCTTTTACACGAAATCGTAAATTGCTCATAACCAACATGGTTTCTCGAAGGGTCAGCCGTTCGACTGCCACCCTACTCCTCATGTAGTTAGCGGAGTTTTGTGTCGGTTCTTTTAAAAATAAAAGCCAGACGGATTGTGTTCTTACAGATTTTAGTAAGGCATTCGGCAAACTGTCGCACAGAGTTTTACTTAATAAAATGAGTAGGCTGGGGTTCAGCATAAAATTCATTGCTTGGCTTAAATCTTATTTACTTGACAGATCCTATTCAGCGAATTTTAACGGCTATTATTTAAATAGTTTTGTCGTAAATTCTGGTATTTCCCAGGGTAGCCATTTGGGTCCAGTTCTTTTTATATTGTTCGTAAATGATCTTCTGTCAGTTTTAAACTACTCTAATTGTCTTATGTATGCTGACAATGTTAACATATGTAAAACCATTTCTAGCAATCTTGACTGTGAAAAGCTTCAAATTGATCTTAATGCTTTCTACAATTAGTGTGCACGTAATTATTTGTTGCTTTATATCGACAAGTGTAAGATTGTAAATTTTACAAGAAATTTGTCCGTTTTATCTTTTAAATATAGGTTCAATGGCGTAAATCTGTTAAATGTAAATGATGTATCTATCCTTGTTGTATTGTTTGATAAAAAACTCGAATTCACACAGCATATCAATATGACTTGTAATAAAGCTAATTCGATATAAGGTTGGATTAAAAGTGAATCACGTCAGTTTTCTGATCCTTATGTTATCAAGCAACTATTCACCACTTTTGTCAGACCCATTTTAGAGTATGCTTGCCCGGTATGGACCCCCTATTACAGTTGCCACAAAATAAGAATAGAACAAATTCAAAAAAGGTTTCTAAAATTTGCTCTTAGAGGCTTAGGCTGGCAGAATCCATTGAACCTTCCTTCTTATAGCAGCCGTCTAAAACTCATAGATTTACCCTGTCTGAAGCGCAGACGTTCCTATTTATGTTTTGTTTTTATTGTTAATCTTATTGATGGTAATATCGCTGCTTTGAACCTTTTGTCTCGCGTGAATTTTAAATTTACATATCGTACCAACTGTAAGCAGAATTCACCATTGAATAACATGTTTCATTTTTATAACGTTAATCATAATCTATATATACAAAAGAGAAATGTCGTCCGAGTGTGCGCGCATAACTCGAGAGCGGATGGTTGTATTTTCACGATTTTGGGCTTGATGAATTCGTTTTGACCCAAGGAAGGACATAGGTCACTGAAAGAAAATACCGAAAAATTTCCAGGAACATTGGAAATCGGTGATCATCCCCTTTTTAGTGCCCTTTTAGGGCTTGATAAATTAGTATTGGCCCAAGAAAGGTCATAAGATACTGGAGAAAAATCTGTTCATGATTTAGGGCTTGATAAATTCGTATTGGCCCTAGAAAAGGCATATACGACACTGGAGGAAAATTCCGGAAAATGTTCAGTTAAATTGGTGATATTCACGATGTTGGGATTGATGGATTCGTGTTGGCCTTAAGAAGGAACATGGGATGTCCTTTTTGTTTCGCCATTCAAATTGAATTGTATTTGCTATTGCGTGCGGGCAAATAAAATTTAATTTAATTAATATATTTTTTTTAAATTTTCATTGTACCCAAAGTATTTGTACCTATGTTTAACAGTGATGTAACGAATACTACACATCAATTGTGCTTATTATACCTCCAAGTGGTAACCATCGGGTACTGGTCTCGTCCATCCGGACTTGACTTGCCAAACAAATAAGCGCGAGTGTTGAACAAGAGACAAAAATAGCAACACTATAAATACTCTGTCGGAAAGGACTGGCTGTATAAGTCGGCTGAAGTCTTAGACGAGCCCATCAGAAGGAAGGTGTGCGGCGGATGAATTCATCAGAATCAACGGTGTCACCAACAGTATGGACGACAGAGACCTTACGTGAGCTACTCTGAAATATTTAGAGCTGAGGTCGGTAAGGAATTTCAGTACTAGCCAGGGTGCTGAAAAAGAGATGGTAGCGGATGAACCCTTCAAGGGTCAACGGCAGCACTCATATCCCCGTAGTGGGCTACTGGTATCGGATTATCCGGCCTGCTGTCCTAAGGCTACACAAGGATCCGGCCCTCCGGGTCTGGGGGTCGTGTGACGGGTTGGCAATCTACCACATGTAAAGAAATCAACCGCTTCGAATCGGCAACTACAGCCTCGGATAAGGAATGATCAAACGATGACGACTTTTGGCTATCGAACAAGGACAAAGATTGGATTCTGGAATGTTAAAACTCTTCTCGATAACCGCGAAGAAGGCCCTAACAACGCCAGATTCCTCCAACTTGAGAAAGAATTCCTACGGTACAACCTAGACATCTGGGGTCTGAGTGAAGTGAGATGGTTGAGCGCAGGGCAGGTGGATTCACCTTCGAAAAGCACTTTCTTTATTTACTCCGGAAAACCAGTTGGAAGCTCCCGATGTTCCGGCGTAGGTTTAATGTTGACTCCAAAGGCGCGGCAAAGTCTTATAACCTGGAAACCCATCAACGGCAGGATATTGACAGCCAGGTTCCAGAGTAAATTAAGAAAAATCACCATCATCCAGTGCTATGCCCCAACTGAGGAAGCGTCGGACGCCGAGAAGGACGAATTTTACAGCCAACTTAGCGCGGTTTTCAGAAGCTCGCCGAATGGAGACATCACTATCGTAATGGGAGATCTTAATGCTAAGGTTGGCCAGGACAACACAGCGTTGAAGCACGTTCTGGGTAACCACGGTATCGGGGAACGGAACGACAATGGAGAGCGGTTTGTTGACTTCTGTAATGCAAATCAGCTAGTCATTGGAGGTACTCTGTTCGAGCATAGGATCTCGCACAAGATAAGTTGGTTATCCACAGATCGTCAATGTACAGCGAACTTAATCGATCACTTTGCTATTAGCAAGCGCTTTAAAAATTGTCTTCTCGACGTCCGAAACAGACGCGGTGCTGATGTAGGGTTAGCTCGCGATCACCATCTTATGCTTGCCTACGTTCGTCTTCGAATTGCTTCAGTACATGGAAATCGGCAAAACTTCCTGCGTACACCCAGGTACAATACCGACAGATTACGGGATCCTACAGTGCGTCAAAGATATAAGGACCGCCTCGCCGCAGAAGCAGAAGTCATCAGCATTGCCACGCCAGAAAATGCAGACCAACACTGGAGCAATGTGAAAAAGGCCTTTGCAACTGCCGCAACTGAGTCTGTGGGTATAAGGCAGAGAAGCCAAAGCACATGGCTTTCTGCAGATACATGGAGTAAGATTGAAGAAAGGAACGCGATTAGATCCCAACTTGCGGCTGCCTCAGTAGGTGAGAGATTTAACATCGAGTCTCAGTACCGTAGGAAAAGGAAAGAAGTGCAGCGTAGTGTCAGACGTGACAAAAGGAGGCGCGTAAATGTTCTCGCAGAACAGGCAGAGGAAGCAGCATCAAGGTGCGACAGTGGTACCGTCTACAAGATAACCAAGGAATTGGTTGGAAACAACAACTCCCGGAAACAACACCTCGTCAAGGATGTAGACGGCACCCTGCTAGTTACGGATGAGGATCAGCTCAGGAGATGGAAGGAACATTTTGCTAGCGTCAACCACATAGGCGATAGCGGAGGTGTTCCAGCCCCTAACCCAAATTAGTTATTCGTAGAAACTAGTTCCCGTATTCGCACCTGCCCTCCCAGTTTAGCCGAGATAATATCAGCAATCAAATCCCTCAAGAACAACAAAGCGGTAGGTTTGGACGGAATTCCCGCTGAGCTCTACCAAGCAGATCCACAAACATCAGCGAAGTTGCTACACCCCTTAATAGCACAGGCATGGGAGAACGAAAGTTTCCCCATTGAATGGAAAAAAGGGATGATCGTCAAACTGCCAAAAAAGGGAAATCTTACGGATTGCGGAAACTGGAGAGGGATCTGTGTCCTCCCCGCGGTGGCAAAGATAATGGCGAAAATAATCTTGGAACGAATCAAAGAACATCTCGATTCTACTCTCGACAAAGAGCAAATGGGATTTCGTGCAAGCTCATCCTGCATTGATCACATCAACACCTTGAGGATCATAATAGAACAATGCGTGGAGTTCCGTTCCCCTCTTCATTTGCTCTTCATCGACTTCGAAAAGGCTTTCGATAGTTTGAATCGAGATTTCATTTGGTCAGCTTTACGTAGGAGAGGAGTACCCGAGAAGATTATCGCCGTTATAAAGGCTACCTACGAGGGTGCATCGTGTCAAGTCTTACACAACGGAAAGGTATCAGAGGACTTCGATATCCATAGCGGAGTTCGTCAAGGATGTTTGCTATCTCCGCTACTTTTCCTGGTGGTTATAGGGGATGTCCTTCATGCAGCTCTAGCCGAGCAAGCGCGTGGAATTCGATGGACGATGTTTTCGTTCCTGCAACATCTTGATTACGCTGACGATATTTGTTTGCTCTCGCACAACATTATGGATCTTCACCATATGGTGACTAATCTGGAATGCGAGGCAAACAAAGTCGGTTTGAGGATCAACACCGGGAAAACAAAAATCCTCAACATTTCTGAATCTTCTTCTCAAGTTGTCGTTGCGGGACAGCAGGTTGAAGCGGTGGACAACTTCCTGTACCTCGGTAGTGTTGTCTCAAAAGACGGCGGTGGTACGGATGAAGATGTTAACTGCCGAATCGTCAAAGCTAAAGCTGCTTTCGGCATGCTGTCTAAAGTTTGGAGGAGCAACGTCTACGGTACGAAGACCAAGCTGCGACTGTTCCGGTCGAACGTAGAGTCAGTGCTACTATATGGGTGTAGTACATGGAAAGTGACCGCCTCTGTCACAAGGAAGCTACAAACTTTCGAAAATAGATGTCTCCGAAACATCCTAAGGATTTTTTGGCCGAACACCATCTCCAACCAAGAACTCCTTCGGAGAACGGGCCAAAGTCCTATTGACATCGTTATTAGGAAAAGAAAGTGGCAGTGGATTGGTCACACCCTACGTCGTGGTGCAGACTCTATTGCAAGACATGCAATGGAGTGGGATCCACCCATCCAAGATGGCAGAAGACCTGGAGGCCAGAGAAAATCTTGGCGCAGAACAGTCGACAAGGAATCACAAAAGCTCGGTAAAAGTTGGGGAGAGCTAAAATACATTTCCAGAAACCGAACGAGATGGCGTGTAGCGGTAGTTGACGCCCTGTGCCCCTTAGAGGGGTCAAGGATCTAAGTAAGTAAGTAAAGTGCGATTGTGATTTCTATCAATTTTATTTATATAATTTCGCTATTGAAAAAATTGTGAAAAGTGAGATTAAAAAAACCGCTTTTGATTTTGTTCTGGTGCAATTAGATTTGGGTAATTTGTGAATCAGCAGAAACTTTAATGATTTTTGTGAGTTAAACTAAACCAAAGATACATATTTCGTATATTTTTATTTCAATGTGTTCTGGTATGTGATTGCAGAACATTTTCGTTTGGCCAATTAAGGATTGATTTCAGCAGTTCGAAGTCTAATTTGTGATTTTATATGTAGGTAATTATGAAAGTCGATCCATTTTTTCGAAGAATGTTAATTTTGTTTGGTTTTCGTTTAAGTTATCATGCCACCACTTAGAAGGTCAAACTTTTCACGTGGCAGTAGTAATGCACAACGAATGGTGACTGTTCGTGCAAACGAAACTACAGACGAACGCTCAGATCGGAATGTAAACAATCGTGCGAACATTGACTTATAAGTCAATGCGTGCGAACATGTCGCAACTTCGAGAAACATTATATCAAGAACAACATACGGTCGTCCAAAGTGGAGACCAAGATAGACAACAACGCAATAGAAATCAGCAGAGCCACTAAATAAATGAAAATCTACGAAGAAGAAGAAACGCCGCCCGTGAATACAGAATTGCAACGAATTGCTTTCCAATACGAAAGCACACTTGAATACGGCACACTTCCGTGTGTCTTGATTGGCGCTATGAATGTCCTATGTCCGAATTGCGGTGCACTGACGTTTCTTTCGGAAACACCTGGATTGTGCTGCATGAATGGCAAAGTAAAATTGCCGCCTTCACCAGATCTACCTGAGCCATTACGCTCATTTATTTACGATAATTTTTGATGAGAGCTCAACACTATAACGGTTGTTTACAAATGACGTCGTTTGAAGCAGAAGTTATTCAGGACAATCACCAATACAATCACACATTCAAGGTAAATTCATTTCAATCAAGTCCACATTGTATGAATATTATGAAAAGATTTCATCTGATTCGACTTTGTCGTCATTAATTCAGATCCAAGGACAAATTCATCATCGCTTTGGTTCTCGCCTGACAGTAGTAAAATCATTGCACCACCGAAATGTCGTTTATCATTTCGTTAATCTTTAAACTTACCATTAGGAATTCCAATGCACATTTGTGAGCCATTGTGCACTCGTCCCAGATTTACGCGCCTTCAGTAAAAAAGCGGAAGGTTGGCCGACACGCCAATCATTTTGGTTTCATTGAAACACATCGACATTGTTAATTTAGTAATTTTTATTGTATTTTATAAAACTTTAGAATAATTAACTGACCGAATTACATGAAACAGCATTGTGCGTGCTCGGAATCATTATTTTCTTTACATAAATGAATTTAGGCGGAACGAAGTTCGCCGGGTCAGCTAGATTTTTACTAAATTTTTCTGATGTATCAAATGCTGGTTTTAAAAAAATATTTTATAAATTCTTAATTCTCAATATTTAATTCTAAGAAATATTTTGTACGCTAGATATTAATTAGCTTGATTCAAATAAATAAATAATAAATAATGAACGATTTCATTGATGGAGTCAAAGTTCCACCGGGAGCTGACTGTCCAGAATCGAAAAAGAAAAAAATGTGCTGCTGAAAATCATTTAGATTTACCTGAAGCACTCAAAATGTGCCTCTCATAATCCGAGATTTCTCCTGAGTAAGGAGAACGTTGATGTCATATCGTCATCGTACGTACAAGAACCGTGGGTACAACACCTAATGCCCAATCGATGGTAGGCCTAGATGGTTAGATACAAAACACTGCTGTTTTGGGTTAAAATCTTAGAACTCCTGATATGACAGTCGTCAGGTTGGATGCAGCCGGCTTACTTTTGGCATCTGCATACTCTGGATATGACCAGCAGTCACTGACAGATGAAATGTGCGCTAGACGAGAAGCACTTATTCATGACAAGTGATACTCTTGGAGGATTTGTAAATTTCTCGCAAGAGGCAGTAGCCCTGAAAAAGACTTTTTTTAGGTTTAAGGTGGACGAGGCTGGGAAGTGAACTCACACCTCCAGTGTGACAGTCCAACTCCCTAACCATTACGCTAGGGGCTACTACTCAACTTTTGTGAACATCTACTTTTTTTCTTAACATAACTCAAAAGTATTAGCCGCTTATTAAAAAATATAGAATCCGATTTAGTACTCACCCGAACGTTTTGCATTAAATTACATTGAGCTTGGTCTCCCTACAAACCAAGGCAATTCGAAATGCGGCTGTTGGTGTGCATTGTGCATAGAAGTGGCTTTTATGCCAAGATCAATGCCTTGGTTGAAGACACGAAAACTTATTCGCCAGTCGATTATGATCCCAACGATTATATCCCACATCAGCCACTTAAATTGTATGGGCTGCCGAAAATCCATAAAGAAGGTCTTTTAGCTATGCATACGGCAGACGTGTTCAAACCTTAAGTATGGGGTCGATGGAACACCACATAAAGGTTTCTTCTCACTTAAGACTCGAAGAAGGCGAAATTATGGTGAGTTTTGATGTTGAGTCACTTTTAACAAATGTACCTGTTCAAGAGTTTCTGATTTTCATCCGTGAGCTTATCTTTACTTCCGGCATTAACCATAACAACATACCGTTTTTAAAGTTTTGTTTGTCACCAGAGTATTTTTGATTCAACAAAAAATTCTATTTATGATTATATGGCGTTGCTATGGGTTTCCATACCTATAGTTCCACTCGTTGCTGATTAATAAAACACTAATCATCTCAGTCCAAGCTCAGCAATACAAAGTTTCCCAATCAAGGTATTGTTTCATCAACTCTATTTGAATTCAAACTTGTCACTTGACAATGTTTAAACACATAAACTTTGACTTTAGCTATATGCATACCTCTCAAAAATATCCTCTTAGCGAAATATCGACATAAACTAAAACCAACTTTTATTTTAATCACAACTTTCTATGTATATAGCAACATGTGCTGTGCTGCATACATAATTCAAGAGTCTCTAAACCAAACCAAATCAAAACAAAAACCAACGCTTAATCTGAGAAAACTTTTCATTTATAGAGAAAAATAAAATAACATTTCAATTCTAATTCGAATCGATTTTTCCTTAATGAACTTCACAGAAAGCATTCTTAATTTTTCCAATTAAGTTATTCATCGAGTCCCATCACTATATACCAATACCAACACTATACTACTTCACAACCCAAAAATTAACTTTTCCTATAACCTTAAAGAAAAAAAAAAACAATGTGGGACACATGGGGAACGAACTATGTAGAAAGACAAGGACAAGCGAACAAAACAATAAGCAGAAAAAAAGGACAAAAGACCATTCTCTAATTAAGTACTACTACGCCCGCTGATGATTTTCTTCGACAGTGGAAGAGGAAGAGGTGGAAAGCATGGAAAATCTTCCAACCCTTTCGTTTCCGGGTCACGAAACGACATTTTCACTCGAGAATATTTTTGCAATGGGGCTCCCCTTTTGAAATCCTATTTTACCCCCCCCCCCCCCTTCCATATTCTCGCACCAATCGACTTTCTAGGACGAAATGACTCCTTTATTCAGTCCACCTCTATCAGAATTCAAATTCAAGCTTCGAACTTGGAATCGGAATTGAACGCATGTGAATAGTTTCATTAGAGTTAAATACCCCTTATCGTCCTTCGACATACCAGACACGACCAAAGAGCAGCGCTGCCGTCGTCGGTCGTCGACGAAAGGTTTTAGCAAAAAACTTTCTCGAGAGTACTTCAACAGGGACAACTATTCAGACAGCAACCAGTTGGTAGAAGTACAACACCAGTGCCCAGAGTGGTATAGAAGAGGAAGAGGTGTTGCAGTTGTTTGCTGCTCTGCTCTGGTTACCCACACGCTATGTGTAGAGCCTCATACTATAACCTCCTTAGTTTGCACGAAATTCATCCTCGTTATGGTGCACGAAGGTTTGGTATTCCACTTTTTTTGTAGTTGTTGTAGTCCCTTGAATACAATCCTCCTTTACCGACCTAAAGGAAGAAGTGTTTTAGAAGTTTTTCCACCATCAGTCTGTACGACTATAGTGTTAAGATAATTAGATGGGGTGTGGTCATCCAGTACAAAAGTACGTACCCACTTTTTTTCGATGGAATCCTTATTTCCACACACATGCCACTGGTAAAACCAAAAAAAAACTACCTCGTCTGACCAAAGGACGACTAAATGGCGCACGTCAAAAGTTGAAAACAAGTGTAATTGAAATTTGAAATGAATTGAAAAATTATATGTTTACGTGTTAAGTAAGGGACGAGTTGGTAATTGAGCAGGAAACAAAGTATAAGGGTGCGAGTTTGAACCTTTTTGTTCTATAAACTTCTGCCCCTAAAGCGAATAGATATTTTTTTTATTTTTGGAAATAATCATAATAAATTCGACGTTTTATATATGGAGGTATCAAAATCGATCCTTTTTTTTTTTTTGTTTGTGTTTGTGTTCACAGAACAGCGAGCGGTGCGATGTGTTCCGTATCTAATTACATGGACAAAAATAATAATAAATCATTTGGAAAATCTGATAGACTTGAGAATGTTTAATTTTGCACGCGGTTCCTTTTGCATGTTTTTTTTTTTTTCTTCCAACCATCAACAACAACAATAAAAAAAAAGGTAGAAGAGGGTGAATTGAATGAATAAAGTGAATTGCAACCGGAAGGAAAAGGATGGAATGAAGGTAGAATTTCGAATATCCGGGAGAATTAAAATTGTTGTTTGGGTTTTAGCATGTTAACAACTTGAACGAAAAGTCGAAAAGGCGGGAAAAGCGAATGTTGTAGAAGAGGTTGAGCAACAATTATCGTAATCAATAATAATTTTAAATTGAGGGAATTCGTTGAAATGTTTAATTAATTATTTCTGCAATTAATTTTTTTTGTTTTCTATAGAGTTTCTAGGAGTAGGTACCTACATATTTTGTGGATCGAATGTAAGTTGAAGAAAAGTTAAATTGAAATTTCATCGCCTATTTTCAACTTCACCACTCGATAACTAGTACCTCAATACCAAAATAATGGGGCATCCCCTTTTTGAAGTTTATTTTTTGTTGAAAAGAAGACATCATGGGGGTAAGATTCTATTATATCGACGCGACATCAGTCAGTGGATCCTATATAAAAGGGGTAACGTAGAAGAATTTTGTTTTAAAACATTAATATTTCAAATAGCCCGTTCGTCCCTTACTCTATCTTTGGTAGATTTAGGAAAGTAAAAATCTTCCTCTATACCGAAAGTACCTGATAATCTCTGATAACCTATATGTCATTTCTCGTTTGATTAAACAGTTTTTTCTGTTTATTTCGTGTCTATATTTGTTAATTTAAAAAAAAATTGAATAAATAAAATAAAGCCCCTAAAGAAGTAAAGAAGTCATACGAAACGTTGGGTAAAAGAATGGATTAGAAGTTTTTTATTCGCATTCCAAATCAAAAAAAAAACAAAATCAAAAATCTTCTTCAACGCTCCGGTTTTTCAAGATCTTTCTACTACAACTTTTTGAAATTGAGAAAATTAGTTACTTAGGGATATTTTTGTCATATGGTAACCGACCCCAAAGTGAATCAGTTATTTTTTGCTGACGATGGAGCATCATAAGTGAAGATCCTGTGTCCTTGCAACGAGCACTTGATGTATGGGTAGATGTTCTGAAGGGTAAGTGGATACCGCATTAGCGCGAAAAAGATCGAATACCTATGCTATCCATTTTCTGATCCACACAGGCCTATTCCGGATATCGCAGTGCTTCCCAAGTGCGAAAAGTTTAAATATCTTGAATCTACGCTCGATAGCCAAGGATCTTGTGAAGACGACATCAAACATCGCGTAAGCGTAAGGTGGATGAAGTGGCGGGAAAACTCTGCCATCTTTTGTGATCGAAAAATGCCCCTCAGCTTAAAGGAAAGCTCTACACGGCAGTTGTTCGTCCAGCGCTTACAATGAACAAGAAGTATGAGAGAAAAGTGACAGCATCTGAAATGAAGATTCTTCGCATGACAGCAGGAGTGACAAAGCGTGATCGAATAAGAAGCAAGAGAATCCGAGGCAGCCTGCACGTCAAAAATACCATCTTCGAAAAAATACAGCACGACCAACTAAGCTGGTACTGTCATGTTCAGAGAAGATGCCATGAGAACCCAGTTCAAAGAGCAATAGCACCATACGTTCCAACACTATCGCACAAGAAAGGCAGGCGCAAAAATTCCTGGACGAATTAAATGCAACGACGGTGACGCGTGCATTTAGTTGGCCTCAGACATGGAGCAATCCAAAACCAGGAGCCCTGAGGTCAACCCGGCAAACCCCACAAGTGGAACTTTAGGCAAAGCAGTTGAGTGGGAGAGTTGTGGTCCCCCTCGGCATTATGACAATCACCGGTAAAATGAAGAAGAAGTTAAAAGAGAGGGAAAGACGAAATAATCTTCTTTCTGTGGCAAAATAGAAGAAGCTTCGGAAGCATCAGAAAACTCCTCTCTACAAATCCAGTGATACCTAGTAGATGTATGAAATGTCCGTATGATTCAGGAATAACTGTAATTAAAAAAAAAACGGGCAGTCGTTTAGTTCAACTTCTTCTTGGGGCAGAGATTGTTTGTGTCCGCACTTCTTCCTGCGGCAATTAGTTGGTCTTGGATGCAACCTGGCTAAGCACTTGCTTTTGGGCCAGAATACGGAGAGATGGCTTAATAATACCACCACGCAGATGACGCACCAAGTGATGGGTGGCCTTCTTTTGGATATATTAGTTGGAAAAAGTGCAACCATCTTCCAGTTGTTTTTGGCGAAGATCAAACTTTGTTGGTCTGGGGGAACTACTACCTTGTTTTTACGAAAAATTACGAAACCTGCAATTGGATACCCATTTAAGACCAGATGGCACCATACCAGCTGAACTCCAAACGAATGCAGATGTTATCCTGTTAATTCTGGATGTCATCTTCAATGGCTGCCTAAAATTGGTCCATATTCCACTGCGAGAATTTAAAGTTCAAAAAGCTAATCTGTAATACCTACCTTGTGTCATTATTATCTACTTCTAAAAAAATCTTTGAACGACTGATTGATATCCACTTTATCAAGCATGCTTATTGCAAAGGGAGATCGGTGAAAACGGCTATCCACACTTTAGTACTTAAAATCGAATATTCCCTCATTATAAAGAATACACCGTGTTTGCTTTTTAAAATGCATTTTCCAATCGCATCTGCAATGTTCGCTCGGTGAGCTGATCAATCAAATACTATCTTTCAGGATTATATCAATCACAACTGGACGGATTTTCTGCAAGGAAATCTGTCAGTAGAGGTACGCCACAAGGTATTGTTCTATTCTCCTCCTTTGGAACTGAGTAGTAAATGGGCTGTTTACATATTTGGAAGCAGACAGTTGTAGAGTGATTGCATTTGTGGACTATATTTCTACAGCAGTATCGGGAAAGCATCCCAACATTTAAAAAGAACTTCTACAAAATTCCCCACATAATTCCTTCTTCTAATCAAAGGCATTCCACTAATATTTTCAGACGAAGCTAAATATCTGTGTCTTATTTTGTATAAGAATCTAAGTTGCAAACTAAATATACCAGAAAGAGGCACAACGGTCCCAGTGGCCTTTTTCTCCTGCAAAAAAAAAACCTTTGGGAATAAGAGCAATTAAGCATGATAAATTAGCTACAGCCTAAGTTCTAGTATATATTCGTGAGGTGAACAATCGTCCATGAAGAATGTGATCTTTTGACACTTCATGCTGGTGCACACTTCTGAATTCACTTTGAACGCTTGACGTTAAAATGCACAATGCCTCAATTTCAGCAACATTTTCCCGTACATTTTGCTCCTGAATTAGTTCACCGTTAGTGAATGGAAACTCTGATATATGGCTCCACGAACACGAAATGAGCCAAGCGAACCAAATGGCTCGGACCTCGGAGCCAATTGGGTTCGTGCATTTCTTTCAGCAA
This sequence comes from Melangyna quadrimaculata, assembly GCA_949320155.1. Taxonomy (NCBI): domain Eukaryota; kingdom Metazoa; phylum Arthropoda; class Insecta; order Diptera; family Syrphidae; genus Melangyna; species Melangyna quadrimaculata. The sequence goes on from OX439483.1 coordinate 415,348,533, forward strand.
TCGAAAAACCGATTTGAATCGTTCGTGTATGACCAGCTTGAAGTTGTCTTGCCTTCCAAATCTACATGTGACATTCATGGAAGATGGATCTATTCATTATTTGCCGACGGATCAAAAACCGTTTACGGGATTGCTGGAGGCGTGTGCCTAAATTACTAAATTATACTTTTCGTCTTCCTGACATTTGTAGCCTGTTTCAGGTGGAACTTTTTCGACTTCAGATATCCGCATCTTCAAAAATAGTCAATGTGCTTTACTCTGAACTCTGTCTTTACAAACTCTTAGATTGCCCTATGCTTTCAACCATCTCTTAGAGATAGCGCAGCAGTTCAATACAGCTGGGTGCTGGGCACTAGGTCCATTTCAAGAAATAGTAAAGCTGACGCACTTACGTAAAGGACAGAGTGGAAATTGGTATACCTATCACTAAACTAAAGTTATGCTGAAAGAAGATTATATAAGGCATACAAATACAAACCCTAGGTGGAACAACGTCACCACTTGCCTGTTGACCAAAGAGATCTGGCTAGTGCTGGATCTGAAGCGCTAGTGCTTGTGCACAGCAGCTCCGTAATTGGTGTCGTCATTACCAGACGCTTTCTTTTAGACAAGAGTACACGCATCACTTGAAATATTCACAAATGATTTTTGCAGAAGCTGTATGGACGAAAAGGAGGAAGATTCCTCATCTTCTCTGCACATGGCTTGGTGTATCCCAAAGACACAGGCTCTATCTAGGAGACTTTTTCTACAATGATCCTGCCATTAGAAGCATGGCCTGCTTCATAAGAAGCTCCAACTGGTTTCAACGAGCAGGGAGAAAATCTCTAGATTTATGAAGTATCACAATGGACCAACGTATGGTCTAAGTATTTCAGCTTTTCATTTTCAACAATTACATCCCTCGAACACCTACGCAATGTCACTTGTCTCTGACTGTTCTATGCGCTATTTTTATAAACAGAGTTCAAGTGAAATTGTCAGTTGCATTCCTCCCTTTAAACAATTCAGCCGTAATACTCGAGCTATTAGGAATGCTCATTGTCATTAGCTTACCCTTGAGTCTAACTTCGGACAAGAACGTGGAGTACTTTACCTGGCCCTACTTTTGCAACGCCCATTTTGATATTCAGAATTTCAAAACAAATCAGGAAGTTAAGCTGCTGTTTCCTTAAAAAAAAAACGAATATGTCACTTCTTCATAGATTGCTTCCATTTTCTCACCCGACTAAGATATTGGAAGGAAGCAAGCCCTATGAGACAAAATTGAGTTCCGATTGTGGACACACAAATACATATTTACAAAAGTTTTGTCCATGAAAATTCGTTCAATCTTCACAAATATAATTTTTGAAACAGTTCTTAAACAGGATAAGCAAATTTCGAACCATTAATTTCATGCAAATTTAAGTACACACCTAAATATCAAAGGCAATGAACAAACCACCGATATGAATTTCATACCAAACATTTGTCTCCCATCCATCGAGTCAATTTCAATGTTGCTTCCATTTATCTCTTCAAAAATAGTAAACAAGAATAACACAATTAAACAACAACAAAAAAGAATATCAATACAATTTTTAACGTGGTCAGAGTTGAATTTTGTAATTAGACAGACACCTCTCAGCGATTTATCGCTTTTGTATCAAGCATAGGTATATCTGTAACATTCGAACAATGTCTGGCAGTAGCGAGGTGATTGTCTTTTTATCAGACAGTTGGCAGTTGGCTGCCAATTGGATTCAGATTGGATGTCTGCATAGGAAGCAGTAAATCACCATCGTTCTCGTTTAGTCTGATGCTCGCTCTCTCTCTCTCTCTGCTTGATCAAGGACCTTTATTTAGTTCCTGTCGATGCCACCACACATACCTACATAATATTGGGTAGAAGAGGATACATTTTTGATGATTTTTTTTGAATGTCCCTATTTTTATTTGATTTTTTGTTGTTGTATTACCTACTCAGAATGCTTTTTCTAACGTATAGACAGGGCATAGGTACATACATAGCCATTAATTTGTCTGTTGCTGATGTGGCATCCTAGTGTTGTAATGTTGTAATGTTGTAACTTCCCAGGTCCCTGTGGGAGTTTAACTGCGGTAGATAGAGCAAAGCTGACGGTAGTACTTGACGAAGCGAGTTAGCAGAAACCCTGTTCTTGTGCAACGTTTGGAAAATTCACTGTGTGTGATGTGTCCTGGCGAATATATAGGTACACCTACCTAGCAGCTATCGCACTTGGTATATTAGATATGGGGATTTTCATTTTGTGAATTCTCGCGCGCTATCGAGATACTAGATAATAGGGATTCGTTTTCGACTCTACTTGTCCCGTGTATCTCTATATGCTGCTGGGCAGGATAACGACAACAACGACGACGTCGACATCCACGACGACGACGACGATGAAAATCGAATTTCCGTCGTTTGGACTGATTCGATTTCACAATGCAATTTCACGGTCCTTTCCAAGTCTTTAGGCCAATGGCAGGACCAACAATGCCACACAGAGAAAGTGAATATACTCTCGATTCGAAATCTACAACAAACAAAAAAAAAATAGAAGAAAACAAACGAACACAATAGCTAGAGGATGAGCTCAAAACCTGTATAGTAGTCAAAAACATCATTGTATTTTGCCCTTCGGCGGGTCTGTTGTTCTGATGGCTAAAATGGAATTAAAAGCGTTGAAACGAAAATCGATTGGTTTTTTCGTCATGCTACAAAGCTGAAAGTACATAGAAAAAAGAATAAGGACCTATGGAGTTTGGGTTTAGGTATATGGTATGTTTTTACTATAACCGGTATAGGGAAAGGTCTATGAATAGAACTGGTAACGTATAAAATTTGTATTCGAAGTTTGTGAGGTAGGAAAACAGCACAAGGAATACTAAACTTAGGTTTTAGTTATTTTAAGATCTAATCAAGGTATTATACTTTCCAAGAGGCAATATTGAATCGACTTGAATTAAGAGGTTGTTGAGTAGGTACCCCTACAAAAGTCTGGTGCATGTCATTGGATTTAGGGGTTAAATGCTTAAGACTGTGACACTTTATACTTTAAGGTCTTTGTTGCTTAATTTCTGAAGTTTTAAAACAAACTGTCTAGGTGTTTTCTGAGAAAATTTATGGAATTTTTAAAAAGAGGATTTTTGTTGTTTTCTCATTGCAAATTCAATAAAATGATGAAAAACAAGACTTGGTTTAGTCTCAATTGACAACTGCAACTAATTTTGTGATGTTCAAAAGGGTAGTTATGTGCATTCAAGAGGACACAAGTGCCCACAGGTTTTGTCTCAAAACCCACCTCTGTCTACCAACTCCTACTCTCACCTCCTAGTGGTGAACATCGGGTGTCTAGTACTTAAGCTGGAGACGGGGTTTGAATCCCCGTGGAAAGCTGTTGGGGACAGCCAACGAGAGAGGGGGGAGGAGTGTTCCCACAAAGGCACTTCTCCTTTCATCGAGGCGGCAGCGGACGAATTCTCTAGATGGAATCAACGGTGGCGTCTACAGTTCCAGTAAGGTTGAACTACTTAGTGAACACCTTATATGGGCTACTACGACATATTTGTAGCTCAGGCCTATAAGGAGCGGTTTATCCGGCTCCCTACCCTTGGAGTTATACGAAGGGTCTGGTCCTCCGGGTCGGGGGTTGTGCGTCGGGGTAACTTCCCTACCACGTAAAAAAAAGTTGTTCCGAAACAACAACAAGCCTCGGATATGGATGATTTTAAAGTTGACGACTCCAGCAAACGAAACAAGGACAATGAATTTCGGATCTGCACGTGGAACGTCCTGTCCTTATATACAACACGTGCAGCCGAACAGTGGAGAACCTGGACAGGCTAAAGGCTGACGTAACAGCCATCCAGGAAGTGCGATGGGATGGAGAGGGCATACGGAGACTGAAATCGTGTGACATCTACTACGGCGGGTGCTTGAAGGAATAGGGTCAGCGGCTCTTTGGTTGTGCTTTTGTGATAAGGGGAAGACCTAGGCAAGAAGTCTTGGGCTTCCGAAGTGTAAGCGAGCGCCTGGTCACAATCCGTATCAAAAGCAAATTTAAGAACATAACGCTTGTCTGTGTTCACGCCCCCCATGAAAAGAGAGATGACTCGACCAGGGAATAATTCTACGATCTCCTGGAGACAACGTATGATATTTATTCTTGGTGACTTCAAGGCAAGATTCGGAAAGGAGGGCATCTTTGGTTCGATAATCGGAGGACACAGCCTCCACGACGAAACTTCCGGCAACGGACACAGGATGGCAGGCTTTGCGGCGGGGCGAAATGCAATCATCTCAAGTACCTATTTCCCACACCTCGATATACATAAAGGGACTTGGCGGTCGAGTGATCAACAAACCGTCAACCAAATCGACCACGTTGCGATAGACGCAAGACATGGTTTCAGTATCTTGGACGTCCGAACGTTCCGAGGGGCCAATATTGACTCGGATCACTACCTGGATATCCATGACGCGACAACGCAGAGCAGATGCTGTGAAAAGGTACGATGTCAAGAAGCTTAAATCGCAAGAGACCGCCAGAACTTTTGCAGACCACGTAACTTTTAATCTCTCAGGATGTACGCCACCAGCATCAAGTGCAGAGGAACAGTGGCACTGTCAACAAGCCACCAGAATTGCCGCCTCTGATGTGCTGGGTTTCACTAAGCGACCACAACGAAACCCCTGCTAAGAACGAGGCTTACCAGGCAATGCTGCGGACTCGAACAAGAGCTGCTGAGAGAGTTGCCCGGGAGCTCTACGGGATGAAACGAAAAGAGGAACGCTGACTTCTCAGGAGGAAAAAGAGAGAGCACGAGAATCGGGTGGTCGAGTCGATTGAGGGTTGTAGGGGCAGGGGAGATTTTCGAAAATTTTATCAGGGGGTGAAACGATCCACCCAAGGATACAAAGCTAGAACGGAAGCCTGCCGAGATGAGAGAGGGAATATGGTAGTAGACACACAGTCAGTGCTAAGGATCTGGAAAGAACACTTCTCTAGACTGCTTAATGGCGAAGACAGCCAAGATGCCGCTAATAGGCAGAACGCTCCATTCAACTTGGACAATGATGGCCAAGAGTTCCGTCCACCCGACTTAACCGAAGTGCGGCTGGCGATATCCAAACTTAAATCGTACAAGGCTGCAGGTGCGGATGGCTTACAAGCCGAACTAATTAAATCAGCGGTAGATGAATTGGCTAGGAGCATACACCAGCTCATTTGTAAAATTTGGTCGGATGAAAGTATGCCCGATTAATGGAACCTCATTATAGTGTGCCCCATCCATAAAAATGGTGATGTTCTGAAATTTACCAACTACAGAGGAATTAGTCTCCTAAACGTCGCTTATAAAATCTTGTCGGCTATGCTGTGTGACCGCTTAAAACCTTTTGTCAACGATCTGATCGGCCCTTATCAGTGCGGTTTTAGGCCAGGCAAGTCAACCGGCGATCAAATGTTCACACTCCGACAAATTTTAGATAAATCCCGGGAATTCCAGATACACACCACCTATTATCGATTTTAAAGTCGCGTATGATAGCGTGAAAAGGGACGTATTATACGAGTCTCGGCATCCCTGCCAAACTCGTCCGCCTGTGCAGGATGACGACGGAGAAATCTCGCTGCTCCGTCAAAATTGGTAAGAACACCACCGATTCTTTTGATGTTGAGAAAGGATTGAGGCAAGGCGACGCGTTATCATGCAACCTATTCAACATCGTTCTTGAAGCCATTGCACGCAACGCACATGTCAACACCAGCGGTACAATCTATCAAAAGTCCGTTCAATTGCTTGCGTATGCAAATGACAAAGACATTGTCGGCAGAACGAAGCGAGCTGTGGCAGGCGCATTTACGAGCATTGAATCGGAGGCGGCTAAAATGGGATTGGCGGTTAACGAGGACAAGACGAAGTATATGCTGTCATCGAGAGAGGAATCTCAACATCTTCGACTCGGGCAACACGATGCACAGATATAACTTCGAAGTTGTCATGGAATTTGTCTACCTGGGCTCCACCATTACCTCGCAAAATGACATCAGTGCAGAGATCAAGCGAAGAATTACTCTTGCCAACCGTTGTTTCTCGGTCTAAGAAGGCATTTTAGTAGTAAGGCCCTCTCTCAGAGAACCAAGGAGACTTTATACAAGACCCAAATCATCCCGGTCCTGCTCTATGACTAAAAAGCATGGACACTGAGAAAATCGGATAAAAATCTGCTAGGGTGCTTTGAGAGGAAGATTCTTCGTGTGATTTTCGGTCCGGTGTGTATCGAAGGAGTGTGGAGGAGAAGATTAAACGACGAACTATATGGGCTATACAGCGACGTTGACCTGGTCAAAAAGCTGAAAATACAGCAGCTGTGATGGCTGGGGCACGTGGAGCGTATAGACAGCAACGCACTTGCCCGACGAGTCTTCGAATCCAACCCCGATGGGGTACGCAGCAGAGGAAGAACCCGTAACAGGTGGCGCAAACAAGTGGATGAAGACATCAAAGTACTTGGTGTGCACCACTGGAAGCGGCTAGCTAGGGACAGAGCTGGCTGAAGGGGCTTGTTAGTTGAGGGCGAAGCTCATCCTGGGCTGTGAGCGCCATCTTAAGTAAAGTAAGTAACTAATTTCCAAAAACTTTGTTTTAGAATCGAAGTTACAGAAGCGAAGAAATGTACCTGCTCACCCAAAGCCCTATTTCGTTCAAATCAATTTCGCCAAAAATTTCAAAAATGTTAGTTCATTACTTTTAGGGAACATTTTAGAAGCCTTCCGCTACAGAACATTCAATAAGTTATAATTTTTTTTCCTTACAATCATTTCACCTGGATATGGCAAAAATACACTCTTGATAACCAGTTCGAGGCCATTAAATATTTCATCTATATTTCGGCTCGTATTCGTTCAAATAAAGACACCTTTGTGGTAATCCGAGCAACCTAACTCGATGACCCACACCCAATCTTAACCATAATCCAATTACTACAGTTGGTTGGCTTGTATTCACCAGTTACCTAACTGTTTTCTTCCAGTCACAGAAGTTCGATTGTGAAGATGGTTCAAAACTAACCGAAAATAGTTCTGCGACCTATTAATCACGTCAAGGAAACAAATCAAGATATTGATCTTCGTTGTGCAAAGTTTGTTAAGGGTTAAGATCGTCAAAAAATGCCTTACCCAAAGGAGACTGATCATCCTAACCAATGCAGGACATTTAAAGAGGAAATAAATTACTTGTTCCTTTTCAGAACTACAATCTTTATTTTAACTATTATCCAAATTATTCTATAAAAAAAAGAGCACCTGATTGCAATGAAGAGGACCTTTACGAACTTCAAAATCATCCCAGTTTAAATAATATTTCCGACCTCTGTAGAAATCCATTTTTAAAAATTGTTTCAATTATAAAAACTTGGTGGCGGGACAGCTCGTGAAGAACTAGCCATGGAGCCTTATATACATTTATCAACCATTCCTTTTGTATGGATACAAGTGTCGGTAGGAATAGAGGGGACCTAAAATTTTCTGCCGTGTCCAAGCGGCTAAGACGAGAGCACTTGGTCATGACAAGAGATCCTCTTAGAGACTTGTCATATCATCAAAAGAGTGAGTATAGTCTAGAAAAATACTCTAGACTAAGCATCAAACTTAGACCGCCAGCATGACAGTACAACGCCTCTACAAAAACTGTTGTAGCATACATAATTCCAATTGCGTCTATCTTCTCCCGCCTGCAATTATCCACCCTTATCTAATAGTCCAAACGAGTATAAACATCAAATCCATTTATATAGGTACCTGCCTTTAAAAAAAAAAGAAACAAACAAATTCCATCACAACATGAAGATGTCTAGAAAGATAGGTGCATGCTAATTCAAATCCCAAACACAAATTGCACCTTCGAACGCAATCAATCCTTATAGAACATCTCCAGAGTTATGTGTGTGGTTGTCATGTTCAAAAAATCCTCATGCATGTCAAAGACAAGAATTTAAATAGCTTTTCCTTCACAACACACATCTACATCAAGAGCATAACAGAGACAAAAAAAAAGGAATCAACAAATACCAATAGGTGTATTCAACAACAATCATGCCAACAAATATCGACAACAAAAGCTTTCCAGAACACGAACTCACCAAGTCACAATACAATACAAAAAAAAATACAAAAACAAACAAAAAAAAAGACATGGAAACAGCAGAGCAACCATAGGAAAGAAAATCCTAAATGCACTCTCTATTGCACAAGAAACAAATCCACCGCATACAACTTCACTCCACAAACTCGAATTGCATGTTTCGACTTACGAACGATGACTCTACGCAGGCATCAGGAAACGATGCAACCAAAGCAAGAATATAGAGAATAGCAACAAAATTAGAAATAAAAAGGATCCATGATGATTATTATCCTTCTAGAGTTTTATCGTCACCGCTATAAGGCTTTTGGCTGAAGCCAGGCCCAGGAGCCAGGATTCCAAATGTGGTCGGTGCGATGTGTTGTGCGGTGTTGCGTTGCATCGCAGGATAGCTCATCGTTATCGATTTATCCATTCTCATTCAGCAATACTTCGCTCTCGGTCGTATATGTATGTACCTCACTTTAGATGGAAAATATACCTCGAGACTATAGACAAAGCATGAAAAGTTCGAAGAAAGAACGACCTGTGAAGGCGGCAAGACTAGCTGCACCTCTTCCAAGTTCCAACTAGGATATAATTGATTTCCCATCGTATAGCCTTCAGGATGTTGCGTTACAATCTCGTACTCTACACATACACAGGGTTGCTTGCTTACTTCGAGGGGTGATGAGAATTTTCTTCTTCAATTCACTTCTTCGATATGGAAAAAGTACTACTTCTAGCAAAGAACTATAAGAATATAGGAAACCTATACAGAAAATAGAATAGAACAGAAAAAAATGCAATAAAAACGAAATGGAGAAGCAGAAAAAAATCATAAGCAACAGCATACCAGCTGGGGTAAGAAAAGAAACAAAAGCAAAAAAAAAAAATGTTCGCAGAATTAATGAAGCATGAAATGGTTTCCAATTGTGCGGGATATTTCACTCTTAAGGTGCATAAGACACAACCATCACCTTCAAGCCCCCCCCCCCCCCAGTGCTCCAATTTAAGCTGACGTTATTTAAGAAAAATTGGAAACAATCAGTACTCACTCTTTTTTGCTATTTTCTTCTTTTTTCCTAAATCGAAAAAAAAGGATATTTCGTATCAGTATTTATTTATGTGTAGGTATTATCTTCTATGTCAAGTGTGGCATACTTATTCAAATAGGTGCGCTTCCAACAATAACATGAATTAATGGATTTTCGATAAAAAGTTCAACGGTGTCCCTTTTTTTGTTTTTTTGAGAGGGGTTTTACAAACCTAGGTAAGACCCCTTCGTAAATATATTTACTTCTATATCCTCTTATTCCTTTGTAATCCCAAAAGAAATTATGCCATTTTTATGCTAAAGGTATTTTTATGTTAATTTATTTTTGTTTTGGGGTAGAATGCAGAGGAAAAAACTGGTTCGATTTGACCTTTTCGATGAGTGTTGAAACTATGTACATTTTTAGGTACATTGGAAGGTTAGAACAAATGAGCATTTGATTTGTGTTTTTTTTTTTTGTGTATATCCCTTTTCTGTTTTTGTTTTTTTACTTTTTAAACTTGAACCAATCGATTTAGGATTGTTTTTCAATGATGATGTAGCAAATATTTTATAGATTATTGGTTTTTATACACATACTTAAGTATTTTTTTATATTTTTGTTTTTGTTTAGGGTCAGAAGTGGGATATTACTTACCACTTGGGAATAATACAAGAGAATATGTACAGATATATCGACCAGACTTACCTGAAAAAAAAGAGAAAATATTTTTATAATTTTTGTATAAAATTTGTCTATAACAGTATGTAGGTAGAAGCTTATTTACACTTTTTGTTTTTCTCTAAAAAAAAGTTTTATCATGAAATATAAACGATTAATAGAAGTAATAGCTTTGTATAACATAAAGTTAGCCAATAACAAAGTACCTTTTACTCTGCGTAAAGTGTATCTTTTCATACCAAAAACCTAATGTTAAAAAAGGAGCCAAATTCTTCTTTATAAAAAAACATGTGTGAAACAAGTTAGGCATGATAAGCTAAACTGCGCCAGTTTATAAGTTGCTCCAATTTTTTTTTTTTAATTTAAGGGCGCATTAAAGGGATTTTGGCTGCCCTTAAAATGTTTGAATACGGTGCGAGCGTTGGGGAAAATAGGGAAGGATTTAAGAGGAGATACCGATACACATTGGTTTTGAACGTCTAAATACAGAAATGGCAGGGGAAAATAGTGCCACATTCTTGTAGTGCGACTAAAGAAAAAATCTCTATACTTAACAGTACGTCCGAAGTTGTGCTCATGGTTAAACTGATGGGCATTCTCAGAAGTACGAGTATTACGATTGAATTGTTTAAGGGGAGGAATGCAACTGGCTATTTCACTAGAGCACTACTGTCTGCACTGCACTTCGAATAGGTAACGTGTCAAGCGATGCTTTGGAGAGTGGCAGTAGAGTGGGCCAACCTAGAAGTATTTAGCGAAGAAGGGTGGAAAATAATCAGCACAACTGGGGAAGAGGTGAAGTGACCTGAGATACATCTCCAGAAACCGTACACTTCTATGGCACGTAGTAATATAATGGAGGGCCTGTTCCCCGCAAGGGCAACCTCACGGACGTAACAGGTCCGATTACTTCGTTAACTTTTGGTTTATGAATGTAATGTGTTAGGTAAACAGAAGAGCCTTAAAATTATAGAGAGATTTGTTTGTCAGATGAATATGGTTGACCAAACCTGAAGGCCATACAAGGAAAACTTAAGTTTTCAATTTTTGACTTTTGTATGCCTTACAAGTCCTACTTATTTCCATCAATATGAAGTACTCCATTTAAGTGATAATAATTGTGATGAAGTGGGTGGATGCCACGCCCCTAAATGTAAATTCTCATTTTTTTATGTTTCCCTTTGCTTGCATTTTGTAGTAGCCGGTAGCGTAATGGTTAGTGCGTTCACGCTGGAGGTCTGGGATCGCTTCCCAGCCTCGTCCACCTAAAAAACTAAAAAGTTTTTTCAGGGCTACTGCCTCTTGCGAGGAATTGACAAATCCTCCAAGAGTATCACTTGTCACGAATAAGTGCTTCTCGTCAGCCGTTTGGATTCGGCATACAATTGTAGGTCCCTTCCATTCTTGTCGAAAGGCGCACACAGGAATGGTTGCGAGTTGTTAGTCACTAGGCCCTGGTTCTTCATGAGCCGTTGTGCCACCCTTTTTATTTTTTTTGCTTGCATTTTTAGCCCAATATCATTGTACCAATTTTAATCATTTTACAATAGTCAGAAGTGCTCCAGACAATTGATATCAGTTCTTATAACATGGGTGGATGCCACGCCGCCTTGAATGAAAAATCATAAGCTTGTACTTTGAGATAAATTTCTCTACCAAATTTCATCAATTAACGACACTTAAAGCAGTGCTCCATTAAATTTATATCAACTCTTTAACAAGTTGTGTTCTTTGTTTGTACTTTTAGTTCTGCTAATTCACCAAGTTTCATTATTAGTTATGTGACTATCGGAAGTGCCCAAAATGGAAAACTTCAAATTTGCTTTGTATGCAACACAAGCACAAGACCTACGGTCCGTCCTAGTGAGAAATTACAATATTTAACGGTTTCTGGAAGTATTCCATAATTTTGATGATCTGTCGGTCAGTTAAGGTTTCTGCAGTCTTATATCTCAGGAACCACTAATGATAAGGAATTGAAATTTGTTAAACTGCCAAAACTTGTTGAGCTTGGCAAATGTTGCCAAGCTTTTTATTGGTTATGAAGTTAGAGGGGGTCGAAAATCGCCTCAGTGCCAGAACATCGCTGAGAACTATCAGGCCTTCTGATTAAAATTAACTGCCCATTACATATTCGTAATAATGAGAAATATCTTATTTCCAAATTGATATACCTACACTCTGACCTTTTTATGATGTGATGTTTTCCATTGTGTTTTAGGATCCGCTTAGTTCCCTCCTCCCCTATCTGTAACCCTCATATGAATATTCTAAGTGCTCATGAAACTTTAATTCAATAAGAGCGGAAAAAAACTAATTTGTTTAAACGTGAATCTGTACAAGTCTATAGCTGCTCTTTAACCTCGACGCTCGAAAACATTTGTTTGATTTCGTCGTTTTTCTCGTTTCTTAGTCGCTGTTCCAGTATATTTTTCTTCTGGTTAAGAATAATTATGTCTGTATATGACCTAAGCGCATGTTTTAGTCATACAATTCTAAAAAATTAAGATATGACATGCTGAGAGAATGGTCGCACTAGTAGTTTTTAGATTTTATATGGAATTCTTAACGACTTTGATGCTCTATCCGACTCTTTCCGACTCTATTTAACTCCTTCTGTACTTGAGGGCAAACATGATTATATGGGACGAATTTTCTTTTGCACTCAGTTGTAAGAGTTCTAAGAGATCTCCATACACATAAATACGCTGGGCCGGATTATATCCCTCCCATTGTTCTGAAGAGGTGTTTTTCAACGCTAGTAAAACTACTGCATATGCTTTTCCATATGTTATTATCTACTGGTTTTTGCGAGTGAATAGAAAACTGCGTTTGTCCAGGCAGATCCTAAAGAAAGCGGATCTTCTTCAACCTTAAACTATCGACCAATTTCACTTAAGAGTCACGTCGCTTCTTTCCAAGATCATGGAATACTCAACATAATTCTTAGCTCAAATAATATCGCGAAGATCGAAAACTTCTTAATGACCAGCAGTACGGCTCTCGTGACAATAGGTCCAGTCCACTGGTTATTTGATAGAACATCATACCAAACAGTGGAACGTAGTCTTGGAGAAATTAGGATTATTGCGCTTGATATTTCAAAAGAGGTTATTAGTGTTTGGCATCAAGCTCTCTTATTGCAAATACGCTTATTTCGTTTCGATGAATCTCTTCTTCGTTCGATCAGAAATTACCTCTTGGATCGTTCAATTCTAGTCGTATTGGATGGTTTCAAGTCTTAAACTCTCAAAATAATATGTGGCATGCCCCAGGGCTCCGTTTTGTCTCCGGACCCCATTCCTCATATTCATTAGCGATCACATATTCGGCGTCGCTAAAAATGCTATTAAGTGTTTAGGTCAGTGTTTCCCAACCTTTTCTCGGCTATGTTCCACCAGAACCTTTCCAAGATCCACATGTCTCACTGGCCCTAAGTCTATCTTGTTACCGTCACATTTAGACTGGCCATAACATTTTTTGTACAGATACCTGAACAGTTTTTTACATCAAAAATCTCATGTTGAACAGGAAATATTTCTTTTTATTTTTTTCAAAATTTGTCTTTAATAAACTTTGGAAGTTTATAGTTCAAATCTGAATTGGTATGGGAATAACATTTATGTTTCGCTTTCAAATCTGCATAAAATACAAAAGGGGAACGTTCCGCGTGGACAGCAGCAAATTTTAAGTGTTCCTGCGAACGTTGTTGTGTACGCACCTGTGGTAAATGGTGATGGTGACAACCAGGCATATAAATAAACGTTAGAGAAAACAACTAATTCATATTTGTCGTCAAGTGTCATTAAGTGAAATTAAGTTTGTAACAAACAGTTGATACGATTGATGCATGCAGATCCTGGGTATTTTCAGAAATATATCTTGGTTGGAAACATAGAAGCGTAGATATTTCAGAGAGAAGTGTCATGAAGCGTATTTTTAAATTGCCCACCTATAACATCAAATTGCCCCCCTGTGGGCGTTGGAAAAAACTGGTTTAGGTGCCCCATTTGGGCAGGTGCTCCAATAACCCACTTGAGTCTATTGGAAAGAATATAAAGCTGTCAATGGCGATAGAAATATAACAGAAGCATTTGCATCTCTTGATAGCCGCCACTGCAATATTTCATGGCTTTCGTTATTTTACCGTTATTTCTATAAATAGTGTTCCAGCACATCAGTTCGCTCAATTCCGGAAGTACTGTCAAGTACGGAGATTCATTTTTTAGTCGCACTACCCGAATGCAAACATAACTGTGTAAGGCTTAAGCTAGATAAGACTTTTTCTAAGTATTACCTATTAACACTTACATACCTTTATCTACACAAATGTTGACATAAGTAGATAGGTATGAATTGTTGACAGAAAATAACAACACAAAGACGTAGAGTTAACATTTCGTTAGGTTTAATTGATAAAATAACTGGATGAATGCCTAATTTGTATATGAATTTAAATAGCAAACAAACCATAAAAAAAATGGGAAAAATGAATTTATCATTCTGTTAAAAAAGAAAAATATTATATAGATTAACAAATAATAATATCAACTAATGGTGATTTTAATTGAACATGATTTTTTGTTGCCATTTTTAAAAATTAATTTTGTGGTTTGTTTCAATATTCTTATTTGTTTCGTTTTTTTTTTTTTGCTCAAAAATAAACTGCCTGTTAAAAATGTAAATTTATTTGCTAATAAATATTTGTCTGCCAATGCGTTTGATATATTTTTGTGTTGTTTTTGTTTTGTCAATAAACTTCAATATTCAAATTTAAATTCAAACGATAAATTCACAAAACCCAGCACGATTAATTCTAAATGGAAAATGCATTTTTAATTATATATTCATGGATCAAATAGAATTTGAAATAAAAAAACAAAAATAAATATAAAATCAATTTCCATTTAAACTAGACGATGATTATGCAGAAGTGCAGATAGCTAAGTTTTTTTTTGTTTAATTATATTTTACTAATCGTATCAGTGGAAATCTGCTGATGTATATTATTGAACATCATAGGTAGGCATTTCTATCCTTTCGGTTGTGATTATAATTTGAAAAGAGCGAACATAATAAAGTATCCATAGTGATGCAATTCAATATGAAATAAATTATCTATATTACGTGGTAAAATAATTTTTTGTTTTTATTTACTATGGCTTCCTCTTATTTGAATTATGTATATTTGACAGTTAGACAATTATGGTTATTGATTGCCTATAGGAATTAGTATGTTGGGTGTCATTATATCAATTTTCTAATTTATTAGTTTTATAGGCGATTTTTCAATCATCAGTTAAGCTCTATCAGCGGAATAAATACTTTAACAATAAGACTAGTACGCTGCTGATGCGACATGACGCAATCATAAACGAAAAATTTCGTTGGGCTTTTCGTTCTGTGGTACGCTGTTCGACCAGCGGAATTAATGTTTATACCAGATTGTTTTGACAAGTCTCCACTCTCATTTCGCACAGAATTAATTGCCCGGACTATGTGCGAAAAAATGACATTTGAGTTTTTTCCTGTTTTTATTTGTTGTTACTTTCATTACACCATGGCTGTTGTTTGATTCTTTCGTTAAATTTTATTTTATTTATTTGCAATTTGTGAAACTCTCCATGAATATTTTTCCGCTGTGTAAGCATTTTGTTGTCTTCTTGGAGACCACAGGAATATTTCGTTTCGCATCAGCAGCGTATTATGCTTATCAGCGGAAAAAATATTTTAGCAATAAGAACAAGTTTTTGGTTTATTGAAGAATAATAATTAATATCGTAGGGCTAACTGACAATTGAAAAATTGGCTTTAAATTACAGAAATGGAGTTATGTGAGTGTTACAACATCTAGATACGGCGGATGATATTTGTTTGCTTTCATTAAACATTCCCCAGATGGTGAGTAATTTGAAAAGTTAAGTAAATAAAGTCGGGCTCAGGATCGACACCGGAAAAACGAAGATCCTCAGTATTTTTGTAATTCTGTTCACGTTGACGACTTGACGTTTCAGGACATCAGTTCGAGGCGGCGAACAACTTTCTGTACCTCGAAAACCATGTTTCAGGAGATGGTTGTGGCAGTTGTTAACTGCCGAATTGGCAATTCAGAAGTTTCTTTCGGCATGCTGACAAATGTTTGGGGGAGCAACGTCTACCGTACGAAGACAAAGCGGCCACTGTTCTACTCGAACTTAGAATCCGTAATGCTATATGGGTCATGGACGTAGTACATGGAAAGTGATCGCCTTTGTCACAAAAAAAGATCAAGTTTTGAGGAGAGATGTCTTTAAAACATCCCTACGAGTTTTTGACCAATTACCAACTGCAACCAAGATCTCCATTGGAGAACTGGCGAAAAGCCTGTCTAAGTACATTATATTGACATTGTTATTCGCAAAAGGAAGTGACATTTGATTGGTGACACCATACGGCGCATACGCATGGTGAAGAATCTGCGCAAGGCAGATCCCAATGGAGTGGGATCCTCTTACTCAAGATGGCATAGGACCTGGAAGCCAGGGAAAAGTTCGGTGCAGAATATTCGTTAAGAAATCTCAGAAGCTGGGAGAAAAAAGTTTGGGGAGAGCTCAATAGATTTCCAGAAACAGAACAAGATGGACTGCTAGCAGTAGATGAAGCCTTCTGTGCCCCAAGGAGGGGTCAAAGAGCTATTTAAGTAGGGTCCGTGTGGGACGTAACGGGCCAAGTAAGCGGGGAACCGCGACATCTAAAAAGCAGTACTACCTGGAAATTTAAAACAAAAATGTATGGAAGTCCATTAGAAATTTCTAAAATTACCAATTTTATAAAATTTTCAAAAACAAAATTTGAATTTTTTAAAATATTTTTTTTTTAATTTCATAAAAAAATTTAAAAAAAATTGGACGAACATTTTTAAAAGCTCTTAAGATATAATTTTTCAAAGCTTGTTTTTTTTTTTTGAAGGAGTCTACTTTTCATTTTTGTTTTTATAAAATATTTTTAGTAATTTTTTATAAATATTTTGAAAAGAATGAATTTCCAAAAGAGAATGCAATGGAACGTATTTTTATTTTAGAAGAAAGATGAGAGCATAAATTTGTACATTGTAGAATAATTCTGACCCACCTCACTATAAGTAATAAATACTAAAATATATAAGCCAGAAGTTCCTTACTTACGGTGGCGCTTCAGTCCGGTGTGGATCAGGGCCTCAACCAAAAATCTTTTTCCAGACAGCTCTGTCCCTTGCAAGATGTTTCCAGTTTTACACGCCATACGCCAAGTTGGTTGAGGTCCTGTTCCACTTGCTTGCACTAACGGTTTCGTTGTCTTTCTTTACTGCACCATGCCGTACCTCGGTGATAAATTCAAAGACTTTTCGTGCCGGAGCATTGGTGTCCATACGCTCTACATGATCCAGCCGCCTCAGTCGCTGAAATGCCCGTCGTTGTTATATCTTCTCCTCCATTCCCCGTCTATGCATAAGGGACTGAAGATCACCCGAAGAATTTTTCTCTCTAATGTTCCTACAGCTTGAGGTCTGGGTTCAATTCTCAGCCTCGTTCCTACTTGACTCATGCGAGGAATTGACAAATCCTCCACGAGTATCACTTTTCATGATTGTCGACGAACGAATTCAGGCATTCACATAAAACGGCATGGAAGATCTTCTAGGCGATGCTAAGAAAACTGTTTGGCAAATAATTCTGAGGTTTAATTCATCGTTCAGGCTTTCCTCCGATAATATTTTTACAAAAGGGCGGGTATATACTCCTTTCCAAGTCATCGCCTGCTGCTTTGAATAGCTTGGAACAAGCTCGGCTCCAGCAGCTTTTTGGACTGAAGATATTGCTATCTTTACTTCGTCGAGGTCGGGTAGACGGAATTGTTGACCTGCACCGTCTTGATTGAATGGTGAAATCCTCCTGACAGCGGAATTAGATTCGTCATCACAGTTTACAGTCTGCAGAATTGATCCTTCCTTCTACAGATAGCCGACAAATCCTTACATACACAAAATAAATCTATATTAACTACATCAAGCTAGAAAAAAACTGTTTTCCTGCTCAGTATACATTTCATGATAGCCGGAGAGCTGGCAACATATTTTCCGACCTCATCGGTACATGGATGCAAGTTTGGTCACAGAAAGATTTAGGGCCGTCAAACACAAAAATTTCACTCTTACACTCCGAGTCAGAGGCTTAGGTGTTATATTTTTGAGTGGCAGACTTTTGATTTTAAGATTTGATGGTCATAAGTCTTTCTGTGACTAATGTTTCAACCTTTTCCGAAGTGAGATATGTGAGTTAATCGGTCGCTAGTTTTCTGAATAGGCCAAGAACTAGCAACGGATGTACTTGCCCCACAATTATAAAAATTTGTTTACTGAAAGATAAATAGCCACTTAATACAAAAACCACAGTCTGCCACTCCGGTTCGATCAATTAGGTCTTTATTTTTAATGTTTTTAAAAACTAAGACCTAAACCTCTGACCCGGAGTGTAAAAGTGACATTTTTGCGCTTGACGGCCTCAACCTTTTTGTGACCAAACTTTCATCTATGTACCGATGAGGTCGAAAAATATGTTGCCAGCTGTTAGTCTTTGATTAATGAGTACAAAAAGTTATGTGTGCATACAATTCTGGAATGTCGCAACACTTTTATGTGCTAAGAACATACATTTTTCCCTCGTTTACCCTCTCGATTTGTAACAACAAACAAATAATTTGTATTAATTCAAAACAAATATTTAAATTACCAAAATTTATTATACAGCCAAACCATAAATATTTATTTTTGTTTTATTCAGAAATAACTTGTTTGTTTGTCTATAAAAATTCACACTTTTGTGTATTACATACCTAAACTTAATTTTTGATGAAATCAAACCATATTAAATCTAATTTATGGATAGGTGCAAGTGAAAAGATCAGACCACACACAAAGACGTTGTTTTTTTTTATTATAACCAAAAACCAAAACTAGCCGCACATAATCCAATCCAAATCGATTGGCTTTGGTGTTTGGTATACATTTTTTTTTAAATTTTAATCAAATATGTGCTGTTAAGTAAGTTTTATTGGTCATTTATTGGTGTTGTTAGTATGTACTATGTCGCCACTAGTTGCTGTCTACTTAATGTAGTATTTTTTTAATTTTTTTTTTATTGTAAGTCATTTGCATTTGAATAAATTTAATTAATTTAACAATAAAAGGGATTTCTTTTTTAATCCCACATTAGTCGAAATTTTATGGAGATGATGACGATGATGATTCGAAGTGATATTTTTTATGGGTTTTTATGTGTTGTATCATTAAAATTTCATTTCAAATAAAAAGAAGATCTCAGACAAAAGATTAAATTTAATTACTATTAAAGAGGACAGTTTTGTGGTTTGAATAATTTGGATTTTATCGAAACAGACAGTTTCTGTTGAGAATTAAGATAATTTGTATTATGTGTTTCTGTTGGTGAAGGGGTATTTTTGTATTAAATCTGTAACTACAAATTTTCAATAGAGGAAAGCAGATTAAAAAAAAAAGAAAGCTTATGCATTTGCAATAAAATATAATTAATTTAAGATTATTTTTTTTGAGGTATCACAGGAAAGATTAATATTTCAGTTCCGGTTGACAAAGTAGTAACTCCATATTTTTTTTTTGGAAAAAGCAAGAATAGTTGTATGTCAAATTGATCCACATGTCAAGTGTTTGTGTTCTATAGAAAAGTATCTACTAGATTTTGATTGACATACGACAATTTTGCAAAAACCGTTTTTTTGCTTTGCTCCATTCCTTTCTAGATTTGCGTTTAATTAAAACATTGAAAATAGGATACATTGAAAATATATACATTGAAACATTAAATGTGCATATATGGACAAGAATTGCACGTATAAGCAATATTCAAATATTAAATTGAAAAACGAATGTCATCGAATCGTATCTCACACAGGGGCGGACTGGGGCTCCCGGGACTTTTAGAAAAAGGGCCACAAATTACTTATTGATAAGATTATTTAACAAAAAGATAAGACAAACTGTCTCATACACGGAAATATAAAAAAATCTCTTTCAAACTAAACAAACCAACGAAGGGTCCATTGTCTAATACTGCCACAGAGCTTGATTTTTGGAATTCTAGTTTAGAAATGGTAATTTGTCCCCTCCAAATTGTTGATCTGTATATGACATTTGAAGGAACTCTACAAAAAATGGAAATCAGGCGCGAACAAAAAAATCAATTGGGAGATTTGTATGGGTTGGTTTGAAGTTGATGTTTGGACTTTGGAATACTAGATTTGAATAAGAAGTGATCTTATTTTTAAAGTCGGGATTTTTCTGAGAAGTTGGAAGCTTCTGATATTGAGCTGCAGATTTTTGAGGTTCGGGTCTCTCTCTCTCATTATTTTTATTGTTTGAGACACATAAATCTTTTTCTAGACATCTTTTCGAAGATATCTGCAATAAATCTGGATAAATGTTTTTTTTTTTTTACTTATATCTCGCTTAATTTTTGCGGTCAAACCAACAATTTTTTTATAGAGGCATTTCAAGAAATGTCCTAGCCTTTTATGGAGCGAATAGGGCTAACATCTCAACTATGGTTTTTGTTTAAATTTTCCAAGAGATTTGTTGGGGCCACTCTTTGGTCCTTACAACTTAATATTCATTGTAGGTCTTCCAAGCACTGTGTAGGGTCATCCAACAGAGATGTGGGCGTCAAATAAACTCTAGAGGCCTCGAACAGAGCTCTAGGGTCCTTCCAAATAGTTGTAAGGGTCTCAAATTCAGATCTAGGGCCTCTAACAGAGATGCTGAGCTCTGCAAAAGAGATGTAGAGCCTCCAACATAGCCTTAGAGGCCTCCATCAGAGCTCTAGGATCTTTCAAGAAAGGTTCTGGAGCCGCCTACTGAGATCTTGGCCCTCTAAAAGAACTTTAGAGACCTCGGGCCCTACCAATAATCAAATTTAGTAACGACTTAAATATTTAAGTAAAATGGACCATAATTTCATAGGCTCTAAATAATAAACCATTCATGTATGACTCAAATATTTAGGTGGCCCCTTAGTAATGAATATTACATTGCATGGACTCTAAAATATGAATCAAAACATGTATGGTTCATTTTTTATAGTCCATACCATTATGGTCTATTTGATTATTGGTAGGGCCCCTCCAATATATCTCTAAAAGATTTAAAGTGAAGTTCAGGGGCTTAAAAACAAAGAGCTGTAGAGGCTTCTCAAGATCCTTTTGTTGCCACAAAAGGTCTATATTTACTGTGGGAACCCTCAAAATACTAATTATATAAGAAACTTTTCACCTAACGAATACAAAATTGTACTTTTTGTTCACCCAGGGGCCCACTGGCAAAATCCCGGTCGTACGGTGGCCCAGTCCACCCCTGATCTCACATATTCTATAGCTAGAAAGGATTTTTGAAAAAAAAATATCATTGACATTGTGTGATGTGTGCAAAAAATATATATAGATTTGTTGAAGAATTTCATAAAGGGACTCGTCCTTGTTACTAAATTTGCGTCACTGAAGCGTTTTATATTGATATTCGTATTTCCGGTTGTTTTTCGTTTTTATTTATGTTTAGTTGACAAAGCTGAAAATTTAATATTTATTAAACTATGCAACATACATAAATGAAAGGACTTGATATATAGTTTGACATGAAATAAATGTTATACTATATGCAAGCGACTGACGAGTAGACAACTACTGTATAAAAAAAAAGGACATACTCGTATAGGAAATCATATTTGTTAGAATTTATCGTATATGTAGATAGGTTTGGTGATTTTTGTTTCCCTATTTGTTTTATATATTGATGAGATGAATGCGTTTTATTGATTTTTGTATGGAAATTGTAGTTTTTTCGTTTAGTCATTTATTTATAGCGTAGGTAGGTATTTTATTTGAATATTTTCAAAAAAAAAATGGAATTCTAATTGTATAAAATTAAGCTTTTTGTTGAATGGTTTTGAAATATCTACTATTTAATTATTGTTTTTTCAAAAAGATGTATTCTATTGGCCAGTTACCTTTACTTTTTTCCGATATGTTCTATTACTATTACAGACCATATTTTCAACACTCCAACACTCTAGCATAAGCCGCCATGTTGAATTTAAGGTAATTTCAAATTAATCGAAGATGCTTCGCATGACAGTAGGAATGACAAAGCGTAATCGAATTAGAAACAAGAAAATCCGAGGAAGCCTCCACATCAAACATCACATCTTGGATAAAATGCCAGCATGACATTCTCAGCTGGTAATGTCATATTCAAAGAATATTAAAAGGAAAACAAAGAGTACAAACACTATCGAAACACTATCGCAACACTATTGCTACTTTTGGAGACGAAAGAGGTTCTGCAGCGAAAACCACCATCATCCCGAATACGCAGTTTGGCTTGAGGGAAAATCACTCATCGTTGCATTCGCTCCTGAAGTCCCCAGCATGACGTTAGCAAAGCGCTCAACAACCATCGTGTAACTGGGTGGATGATTTCTGGATGTCGAGAAAGCATTCGACAGCGTATATATAGAGTGAAGCCCTTATGCATAAGTTCCACCTATTAAATTTCTTTTCTTTCTTTCAGAAAACTCTTCGAATAACTGGACAACTGCAAATCAAAACCGAAGCTGCCCGATGACATTTTTCCAGCCTTCGCCAACTGGATGCGAAAATTCAACTGTATGCTGATGACTCCCTTACATATGCCACATCAATGTCTCCTCCGGTAGCTTAACACAAAGTTTGGTACCACATCAACGGACTCTACGCTTTCCGAAGAAGTGGGGCATCCGGATAAACTTTTGTATAAAACAAATGCAATGACACCTGCATTTAGTTGCCCTCAAACATCCTTAAACAATTTTATATCAGGATACCTACCATCGTCTTCAGAGGTCAAACCGGCCGGCACCCTCAAGGTGGAGTCTTAAGGTGAAGTAAAAAAGCAGGTGAGTTGTGATCTCGGTCGAGATCATAATCGTCGTGAGCAACTATACAAAAAAAATGTCGGTAAAAGTGGAAGTCGAAAAAGACCGCAGGTAATATCCTTTGAAGATGATTAAAAAAAGGCAGATTATACGATAACTTATAACTCGCTTTTTAGGTAAACGGTTTCATTCGGTACTTCTAGGCTAGTCAACAAATATTGCATTTAAAATATGCATCAAGAACAAATAAAATCTAGGAAAAAATATTTTTTTTTATTATTGACACTAATGATCAATGATGTCTTTCATTTGCTACAAGAGCAAGTTCGTGCGATCCAGAAGTGTATTTTATTTTTTTTAAATAATGCAAGCGCATAACACGCATGTGATTAAACAAAATGCGAGCGTTGGAAAAATGTAATGAGAACCTATTAACCTTAGTAAATAAAACATATTTCTGTAATGAGTACAGGTTACACTGCTAAGGAAATGTACTCATTTCATAAAGATGTTTACCAACTGATCACAGATAAACGACGGATACTTATTTGATTAACCCCTGTAATTGAACTCATGGAATGAGTGTCAAAAATATACTTTAGGCAAAGTTCATCTTACAGTTTCAACTGGATGCCACCCGTGAAATTCCATGAGATAATTAACATCTTATTCTCATCCACTGTGCCGACAAAAATATTTCCTTTCCTTCTATTCCTTCTAACTAGTGCCGTGCATTGCATTTAAAAGACCTGAGGTCTTGCAGGCATATAGTTAAAATTATTATATATTTTATATTAAACAAATCGGGTCTGCTGCCTAAATACGTTCCTCGACAAAGACGTTCGAGGTCTCGGATGAACCCAGTTGGTATGATGCAAATATTAAGCGTCCTACATTACCTTCCCGAAGTCTTAATATAAGTTTTTTTCAAGGTCAAAGTTCATCCTGTTGAAACCCGTCTGCGGCCTGAACGCGTTCCTTGAAGGAGGTGGTCGAGGTCTTGGAACAACCCAGATGGTATGACGCAAATATTTTGCATACTAGATTATCTTCCCGAAGTAACTAAGCACTTTTTTTAGAAGGTCAAAGTTCATCTTGTTAAAACCCGTCTGCTACCTGAACGCGTTCCTCGACGGAGGAGGTCAAGGTCTTGGATCAACCCAAAAAGTATGACGCAAACATTTAGCATACAAGATTATCTTCCCGAAGTCACTAAGCACCTTTTTAAAAAAAAATCCTTATGCGATATATAGATACATAGAATTCTTTATTGACTAAAAGATTTTGAAATAAGGGCGGGTAGATGTTGAAATGGAATAACACAAGCAGTGTTAAATATTAACAAATTTTGTGTTTTATTTTAAAGGTCCATGAATTGGTAATATAAACAGGGTATGGGATCCCGATTAAAGTTGCTTATTTGCATCTAATATAAGTAAGTGAATGTGAATATGAGTTATCAGATTCTTTTTCGGAATTAAATCTCACTCAAATAAATTATTTTAAAAATAGTTTAAATCGTATCCTTGATCTCATATTTATCGATAGTGAAATTTTTGCTGATGTCAAAGATTGTAATTATCCTATTTTTCAGAATAGTATTCACCACCTAACGTTAAGTGTTAAACTTAGTTTCTATGATTATTTCAAACCTGTAATGGGAAGATTAGTCAATTATGATTTCAAAAAATCAAATTTCGCAGGTATTATTAATCATTTAAATTCGTTTTCTTGGAACAATATCGTTTTAAATTACCAGCTCATGGATGCATATAATTTATTGATAGGGACAATTAAAGAAGCAATTAACTTATTTGTTCCTAAAGTCGTTGTCTACAATAATTCGAAGCCACTTTGGTGGAATAAACGTTTATCTAACTTAAATAATAAAAAGAACAAAACGTATAAATTATACCGTAATTCCGTTAATGATGTTGGACTCCGGAGTAATTATTTACGTCTTCAGAAGGAATTCGATTTTTTACATAAATTCTTGTATAAAAATTATCTATGTCGTACTGAATCCTGCTTAAAACATAACAGTAAGCATTTTTGGTCTTACAGAAATAACAGAAAATGCTCAAATGGGATACCTAATTGCATGCAGTATTTGGGAGCAACATCTACTAACATAAATACTATGTGCAACTTATTTGCAATTTTTTTTCAATAGGTATACTCCCCTCAATGTGTTCCTCAACATTTTTCATCTAATGTAAGTGATAATTTCATCAATATAGGCAGCTTAAACTTAAGTTGCAAAGATGTTGAGCAAGCCTAAAGGGATCTCAATGATGATAAACAACCGGGACCTGATGGCATTCCACCAATTGTATTGAAAAACTGTGCTGTTGCTCTTTCAGGGCCATTAACTCTACTGTTCAATGTTTCTCTTGAAAAGGGTCTTTTTCTTGACGATTGAAAAATTTCCTTTATTATTCCTATTCATAAATCCGGCTCCAAACAAGATGATTCTAATTACCGCCCCATAAGTAAATTGTCTACCATTCCTAAGATTTTTGAGAAAATTGTTTATGAAAAACTAACCTTTATTCTAAAAGAAATGATTTCACCTACTCAACATGGATTTATAGCTGGTAGATCCACTACGACAAACCTAGCAATTTTTTGTAACCATATAACTAGAAATCTTGGAAATGCTTTTCAAACGGATGTTATATTTACAGACTTTTCGAAGGCTTTCGATAGGGTCAATCATTTGATATTAATAAAAAAGATGGAATGCATTGGCTTCCATTCAAGTATTTTAAAATGGTTTGAATCGTATCTCAATGGTAGAGCACAGTTGGTCCGCATTAACGACTTATATTCTGAAAAAAATTCATGTAACGTCTGGTGTTCCTCAAGGCAGTCACTTGGGGCCCCTTCTGTTCCTGTTGTTGATCAATGACATACTAACTTTTATCAACAATGCTCTCTGTTTAATGTTTGCGGATGACATCAAAATTTTCCGTTGTATTAGATCTTTGGATGATTGCCTTTTACTTCAAAGTGATCTTGAGCGCTTATCTGAATGGTGTATTGCTAACCAGCTCTTTTTGAATGTCTCCAAATGACAATCTTTATCTTTCTCTCGTTGTGTTAGACCAATTGACTTTGAATATGAAATAAACAAGTTAAAGCTTATTAAACTTAGAGAAAAGAAAGACCTTGGTGTAATATTCGATTCCAAACTAAGTTTCACCTCCCACATTGATTTTGTGGTTGCTAAAGCGAATAGTATGTTGGGATTTGTGGTTCGCAACTCAAAAGAGTTTAAAGATCCATTTACCCTTCGATCACTATTCTATGCTTATGTAAGGTCTTCCCTCGAATACTGCTCAGTAATTTGGAATCCCTTTTATAAAACTCATTGTTTAAGGATTGAAAAGGTCCACAAAAAATTTTTGCGAATTGTAGTACATCGTTTAAACTGGAATATTGAAATGCCTTCTTATGAGACCAGATGTAAATTGCTTGGGCTACAACCGCTTGATATTCGCCGTCGGTATATTTCTATTATATTTTTACGCGATGTTATTACATCTCATATAAATTGTCCTCTACTATTGTCGTTAGTTGATAAATATGCACCGTATAGGCAAACGCGGTCCTGTATTCTATTTCATGAATCCTATCATCGGGTAATATCATTTGTAACCATGTTGACTTCTTTTCCTACCAAAGTAGAGATTCTTTTAAAACATATTTAATATATTCATTACTTAACTCCTACACTAGTGGTTTAGGTACTAGCCAGTAGTCATTAGTTAATGCATTTATTTAAATTTACAAGTTACTGTTAAAGTTATTAACCTGTTTCAATTAGTCTGTAGGATTATATTTTATTTGTAAATAATATTATATCAATCTGCTTGATGAATAAATAAATAAAATAAATGTCATAGCATCATGTATGGAGTGATCCGAAATTCCAAAATTGCGTTCCTCTTCCAAACTCATTTTGATAATAGTTTTATTTTTGGACGTGCTGCTCAATCGTGTAACTTGCTATGGCAATTTGGAATCAGTAACTGAACTGAATAGTGAACTATAAATTTGATAGATGCCACATGTCACCAAAGAAACACGGCCGCCACAGGCTACCAACCTGCGTCAATTGAAAAATACTTTACAACAAATTATGTATATGCTGAGTCATTATACATTTTAACCTCAGTGTGTTTTTTGCCAACTGGCAGTTATATTATAAAGACCGCAAGATTTATTTTAAATGTAAAAAGAAAAGATATTTCACGTAACCACCTTTAAAATGCTATACGTTGTATGTAGGTAAATAATGAAAATTTCCTTCGAAATATGGAATTATTCTTCAAACTGAAAATAAAGAGTAAGCAATTAAGTCCAACTTCTTTTGCTTTCAAAAGTTCGCGGTTGGAAAGAAACTTAAATGTCCTTTTAGCTTGAAAAACACTTTCTTCCTTTTACATACCTATTATTATTATCAACTTAAATCGTATATATTTACATTTTTAATTAAATATCAATATTATCCAATATAACTACTCCTTATAACGCTCCTTTACTCGTTTTAAGGGTAAGTAAATTTACTCTTATTTTTGACTGCATACTTCGTTTAACGATTTCCTTTTACTGCAAAAAGAAATTATCGTTCACATATAACACTCGGTGCGTTTTTTTGTATTTAATTACCACTGAACGTGAAAGCTATCTCATCATTTCCTTTTAATTATATCGTACATTGAAGGACATATCCTACCCCCCCTTCCTTTACACCACCTTCACTCAGTGGCCACCCACTCGTTGATTTGACCAGACCGGCAACGCCACTCCACAACACAACACAGAACAGAACACATATCTGTAATTGCATTGAATATTGATTAAATTGAAAACAGAGAAAGGACAATGCATATTAATACAATCAAATTATCGCATCTCATTAAGGTAGAAAAACCGTCATATCCTTTTTCGTTCAATAAGGGGATGGGAGGTCCACCTAGCCATCCTTACCAAAAAACCACATTTGTATTGAACCCAACATTCGAACTGGCATAATTAAACATCTTCCTGCCTCTGTTTCACGAACCACCACCCGACGGCGGACATAATACTACAAGGTACTTTTAGCTCCATATTGCCATTGTTTCGCTTATAGCATTACAACTCCCCACACCGTTCGCGGCGGTCTTTTAAAGCCTTCGTCCGCATATTTGAGTTTTCAGTGTGGAAAAAACATGACGCCTTCAAAATATGGCATCACAGGCAGGGATGAAATACCTTTGCTTTGGCAACATATGTGTGGATGTGGACCGGTGGAGGAGGTGGATGTGCAATTACAATAATTATTCCCATTATCCTTTTTGATGGCGAACTTCACACCTGTCCGCGTGGTAAAAGTGGAATAACACTCATACAATTCTGCTTGTTCAGCATTGTGCTCCAGATCCAATACAACCCGCAATTCACCACACACCCAATCATCACCCTGTACCTAAAGTAGGGTGTCCTGGTTCACTATTTTACCTATTTATGGTCGAGGTCCTCATAAAGCCTTAGTTCACTACTACACCAACAACAACAACAAAGCTCAAGTGTGAAATTAACGCGTTCATTGTTCGCGAATTCATTTCCATTTGCCGTTGCCTATTGACGTTGCTATTGCTATGACCATATGACCGTTGCTGATGTGGCACACCCGCGTTTCAAGCGACACTAACATTGATGTGGTGTTTTGTTGTAGCTCTATCGTATAAAGGAAAAAGGATCCGCACAGGATAGGTGAAGTTTATATATTTTGTTTTATAATTCAGGTTTTTGTTTGGTGAGGAAACGGAAACGCGTATATAGTGGCAGTGAGTGGTTGGTTATGGTTGGCAATGGAATTCTCTTGGGATTGTGTGTGGGATGAATATGGAAAATGTCGAGGCATTAAAATCTACTGCAACGGTGCGATAAATATTTCAACGAGCCTTTTTAATTATTATCGATGTGTGTTGCTGTTTTCTATGATGGAAATGCGGATGGTTTTGTTTGCCATTTGGAATGATGTTGTTGTTGCTGTTGTTGTTGTTTTTGTTTATTTTTGGTGCTGATTGGCGATTCTGATGTTGTGTTTTAATATAGCATGCAGGACGATAGCGAATACGCGTTAAATTGAAACTGTCAAACGCCATTGTGCGAGGAGTATCATATTAAATTGGAGCTGGAGTGCGTAGGCAAGTGTTGCTAAAGTCTGTGTGTGTCTGTGTGAACAAGGACATTTTCCTCCTTTAGGAAATGAGGAAATGGAGAGAATTTATTTTTTTTAACGAACAACGTGTTAAATTAGAAAGAACACGTGAAGAGGTAGTTGAAAATTGGAACTTCGCATTTTCAGCAAGTGTAACACTTTCTTGAATGCGGTCACTTCTTGAGAATTATTAAGTTGAGTAGAGTGGAGGTGGGTTCTTATCGGATATTAGAGCAAGTTGACATAATGTGTTGCGCAGTTGTAGGGGAGTTGGAAGGTATAATGTGGACACATTTAATTAAATTGTTGGTGGAAGACATTCTCTGTCGGAATATATAAGCAAACAAAGTGCAAAATCTGAGGAAAAATTTGATGATTGGATTTTGATTGATTGTTTAAAAGACATTAATGCTGGGAGAAAAGTTTCAAGATTCAAAGACCATTATTTTGCTGGTGACTATAACTAAATAATTAGTAAATGTGTTTTCCTTAGGCGGACACAACGCAACTGCTGGCGTTGGCGTTGGTTCAAAAAAGAGTACAGAATGATGGTGTATGTAGCCAAAAATCAGCCCTACTGAAGTGAACCTTGCAAACTAGAACAGAGAACTGCTGATATGTGAGACCCTAAAGTGGGATGTATCAGGTAAAGGTAAGGAGCAATACTGACTACAAATACAAAGAAACAGAGAAAAAACTACTCTTTTTTCTCTGTTTCTTAGTAGAGTTACCGCAGAGTCCAGTCAACGAAGGAAATTTCCTAGTTTAAATCATACCTACCGTTTTTATGTGGCGGCAACACACCCAACCCAGGCTGCGTATTGCCAAACTGTATATTAGCACAGATCTTCATAGTATGTGCTCAGCCATTTTCTGCTCACCGAATTTGAAAGTATTGTATAGAGCAAACTGTATGCTACCACAGAGAGCTCTGTGGTCACATACAGTTGGCTTGTAAGATATTAAAAAAGCTGAAGCAAACTATATGCTAGTTCAGATCGAGCAATGTACCTGCGATTACAGAGCCATCGTTCACGTTGATATAGTTTGTCCGTTCAGGGTTGGTATACATATTTTGCTCAAGGAAACTAAGAACAAAGTACCTGTGATTACAGGGCCATCGTTCACGTTGGTATAGTTATTGTATGTGGTGAGTTCTGGGTTGGTATACATATTTTGCTCAAGGAAACTAAGAGCAAAGTACCTGTGTTAACAGAGCTATTGTTCACGTTGGTATAGCTAGGTCAAAATTCTTTTTTAAAAATTTTGCTTTTCAAAATAATAAATAATAAAAAAAAGTTTCAAAAATGTCAAAAAGCGCGCTTTTCACAGGTACTTTGCTCTTAGTTTCCTTGAGCAAACTGTATACCAACACAGAGTAATATGCTTTTGATCTGACACAATATAAATGAGGCTGTGAATGCAAAAGTGGCGTAACCCACTTTTTGTAATTGGGGTTAAATCGACTAAAACAAGCACAGAAGCCTTGAAAATAGTAATGTTATATATTTTTTTTGAAATATTAGATATTCAATAATCTAAAACTATTTTTAAAATAATTTATCTCCTTAAGCCAAAAATATGAGAGACGAAATAAGCCAATTTTTCAAAATAGGGTTACGCCACTTTTGCATTCACAGCCTCAAATAGTCTGCTCTTGATTGGAATAATAGAGTGAGCATTCTGTAGTCTATTGTAGAGCACCGGAGCTCTGTACTGATATACAGTTTGGCAAAACGCACCCAGGCTCATGGTCACTAGCTAAACCCAGGAGCGGGTTTTCAGTTTTTTCCACTTCAGGGAGGAGGGATAATTTTCTAAAAAAAAAAACGTATTAAAAAACAACGGCAACACTTCCAACAAAAAATTTTACATTTTTGAAAGTCAGAATTCCAGTATTTTGTTTTATTTCAAACTCAACATAGGGAATCTTATCTTAAACTTTGTATGTATGTGTGTCTAAAAATTTAGAAAAGAAAAAAAAAACATGTCAACAAAATGTAATCTTAAAGTCAGCGGACTGTATTGTCCTCGGAGTATTCCAGCCAACGTTGTCATCTCATAAGTAGTGGTTTTGGTGTGGGGATCGATTGGCATTTAGACGCGATAATATGCTGAACCTGTTCCAGCGTAGAACGAAATTGCTTGCTGGTTGGCAATGATGATGTTGACGTCTAGGATGTCCATCGTACTGAGATACCTCGGTTAAGGTTGTCTCTGCTCGGTGGCCATCCTTCTCATCAGTTGATTCGGGTGAACGTTGGTATGTCCTATAAAATAGTTTCTTTGCTGAAAGCAAAGCATTACCCCTAGGCAGGTACGATGATGTTTGACTCTATGGCAAGACGTACATTGATGTTGCTGTGGTGTCTCATTCGCTGTCGGTCGAAATTTAGTCCGGTGCAGATCCTTAGCAACTTTCTTTCAAACAATTGAAGTTCCGTCATGGCCATTTTCGAGAATGAGAACCAGGTTGAAAAGGAGAATAGCTGATGACAGGTTGCAGCAGCTGCTTGTACATCAGTATCTTCGTCGGGAGCGGGTCAAAATGTTGGATTTCAAAATTCGGCACGACCAAAATTCTGTTTGAATTTTTCTGTTTAAAAATTCTGTTTTTCAGCATTCTTTTATTGAAAGAAAAATTTGTACTGTAAAAAAATAAAGAAGGATAATTCCATATAACTGCGCCGTAAAAAATCTCAACATACCTATTCTATTATATAGGAATGTTACTCAAATCAGGTCTCTTTTTCGTAATATGTCGAATTTTCTTATTTTTTTAAATTTTCCCTTTTTTGAAAGTTATCTCTATTTCTTGCGCTTTCCACCTGTGCGCTTATGAAATCAGTCCCGTTTTTAAAATCACTTTGAAACTAGTGTTCGACTACGTATGTTGGTATTCCAAAGGTCATTATATCCAACTTCACTTCTACTAATATTGAGAAACGTACAACATCGCTTGCGCCTGTTAATATTTTATCATTATTCCTAGATCCGAATTTAGTATGATTCGGAATTAATGTGGTATTTTTGTTTTTCGTCGTATGAAATCTTTTAAACGAGATAAAAATGGAAAAAAAACCTTATGTTATGCATGTTGGTAACTTTTTCAATATTGCTTTTATTTGTTTATTCAAACTGAGAGCAAGACCGCATACTTCTTCCAAAAGCCCACGAATGAGATGTATATCGTCGAAAAGCTTAGCTCTAGTACATCATTTTTTCAATGGTTTAGGCAGTATATGGCAACAAAAAGACAAATGACAGTATTGGTCACTTTAGATGAACTAAATAGACCCCAAAATAAAGGAACTTTTATACCAATGGCAAATAATAGCGAATAATTTCATGGTTGGCGAATAATTCGATTAACAGTAGGAAATTCTGAATTTTTTAAGTACAGAATTTTAAAACACAGAATTTTGCTCATAAAGAATTTTGAACATACAGAATTTTGTGTAACCAGAAGTTTGAAAAACAGTATTTTGAAATTCAGAATTTTAAACAAAATTCTGACCATACGGAATTTCGACCCCAACCCATCTTCGTCTTTTGACTTAGTCCGTTTTTTTTTTTTAACCGATGCACATTGGTTTTGAAGTTCTGAATATTAAACTGGAAGGGAAAGATAGAGTCGGGTAAAGCATTCCACATTCGCGTGGTGCGGGAAAAGAAAGAATCCCTGAACTTGACAGTACGTCCGAAGTTGGGCTCAAGGGTAAACTGATGGGCATTCCTAGAAGCACGAATATTACGGTTGAATTGTTTAAGGGGAGGAATGCAACTGGCTATTTCACTAGAGCATTGTTTCGTTTAGACGACAGTAGACAGAATTGAGTTTTTGAAGCATTAAATTCCACGCGGTTTTTAATTCCCCATTGGACAATGCTGTCAAGATCAGAATTTAATGACCCAATCATACGCTGCCGTTCAAGTTCCACATACGAAGGACATGGATGTGAATCTGAAAACGAATATGAGAAGCTGAGGGTGCTGTCGTCAGCGAAACAGTTTATTGGATTAGACGTTTCAGACAGAGGATCATTTATGAATATAAGGAAGAGAGTCGGAGACAAAAAGGAGCCCTGGGGCACACCAGCATTTATTTTGTGGATTTCAGACTTGAAACCGTCTAATACAACTTGAATTGAACAGTCCGAAACGTAATTTCTAATCCAACGAAGAGATTCATCAATACCAAATGCGCGCATTTTCGATAAGAGAGCTTGATGCCACACTCTATCAAACGCAATAATCCTACTTTCTCCAAAACGATGTAAAGATTTGTTCCACTGTTCGGTGAGATATACCATCAGATCACCACTGGACCTATTGCTACGAAAGCTGTGCTGCCGGTCATTAAGAAGCTTTCGTTCCTCGAGATATTTCTTGAGCTGGAAATTAATCAGCGTTTCCATGACCTTGGAAAGAAGGGACGTAAGTGCAATTGGTCGATAGTTTGAGGGTGAAGAACATACGCCTTTTTTTAGGGACTGGCTAGACAAATGCTGTTTTCCATCCACTCGGAAAGAGACCAGTAGAATAGGACAGATGGAAAAGCTTACGCAGTGGTTTTGCCAGCGTTGAAGAACACCTCTTCAGAACAATGGGAGGGATACTATCCGGGCCAGCGGATTTGTGTATATCAAGATCTTTCAGAACTCTGGCAACTGCACGAGTGCGAAAGAAGATTGGTCCAATGAAATCGTTTACGCTCTCAAGTACAAGAGGAGTAATAACACTTTCTGGCAGCGTCGAATTAACAGCAAACTGTGCTGCAAGCAAATTATCTAAAATAAATAAAATATCTATCGAGCTGACAAAAGGTGTATCGGTGAAGACGAGCGTTGGAACCGACGACGAAGTAGCATTTCGTATGTTCTTTGCAAATGACCAAACATTTTTACAACCTGTGGGACATTGTAGTATTTTTTGCCTTAATTTCTGGTCATGCAAAAATTTGCTTCGTCAAATATGAACATTACAGGTTTTTCTAGCTTGTTTGAACTTATTCCGGTTTTCCTCAGTAGGGTTGGCTTTATAACATCGGAAACTTACTTCTCTAACCCCAATAACCTCTTTACAGCTCGAATCAAACCATGAGTTTTCTTTGGGTTTGATAGATTTTACCCTATTCGGGATAAAATTTCTTATTCCACAAAGAATTAAGTTTGTTATCATATCTGCACTGATGGCATCTACGTCACTATCGAGGAAGCACAGTGACCAGTTTAAGTTACTGAAGAAACCGGGGAGACCGTCCCAGTTGGCTTTCTCGTATTGCCAAACGGTTCGCGTTGGTACTTTCTCTTTAACTGAGTTTTTTTGGCACGAGAAATTATCAGCTATGATACAATGGTCTGATGTGCCTAGATGCGATAATAATAGTAGTAGCATTTATCAGGGTCAGAGGTAAGAAACAAGTCAAGTGTGTTGGCGGATTGAGCTGCAACATCAGGGATTCGAGTTGGCTCGTCAACAAGCTGAGTCAGGTGGTTTAATTCAGCAAAGACCTCAACATACCTTCCTTCGGGTGTTGCCTGGCCAGAAAAGCGAAGCCAACTAGAATTATGTACATTGAAATCGCCCGCAATGACGATTTCAGTGCGAGGATAATGGGCAACAATTCTTAGGATGGAGTCGGACAGAGCATCAAATTCGTTAAAAGTTGAATTTCTATCCAGATTTGGGCTCCGAGAAATAAAACAGGAATGAATTTGTGTTTGAACACAAACCATATTGTGGTTGAAGTTGGTACGCAACATCATTCCTTGTATAAACGGCGAGACCATGATGAGGAAAGAATAATGGCACTAAATTATAAACAGGTAGATTGAATTCCGTATGATCGGAGTTTTCTCCTACCTGAGTTTCAATCAGTGCCCAAACGGCTGGCCTGCTTTGCGCAGTATAGACGTATACAGCACAGAAATGTCTAATCCCCTGAATGTTGCTAAAGTCGACTCTAAATTCATCCACCATTTCAATAAATCAAAAACTAACTAAAACCGAATGAAACAATTAACTAAGATTTTGCGTCTCATCAGAGGATGGAGTCGGTGGAAGGAAAAGTTGGCTTTTTTGACACGTTTCGTTAGTTGAAGCTTAACAACTTATTGAAGTGGATGCATAGGTACTATATTTTCATTTTGGCTGACGTCGTAGATCTGAAAATTCCGGAGGGCTCTACTAAAATATAACATTCATAACATGTGGCTTCGGTAGCGCGATGGGTAGGCCATCGGCTTCCGAATTCCAGTCACAGTTGATGTTTTAAGTTCAATCCCCATGACGGGCAAAGCTTTTCAAATAAAAATGAACATATTAAGACTCAGCACCACACAAAGAAGTCTGATGATCGCGGTGGCACTCGTGAAATAGCTATAACTTCAGCAAAAATAACTTGGTGGTAGAACACTTTAGTTGTTGTTGTTACATTCAAAATTTTTAATCGAAACTCTCTTTCTCAACACTTTCATTTTCTTCTCTTAAACTCATATTTTGCGGTTTTTAGATTTTTCCAAATTTTTAGTCGAATTTCCCAGCTTCCATCAACACAAACTTTTGTATAAATGATTTCTAGTAAAACTTTCTTTAAAAATCTGAACTGAAAACTGAATTTGTTGTGGAATAAAAGAAGTTGTCATAAAAAAAGTGTCCTAGTGCTTTATATCGATTGACATACAGTTCAAAGGTTTTTTTTTTTGTATAGTTGTCTGTGCCAACTTTAAACATATTTATATCCCACATCATCAACAACAGAAGAAAAAAAAAAAAAAAGCAACCAGGATGGTATATGGGACGTTTACTTGTTTTTATTTATAAAACACTCCTAATGGTGGCAAATAAATGCTGCGACAAAGTGCATCCATTTGCACCATCAAACAACTCTTGATCCCTTTATATTTCTTTCGTTTTTATATAAATACACAAATACATCTACCTCTACGTACAATATACGAATGACTACAAATATATGTATTTTTATATGACTTTTGACTTGGTTTAACTTGACTGACTATCTTCCAAACCATTAATGTATCCCTTAAGCTCTTGGATAAGGATTATTCTGCTCTAGTTTGCTTACCCTTTTATAATATGCACAATTTTTATTTTTATTTTGTACTCTTTTGTTTCTTTCTTTTTTATTTTTTAAAGAAGATTGAAAAAGTTAAAATGCTATCATGTATATGAGGATATGGACAAAATGATAACACGTTCATTTTCCCTTAAGGATTTCTCGGTACTCGGTTTTTATTATTATTTGTGTCCCTAAAAAATTAACCATCATATAAATGAAATAAATGTAAGTATGTACATATGTGAGGAGTAAAATTTGAACAGTTTAAAGTGTATAACAAACCTTGTTTTACTTTGGTTTTATGATAATTTAACAACCAAATTATATGACCGGATTAAAGGCCAAAAATAAATGAAATATATTTTAATAAAAATTTGTCCATCTTCTGCTGACTCAGTTTGCCATTAGCTCACCGGCGATATTGGGTCTCCGCAACTGCACAAATGTAATCAGACATATGCCATGGGTTATTACTGACGGATGTAGGCTGTGGTTGTGGTTTTGAGCATTATAGCACTTAATTTAAGACGATATACTGGGACTAGTGATGGGTAGGACACGAATATCAAATGAGTTTGTATGAGGTACTCATTTTTTGAAATGAGGTGGCACTTTGTCCCAGTTCAAATGTCCCATATGACAAACCTATTTTAAGGGACATATTCAATAAGAAAATTTCAATTTTTCAATGAGGTCTCTTCAATTCTAATGATCATGAAATTTGAATAAGACATATCAGTACATTTTTTTGGTAATAGTGTAAACTATTTAAATTTAACAAACTATAAACAAGAGTAAACACTTACCACGCACCAGAACAAATGATTTTTTTTTTCATATCTTTCTTTAATACAAAAAAAAAGAAAATAAAAAAATGTAGTTGCAGTTGTAAAAAAAATTCTCTCAAACGGACAATAACAAACCTCCTTCAATTTTCAACCCTCTGGATGATTATCTGCATATCTTCATTATTTGTTCATTATAGTTTTGTAGTGCAACATTCATAAATGACCTCCTCATTTTCTCTCCTCGTCCTCATTTTCTTGTCTAACAAACGTACTTCAAATGTAACAACCTGCAGCAATGTCACAGCCTGGGACAATGTCACGAATTTTGTTCGATTGCGACATTTGAGTAATTAGTAGGTACCTACTCATAATACAAAATTTGACGAATTCATTGGTTGAAGAGAGAATGTACTAACATGTATGTACTAGAATGTATTAACATCATAGATACATCCTCAAACGAGTTTTGAGAAAGTATGCGTAATAAGTGCACACACAGCGTTTATTGGGTTTCTTGTTGTTATCTTAAAACAACAAAAAAATATACTGCGAAAAAAAGGGAATTTGTGTGCATTTAAAATTATGAGTGAGAAGTAAGAATAGTTTTTTTCTGGAGACGAAAGAGTAAAGACAAATATTTTTTGTTGTTTTTGGTGAGGTGTGAGGTAATACATTTTTTTGCTTTGAGGTGATGGGACATTTCAAAGTGGTGTGTGCGACATTTGTATTGCCTTATGTATGAGGTACCCATCACTAACTGGGACACTGACTCGACTGAGCCCTTATCTAGGCCTCAACCATCCACTCTGTTTCACGCTAGGCAGCTTGTTGACTAGCACAGATAGAGGCAAAAACCAATCCGATCGTATGGTCATCGGTCCTTCTGCACCAAGAACTCCATTCAAAGACCCTCGGTCTTCAGTGTAAGAACGAGAACACAGTACAGAAGTTCCGAAGCTCGACTTATGTCCATTTCTTTACGTTGAGAAAAGAAATCCAAGTCTTTGATCTTCAGTACAGAAAGTTCGTTAAGGTCTCCAAAAAAGGGGCCTTCATTAGGATTGTGCTCCCCTTTCCGGCCAGAGCAAGACATTTTCATAAGACATGAATGACCGTTTCCTTTTCCTTTCGGTTTCCACAACTTTAGGAAAATGAGTGCTGTGAGAAATGGCTAGCTTCGCCTCACGCACTTCTCTGGAACAGTGGGGAGACCCTGGCTATGTTTTTCCTTGGTCTGCCTATCAAATTAGTTATTTGGCATTTGTTCCGCAAGTGACGAGCTATAAAGGACTGTTCCTAACCTGGCCATTTTATCAGCCCGTTCGTTTCCCTCAATGGTGCAGTGACTTGGAACCTACATATATGATATTGCCTTTAAGATTAATATCCAGCTCCTCTCGGAATTGTTGGACCAATACTGAGGAAGAAGTCTGTGAGGAAAGCTGTATTACTGTTTTGGTTCGTGTCTTGTTCGAGTATTTTGCATGATTCCCTTATTGCAAGTAGTTCAGCTTGAAAAACCACTAGAAAAGTCAGGAAGGACCTGAAAATGTTAAGAGTCTCTGGCAAAACCCACACTCCTTCTTTGAGCAATCAGGAATGATAGTTGTGTCGAAGTCTTTCTTCAATATGTAGCCTTCGCAATCATTTCTGGATGGAAATTTAACTTTAAAATCCTGAAGCTCATCGCAGTAGCCATTGGGTCTTGAAAACTATTTCAATGGGAATCAATTTAATGATATTAATGTGACCTTGACCCCTTTCCCACAAGGAAACTGAGTTGCCGGTGATTTTCAGTTTGTAGGCGAGAAGGGCGTAAAAGGAAGACAAAAAATCTCCCCTCACACCCTTCTCGCCTACAAACTAGCTAGTTTCTGGCAACTCAGTTTCCTTGTGTGAAAGCGGTCCTTAGGGTCTAGCGAACCAATAATTTGATGCTTTTAATCGTAACGCACTGCAAGGTACTTGATATTTAATGATGTAAATCAAGTGGTAAAAGTTGCAGAAAAACGATGAAGGCACCACTTGGGCCCCTGTGATGCTACAGCTACCCATTCATTCAACCTTCTTAAGTTTAATGTTAGATGATTTG
Source organism: Melangyna quadrimaculata (assembly GCA_949320155.1). NCBI lineage: Eukaryota > Metazoa > Arthropoda > Insecta > Diptera > Syrphidae > Melangyna > Melangyna quadrimaculata. Next base: position 415,387,512 of record OX439483.1, read on the forward strand.
CTTAATGCAGGCCACTACAATGCACTTGAATAGAAACAAACTATTTGTTTAATATCTGAGTGTTTAGAGCTTTGGTAAATTTATAAATTCACCTCTTGGTTTTTGTTCCTAAAAGAGGGATCTATTGCGAATAAAATTGCAGGGACAGAAAAAAAATTGCACTTCGTGCAATCACAGTAAGTGATTTTTTGTCCTCATATTGTTAGTCAGAATCGTAAACTTTCCGAACCGTCCGTCCCCATACGTTTTAAATGATATTTAGGTCCAGAAAATACGGTGGCCATTGAAGCAAGGTAACATTTTTCTCGAATATCCAACTGTTAATGATCCTTGCGTTTGGGATTGGCACGTTTTCTTGTTGAAATGTCCATGGTATTGGTCCAAAGACATCGGTAAACTTAGGGAAATTTTCTTGCAATATTTCCTTTTAGGTGTTTGCCGTCATTTTAAAAGCGCGGAAAGTCCAAATCAATTGTTCAAAACCAGAAAATCGCACCACACGCCATTACAAATCCTTCTCGGCTATGGCGACGCTCCAGAATTCGTCGTCTAATAGTGTAAAGACTTGCTGTAATACCACTCTTTCTTCGCCTTGATTTAAGCAGCAGAGTCTCTGGAATTTGAAGCCAGTCTAATTATCTTTCTTCGGTCTGCTTCTATTTTGGCTCTTGATTGCCCACCTTACACATATTTCCATAATTTTTTTTATTTCTAAGGTTCGACCAAAAAATTTTCACACTTTTACTTATTTTTTTGACAATTGTGCGTACGGGAAGTTTGTTTTCCGCTTGTACTTCTATTTCGGCTTTTTCTGTTTTCTGCAGGGTGTAATGGTTTTCCGCGGCTCATTTTTTCTTTGATAAAGCAATTATTATTTTTAATCTAAACTTCTATTATCAGAACAATATTTATTCTTCGTACCGTAATCTGTAGAGACAAAACGCACACTGTTTCTATTCAAGTAGGGCAAAAATAAAACAGTGTTTTTAATGAAGTAATTAGAAAAGTGGTAAAAAATAACCTAATGGTATTTTCCTGAATTATTCTATCCCTGCAGTTTTATTCGAAAAAGATCTAAACTAACTGCTAAGAAAAAAAAAACTAAAACCAAAAGGTGAATTTATAAATTTATCAAAGCGCTAGACGCTCTGATAGTCAAAAAAAAAAGTTTTTTTCTAACCAAGTGGCACGCAGTGTATTGTGAGGATCGGCTTTTCTACGGCTGTCGCTGGTTCCATTTATTTAAAAAAAAAATCGATACACAAACGGAAATTTGAAAACGAATTAGGGCCAGTTTGTTCACAGTAAGTGTGTGACTTTCACACGCTCTAATTAACTAACGCTTATCAACCAAAATTGGCTTTTAAGCGATATCCATGGACCTCATATTTTGGATTTTTTGCAAAAAAAAAAAATTGATCAACAATAAACACATTCGACGATTTCCCACGTTTCAATAATCATGGATTAAAGCGGGGTATACATTATCAAACCTGTTTGATGTCAAACACTCAACAGTATCAAAAACTGTATTGTCAACAAAGAACCTGTTTGTCAAACAAAGAGTACACACTATGAAACGTGAACAGATTTTTCAAACAGGTTTGATAATGTGTACCCCGCTTAAGGCTCTTCCAAACCAACGCGAAACATTCGACGCGGCGTAGAAACATTCGCCGTTGGCACTCTCATTTATCTCCATGTAAATAAATTTTTACTAGCGAATGTTTCACCTTAAAGGCTCTCCCAAACCAATGCGAACCATTCGGCGCGGCACAATAGGCACTATTGTCGCTATTAATCGGTGAAACCATCTTCAATGCAACTTTTGTTTATGGGAATGATGATCGACTAGCAGTCCATAGGTATACTAGGTCCATGACTGCTACTGTCAAAATGCAATTTCCGCATTCAAGTTCGTATCCGAAGCGATTTGGATAGATTTGTGATGTAATTCCTTCTGAAAAAAGCTATTGCAACAACAAATCAAGGAATCTTTGACACCGTCTCAGATAGGTTCCTTAACGCATGGAATGTCAATGGGAAATGTATGTTTTAAAAAATCACTTCTAATGAAAAACCCTTCAATTTTATTCACCCATATAAAGACGGACCAAATTTAACTAAGATAAAATTTAACCAAAATTTTAACGCTATTGACACATGGCCTAAGTTTAAATAAATAAATAAATTGGGTAGGGCTCGTGAAGAACCAGGGCCTAGTGACTAACAACTCGCAACCATTCCTGTGTGCGCCTGTCGACAGGAATGGAAGGGACCTACAATTTTATGACGAGAAGCACCTATTCGTGACAAGTGATACTAGGAGAATTTCTCAATTCCTCGCAAGAGGCAGTAGCCCTGAAAAAAACTTTTTAGTTTTTAGGTGGACGAGGCTGGGAAGCGAACCCAGACCTCCAGCGTGACAGTCGAGCGCACTAACCATTACGCCACGGGCTACTTCCAAGTTTAGGATAGAGAATAACCCCTAGATATTTTGCACTCGAGAGAGCGGACATAAGTGAAAGCCATTGAAAGGAATAAAGTGTTTGTCCGTTGAGTTTGGGTAGGGTGAAGGGTTGTATTTCAGTTTTTGGTAGTAAATAACATAAGTTCAGTTGTGCTTTGGTTAACTCCTAGTCCACAGCGCGTAAGCCAGTTTATATAACCTTTCTTAAATCATTCTCTGTGATTTTGCTAATCACCGATGTCAACTTTCTTGCCAGTAATATATATATATTACCAGTTCATGTTTAGCGTACAATTTCCAAGAATGTGTAGGTACCTACTTGCATTTGAAATATTTCATTGGAAATTTCCAAATTCTTAAGATACTTTTAATTCCTATGTTCCTTTATTTTCGTAACATTTTCGTTTTGTAATCCATCACCATCATCATAATAAATTACTTATCAAGTCATTTACATAACAACTTAATGATAACATTAATGACAAAACATTGACTTAAAAAAGACAATTTGCATCAACATCATCAGTCATCATTATCATTATAAAGCACGTGCTCCAACAATATTGTCTGTTGCTGTTGTGACTGTCGAAGTCAACTTTACTCATTAAAAAATACTTGGCGTAGGAAGAAAAATTATCAACAACTGTTAAATAAAAACTCATTCATCACTATTAAGCAAGTATAGCATTCGAAATATTCAAGAAGTATTTATCTTCTCCGCCCACCCACAGTACGAGTATATAGAAGTTCCGATTAAAAATAAATTTATCTCTCATCATAAATGTCATGTTGCTGGTCGTTCTTCCGTCCATTTATAGCTTCATCCTTCGCATTGTGCGCCCGCGTCATAGTCGTTAAGTTATGAAATCATTAAAATTACAAAAAAAAAAATAACTATAGAAAAATCTTAAAAGCCATCAGCTAATCTTAAATATCATCACGTTTCACTTGCAGCTAAATAAATACTAAAAAATAAAAAAAGAACAAAGAATACTATGGCTCAAGACAAGACATACCTTCTCTGATGATCATGGTCACGTTTCATCAGTTTGAGTTTCATTTAATTCAAAGAAAGGAAGAAAAAAAATATAACATTTTATTAATATCGGATTTGCAATGACGATGTTCTCATAATGATGATGATTTCCGATTGAAACAAGTACAAAAATATCAAGGAAATTAACAATAGAAACGTAACAAAAAAAAATCAAAATCAACGTGGTTCTTGCTTTAGTACAAAATACATTGGGTGGACTTTAAGACAATTTTTAAATTGTCTCCTTAACCATCAACAGTTTAATTTAGGTATTTTTTTCCACGATTTATGAAAACTTGTAAATTTCTACAAGCAGTGATATAAATGAAGTAAACTGAATTTTCTTGTGATTTCAATTCAAAAATCGCTGAGTTACAATCAAGCAAAACAAAATATTTTTCTTAATCAAGACTTTTCATTGAATTTTTGTTCAATCAGCGTTTTTCATTTTAGGTACCTATACAGCAGCATACTATTGCGTTTCTATATTTATAAAAAGTATCCTGTAAGAATGTACATTTATTTATCGTATGGTCTTGGTCTTGTTCTTTTCAGATAAGACAACAGCAACTGCTGCAACAGTCAGCAAGTAATTTATTTGTATCTTCAGGAAGAAATACAGTGCTGTGTAAAAACAATATATTTCTTTTTTTTATAAAATTATTAGTTTTCACAGACATAGATGGACAGATGCACTGACCCAAAGACATATACAATGGCGTACAGGGCGCGGCGGGGGCGGCAGCGCACAGTGGGGCAAACATGGAAAAATACAATTCTTCGAAAGTTTCAATTTTTATGATTCACTATTCGTTTCTTATAGTCAATTAGTTGTAAGATCAAAAAATGATAACGGTTTTTTAAATAAAATATATGTAAGCCTGGATTTTAACGCCAAAGTTGAAATTAGAAAAAATTTATATAAATATAGGTGGTTTTTAAGCGATCCGTTCACACTCAAATGTGAATATTTTTTAATGATTCTTTTTTTTGTGGGATTAAGATATTCCTATTTAGTAATATAAATGTATTAACTGAGCGAGAAAAATAAGATATTAAATATTTTGAGCAAAAAAACTCAATATTAGCGACTATTTTTATTCTCATAAGGTTTTAAGTATTGGCGGCACTTGGCGACCCGGGTCTGTTGCTTTTGGCGGAATATGTAGTGTGTAAGCAACAATTTCCAGTAAAGAACGCATCCGGATACGTCCGGATTCGATTTCAAATGCATTTTGAAGTGGGCTTAGAAATATTTTTTATATAGAAAATTTTTTGAACATTTTTAAAAATAAAATTTGGAATGCCAATTTTAATTATTTATTAGAATATAGTTTAAAACAAAATTTTAAGAAAATTCATTAACCCGTTTTCAAGATACAGAATTTTCAAAAAAAAAAAATTTTTTTTTTTTTAAATCCAATACTTTTTTTCAAAAATTTCTGCACGCAAAATTGTTAAGATACTGAAGAAACTCCTGTATAAATTTTGTTGGCAAAATCGGTGCAGGCGTTAACAAGAAGTTTAAAAATCAATAACCCGGTTCTATGACGGGAGTGTAACAGTTGTTGGACAATTTGTTGGACCAAAATATTAATCATAGTCCTTGGTGCTTTGTAATTTTTTTTTTTAATGAAATCGTATGAGCCATTTATAAGATAAATAGGTTACTTGTTGTTTATTAGTTATATATCAGGTACCGTTATTTAAGGAGTTAAAAAAAATTCAATTTCCTCTCCAGGGAGCCCTTTGATGTGAACTTTAATTTCATAGTTTGAAGAAAATCACATCAGTGGCCAAGACTGGGTAAGCTACAGACAGACAGTCTGGCAGACAAACAGACAGAACTGTGGCACCCATTTTTGCACTTCTCTATCATCGTAATATTGTGTAAAATTATTATCTCTAAAGTAGGTACTCTAGTCCGAATATATTTTTTTTTTTTTCAAAAACTTGCCCTAGTATCCATGTATGTATGTGATAGGTATGATTTCGTCAAAGCAGCCTAGACTTGCATTTTTGTTAAAAAAAAAAATTTTACTTTTTATATTATTTAGTCGTTAAGAATTTTGTTTACGATTTAACATCAAAACAATAACAAAGCTTTTATGAAATAAGAACTATTTAAAAAGTTTGCAATGTCACATCTTTTTTATTCAATGGCATATGACTCATTTATGTTATAAGCAGTATTATTTAGTTATTAAAATTTATTGTGTCACATCGTAAAAATTCAGTAGCAACAAATTACGATATAAGTATGCAACTGTAATAATTTTTCATTGTCTTACATTTCGTCTAACTGGATCGCTTGCGTAAGCACAATAGAAAAGATGGTTCTGATTTCATCCAACCAAGGCTCCATATAAAAAAGCCAAAAAACGCCCAAAAACTGGACGTGGTAAAATTTGTGCATTGTCGAATCCGAATTTTTACTAGTTTTTACGAAAAATTAGTTTCTTAATAAAGTTAGAACAGAAAAGCTGTTATGTATTTTCTATATGAATGAATGAATATGTATGAATCATTAGAGTATGAAACTTATTCACATTAGACAATGAATTTTTCTATAGCCAGTCAGGCCAGTGCGTAGCGCATCGGACTAACAAGCAGAAGATCTGTGGATCAAGCCCCACATCAGCCAACTTTTTTTTCCTGACGAAGCAAAAGGGTTCATAATCGCCATGGCCATTGTTCTAGGCTTGGAAACCCTTGCTAGCACCTTGTCACAATCTAGGTAAAACTCTCTCGTACCTTGTGTATAATGTGTTCAACAAAAATTGTCAGTACAGGGCTTATGGGCGAGCTTTTTTCAAAACAGTGGCGCATGTGTACTCTCACGACACTGAATTGAGATAACTACCAATAAAAAAGATTCTAACCCACTGAACAACGTACAGGAATTGTTGTTGCAATGCCCTGCAAAATATCGTACACTCCACCATGACCGTCCTAAGTGCATGCCCAAAGCACACTGATCACCATAGATAAACAATCTTCCCTGTATTGACAATTTTTGTTGGATTCTGGAATCGGCGTGATTATTTTATTAACGAAGCTAAAAAGAATCAAATGTTTGTAAGCTTGCCCAAAACGCATATTTTTTCTCAAACTTCTTTCAAAATGCCTTTTACTGGGATACTATCAAACATTACACCCCCAATTGGACTTCAGATATTTGTGGCCGCCATCTTTTTAGCAAATTTCATGACCAAGAGTGTCAGAATTTATTCATGGATGTACCTAATGGTTATAATCAGGCACTTGCATCTGCCCCTTACCACTTTTTCAGCACAAATATTTTTGGGCACTCTTTTTATTTTTGGTCAACATGCCAAATGAAACATTTATACCAAATTTCAATAATATCTCATTACATATTTTAAAATGGTTTTGGGTACTTTTTTAGTTGTTGTACTTAAAAATAAAGTACATATCATTCCATAAAAAGGATTTTAACTTTTTACAGAATACCTACATGTAGTTCGGATGATTTGATCTCTTAAGAATCAGCGGTGAAAAGCAACCTTAAATCATGTGTCATATGATTAGATTGTATTATAACTTATAACAAATATTTCAGCTTGATAAACTCCCACCTCCTTCCTCTCCCCCTCTTTAAATGCGTCTATACAAAACGCCAATCAGGGCATATATGTTGTCGATACCAACAATACAATTTCATGAATTCATATTTGTCCGCTCAGATCCTATCCTTCTTGGACTAGGATTCATGACTAAATATACTGGACTAAGGGCTAGTTTATTCACAGCTGATTATCTTAAATCCATGATTAGTGGAGCTGCGAAATCCTCAAATGTTTTTGTTGATCAAATTTTGTTTAAGTTAATTAAAGCCTATGAAAGTCAAGTACTAAATTTAACCCACTGTGAACAAACTGGCCCTAGGTTTATGGAGTAGATGTTCTTACTAATAGTTGTTTTATTTTCATTGTAAAAATAATAGACTGAAATATTGGCGCTATGTAATAAACAAATTGAGAGTCGAATCCAGCCCAGAGTTGATTTTTTGTATGTTTTAAACTCGACTTTAAATTCCGTTTTTACTAAGGCTCGTTGACTTTTTCTTGAAGTTTGTCTCGTCTTGCCTTATATTTTCCTAAAAAAAAATGAGAAATTTTAGCTAATGCATACTAATCTGGAATCATTATGAAAGTTTATCTTATAAATGTTATTTATTAAGGGCCCTACCAATAATCAAATTTAGCAACGACTTAAATATTAAAGGAAAGTAGACCATAATGGTAGGAACTATAGCAAATGAACCGTACATGTTATGTTTCATATTTTAAAGTACATACCATGTAATATTCATTATTTAGGGTCCACCTAAATATTTAAGTCATACCATGGTTGGTTTATTATTTAGAGCCCATACAAATATGGTCCATTTTACTTAAATATTTGAGTCGTTACTAAATATAATTATTGGTAGTAATCATTTTAGTAATAAACAATTTAATTTGGTTGTTCAAATTGTATTAATTTTTGTAAATTAAATTTAAATAAACTTTTGTTTCAAGTGTCTAAACTATGTGTTGGTATCTTGTATACTTGTATATGCAATTTGTAAGGCTAGTGGTGTATTAAGCTATGAATAAAAAGCTGATACCAACCAAGTAAATCCTTAGTCTCCTTTAAATCGCGAGATTAAATATACAAATAAAGTTAAATCATAAAAGATAAGTCCAATTAATTTATTTTATGGCTCCAACTTTTTGAAACTCTCCATCTCTCTTCGTCTTCATAAGAAAATACTACAGTAAGTAATAAACTAAACCTTCCTTAAATTTTAATTTTTTGCATGGGATAAACTCGACTTTAAGCTAAATTCGACTCTAAATTCGTATATTGCTAAGCCCAATGCTTTATTATTTTTATGAGAGTTATTTTTTGATGAAAATATCAACTTACAGAACTTACAACCAAAAAAATTAACTTAAGTTGGTACAAAAAAGTTTGCACAGCACTGTATAATGGACTTTAAATGTATACAAAATCTGAAATGAAACAAACTAAAAGGAAGCATCATCAGATACGGATGGACAAGTTTATATTATTTTTTGTATCTGAGTAAACAATAACAAAAAACTAAAATGAGAAATGCAATGAAAACATAAATAAAATAGAAGAACAAATAAATATCTATGATTATTAAGTGGAGTTGTATACATCTTCTGTTATTTTTTTATTACTGATGGTGATGGAGATGGAGAATGCTTAGGTTCGTTGCATTCAATGTATAAATACTTATAGCTTGTGGATAAAGTAAGATCGATATTGTTCAGATTGATGTAGAAGGAAAAAACAAGGAAGATGAACAGGTAAAATTGTATTTGTTTGAACTTCCGTTTTTTATTTAGGGTTAAGTAGGTATAGTTTGGACGAGAGACCTGTGAAGGGATCATTAGAGTTTGAAATTCAATAAAACTGTTAATTCATATGAAAAGAACAAACAATAATATTTAGTGGGATTAATCGCATATAGAAGGATGTAAAGCTATGGGATACAAGAGTGTACTTGAACTAGAACAATTAAAGGAAATCTGAGTAGATAAAAGTTTTTGTTGGACGTGTCTAAGTGCCTAGTTTTTAAGAGCAAGATGAAAGTTGAACTGGAGTAAATTCATCACCAAATTTGAAGGGTTAACTCGATTTTAACTTCAAATTCGTATGATCTCGCACTGTGAAATTGACCCTTAAATTTAACAGAGCTTACTGGCTTAGCATTCCGAAAGCCTTTCTAGACACCTAATATGAATCTTAGGTAGCAACAAATATTTGACGTATCTGAATTTTGGCACTACCGTTTACGACTTACCTTTCTATATTCGGTTAAAGTGTCAAAAATGTGTTGAATTGAGATATTGCTCTATTCGAAACCCGCAGTTTGATATTAAAAACCACTACTTAAGTCGACTTAAGTCGAAAGTTAGCTCGCGAGTTATAATAGGGCCCTTCGTTGAAACGGATTTGCAATTTTGCAAGTAGGTATAAACATTTCTTCTAAACAAACATCTTTCAAGAGAAAATAATGTTCATATTCTTCTCTGAGATGTCTCATCCTCCGTGAATGAGCAACTCCAAGGATGAAAAATCATTAAAAAAATTACAATGACTCAAGACATTCGTTTCGCTAGAAATTCATTTTCTTTTATAATTCAACGCTTAAGTTTGAAGTAAAACAAAAAGAATAATTGCACGCAACCTGCCACCAATTTATCTCAATCACCTGACATAAATATTGCAATCATTCTTTATGTCACATAAAAAAAGAAGAAATATAGGTTTATTTCTTCCGCGTGCATTAAGCTGTGTGCAAGTTGGCACACAAAAATGAAGAAGAAAAAAGTCTTGATTAAAGATGACAAAACCAGACGAAATTCATGTCCAGCTATATTTCACCTGCATTAACAGAATTCCATCGGCCATCAAGAAGGAGCCCAGCCACCTGCATGATGACCAATAAAGCCGGCCACCGACGCGACGACGACGACGTGGCATGCTGCAAATTGAAAAAAGAAAACAATTAGCAACATCAACAAAACGACAAATAAAACTGGACGTTCATGCTCATGGTCTTTGCAGCAATAACGTCTTTAACAGCTTTAGTGCTTTATATTTACGGTATAATCTGTACGTATGTGTATATCTGTGTACAACTGGGACTCCTTGATTATTAATCACCTACCACCACCGCCGCGGCCACCAACGGCCGACCGGCCGGCCTGCCCTTGCTATCGGCCAGTTAATTTATTTTAAAAGTTGTGCAAAGAAAGAGAACCCTGCAAAAGCAAATATTAAACGATAAAAGGCAAGAAAGAAAAAGCAAACAAAAAATTCAAGGAGACTTAAGGTGACAGGATCACATTAAATCTCAACACAGCTGGTACCATTAACGATTTTTTTGAAATAATATTTTTTTTCTTGAATTGAAGACATCTTCCACTACTACTTCTTAGAGTCCAATTATTGAACTCTAAGTTGTTTTAGGTAGGTACCTTCCTACTTTAAACAAGGCGCCATCTGTAATTTTGTATAAATGATGTATAGGCAGGTAGGTACTTTACAAGAGAATATGGCAAAATTATATAAAATTAGGGATGCGAAATATACAACCTTATGGTACGATAAGTTGCTCCTAAAATGCATTGAATGTTACCTAATTGGTAAATGTAACTAAGCCCTGAAGGACTTCTGTAACTGTCACATCAAGAAATTTCACGCTTGAAATAAAACCGTTGTGAATAGGGATTAAAATAGATTTCTCACCTTCTCTCAGTTCCGTTAACTAAAAAAATTTCTTAACTTGCAAGTTTTTGAAAAAATAAAAACTAGCCCAAATGAGTTGATTTCGTTGTAAATTTCCAAATTAGATCCAAATAGGTAACTCATATCCCATACAAATTCTCGTATCCAAGTGACCTAATTTCAACCAAATTCGCACGAATTTATATAAGAAATAAGGTGAATGCATCCAGCGGGAATCAATTTCAAAAGCTCTGAAAAGCTTTTGTATGAAAATGTCAAAACACTATGCTCAACTTAATAAAACACAAAGAGACGTTAATAAACGTTTAACTGTCAAACCAAGTTCAAATTGAAATTAGATGTCAAACGAAATTAGCAAAGGAGAATGGGCAAAGTGGTCTACCCACTCAACAGTAATGTGTTGTATGTCGTTGAAAAGGTAATTTTACTGACTTCATTTCATTGTATGACCATTAAGCTCTAAACTATGGGGTTCGTGCGATATTCGGAATCAAAGCACCGAAAAAGACAATAATGCATTTCTTCATTGGTAGTGCGTCCTCATACCTACATTAATCTGTGATACATCGTTGAAAAGATAATTTTGTGTACTTTATTTTTGTATATAGCCGTGAAGACGTAGATCATAGGGTGCAAGAGATATGTGGGCATACAAATCGGAAAATATAACAACAATGCAATTCTTCATTTGGTACTGGTCTACCGACTCAACAGTAATGAGTCATACGTCGTTGTAAAGGTTATGGCATTTGCTTCATTTCATTATATGGCAGTTAAGCTCTAAACCATGGGGTTCGTAAGATATTCGGCTCTTAAGCACAAAAAACAGCAATAATGCAATTCTGCATTGGTAACTTATCAACCAAGTCAACAACTACAGCTAAACGGCATATTGCAAAATGAAGTACATGCAATAGCGTTTTCAAAGATATAAGAGAGATTTCTGTTGAGTTGAAAGACCAGCTACCAGTGCGGAATTGCATTACTGCACTTTTCAGCGTTTTTGGCACATATCTCTCGAATCCCATTATTTACACTTTAACGGTTATATAATAAGAGGAAGTACACGCAAGAGCCTTTTCAACGACACATGACTCATAGTTGTTGACTTGGTTGATAAGTTACCAATGCAGAATTGCATTATTGCTGTATTTATTGCTGGTCGGGAGCGCACCGCGCGTTTGCGGCGCGGCGGCGCAATATTTTAAGTGCGGTGAATCATTGGTACGTGCGCGTGGCGCTTTTATACTCATTTCAGTATTCGACGACTAAGTGATGGGCCGAGCACTCAACTTATCTGGTCGTTGGCACCTACAAAGATTCAGGCAAGAAAGTAGAACGGTCAATAAAAGACCTATTCCTGGACCATCGACGTCAGAAACAACGCCAGAACATGTGTATCATGTTCGAAATGAAATAATTCGAAATCCACGTAAATCGATAAGGAAGATTTCGGCCTCCACAGGAATAAAAAAAATCAACAGTGGATGTTATTTTGAAAAAGAAATTAAAGCTCCACCTGTACAATATTCAAATTGTTCAGTATCTCAACGAAAGTGACTATTCTTTGCGAGAACCTTTCGCAACAACAATGTTGGAACGTTTTCGGACAGCACTTACGCTTGGAAACATTTTATTCAGTGACGAAGCACATTTCCATATTGATGGATATGTTAACAACTCCCCAACAACTCTAGAGAACGCCATAAAAAAAGTTTACATTGTTTAAAAACGACAAATTAAACTGCAAGAATGCATTGAAAAAACCGCCCATCATTTGGATGATATTCTTTTTAAAAAATAAAATCCGCATTGTTACTCTGCATTTAATTGAACTATAAATAAATAAAAACGATGTAGTTTTTATTTTATATTGAATTTTAAAGTTGAAAACATTCCGCTGGACACCGTTTATCAGACTGTCGAACATGGGTGATGAATTTTTATGTGGAACACAATAAAGGACGACTGATTTTTTTATAACTAAAAGGCTATAAGAAAATTATAAGTCGCCTTTTTGAAACGCCACGCCAACCGTTCCGCCATTGCTGCGAGTCGTACAGCTGGGGAAATCCGCCATCTTGTAAAACGCGAATCGATCTTCTTCTCCAAAAGAAATGGTTTGAGCTGCAAAGTTGTTTTAACGAGTAGTGTTGTTGGATATATAAATAGATATCTACAGCCTTATGCTTATTATTTTATATTTTTCCAAATAACCAAGAAAAAACCAAATCTATGAAACAAACAAAAAATCAAACGGTAAGAATTTTGTCTTCAAGTATCCTTAAAAGCGTAGAAAAAGCTTCCATCCTGAATGCTCCCTTATAAAATCCAATGAAAAATATGCATTTGTAAGCATTACCATTACCACCGCAACTCTGATTTGATGTGCCTATTTTTTGCACACACAAAGAGGATTGTTAACGAGGATACGATCAGTACGGCTCGAGCCGTTCGAAATGCATGTCATATTGGGGTGTACGCTTGATAGCACGAGAAAATGCACATACAGACAGTGGTTATTTAAGGGGATTTGAGATATTTTTATATGCAGCAGGCACCCCTTGGAGAAGGAACGCTCTCCCATAAGGCCTGTACTGCACATATTCATTAAACAGAGTATAACTGCAAATACTGTGAAGGTAAGTACATTACATTTGTTGTGCTAAGCTGACTCTTTTTTGATATAAGTCTGTTTTTGAAAAAATATTTATATGATTTTACTAAACGTTTATAGATTGAGTCTCAGGAGTTGTGGCATCTTGCGTCTTAAACAGGCTGAGCTCGTAAAAAGGTCCAGAAATACGGAAATATTTTTGCAATCGAGTGACTTAATTTGAAACTCTTTTGTATTTAATCTCAAAATATATACTTAAAAAATATTTAAATTGAATTTTATGTTATCGATTTGTGCATAAGCGATTAATAAATTATTCCGCAAAGAATCAATAGTTTCCAATGAAATATGTAAGAGATACATTCAAACTTTCTCAAAACAGGCTTTTTTGAAAACTTTATTGCTCATTTCCCCCAAATTGCAATTTTTGAGTTAGGTCACTTTCATTCTGGGGTGCGATTTATGTACATAGAAAACAAAATTATCTTTCTTTTCTTCACACAAATTTTGCTTGTAAGGTTTATACTTCCAAAGATAAAGCACCGAAAAGTTGGGCTTTTTCAGTTTTGCATTCTAAATCCTTTGTTAATATGAACAAAAATACTATTACACCCGTGTCGATTTGATTTTACTAGTATTACCTACTGAGCAAAATTCGACCCCCAAAAACTATATTGACAGGCTCTAGGTCTAGAGTCAAATAGTTGTTTTAAAAATTAAATCACACACTTGTTTTTAGATTTTAAATTAAAAAAAAAACAAAAATTACCCACATTTTCTACACATCTCCGCAACTATGGCTTTCCAACCATATAAAATTTATCGAAATCAACAAAAAAACCTGCCGATTTGCCTACATAATATCGCTTTCAGAAAACTCTTTACCTTGTACGGGGTGACGAACCAGCAGCATGTCTTATGCTTTCCAAATTCGTTTTTGTGTGAATTGTTGTTCCTTCAAAATAAGGTAATTAGTGAGTTACTTTCAAAGACTTTCTAGCCCATTGAGTAATTTTTGAATTAAAAATAATTTAAACAGTATGATTTGTCAAAAAATGTTTACATTTCTATCACGGAAATTAGTTAAAACTAAAATAAAGTCAAATACCCACTTGGAAGTACTGCTCAAGTAGTTTGGTATTGGTACTTAAGTACTCGATACTTGGAACTTGCGCCGAAATACTAGAAAAATAGATGATCCTGAACTTTGCAGACAATGCATCTGCTGCGTTTGAACACCCACTAAAGTCGTAATACTTGTTCGATTTTAAAAAACTAATCGGCAATCGCTTCGTCTCGGCAAGACCGATATTTTTTTTTATGGCATAAAGGTTCAAAAACCACCAAAAAGTTAACTAAAAAAAACTTTGACCTTCTGTCACCATTGTAATTTTCGCCGCATTTTTATAAAAATTACGGCAATCGCTTCGTCTTGGCAAAATCTAGTGCCGATATTTTTTAGTTTTTTTTTTATTTGTCTTAAAAAAAAGTTTTGGTCAAAAGATTCAAAAACCACCAATAAATTAACTAACAAAATTTTGACCTTCAGTCACCACCGTAATTTTCGCCGCATTTTCATAAAAATTACGGCAATCGCTTCGTCTTGGCAAAATCGAGTGCCGATGTTTTTTAGTTTTTTTTACCTGTCTTACAAAAAAAAAAAGTTATGGTCAAAAGATTCAAAAACCACCAACAAATTAACTAACAAAGCTTTGGCCTTCAGTCACCACCGTAATTTTCGTCGCATTTACATAAAAATTACGGCAATGATTTTGTCTTGGCAAAATCTGGTGCCGATGTTTTTTTTTTTTTATTTGTCTTAAAAAAAAAGTTTTGCCAAGACGAAGCGATTGCCGTAATTTTTATGAAAATGCAGCAAAAATTACGGTGGTGACTGAAAGGCAAGGTTTCGTTAGTTAATTTGTTGGTGGTTTTTGAATCTTTTGACCATACATTTTTTTTTTTTAGACAAATAAAAAAAAAAAACTAAAAAATATCGGCGCTAGGTCTTGCCGAGACGAAGCGATTGCCGTTTAGTTTTTTTAAAATCGAACAAGTATTACAACTTTGGTGGATGTTCAAACTTCAGCGGACGCATTGTCTGCAAAGTTCAGGATCATAAAAATAGTCATAATCAGAGTACTGAAGTACAAGTTACAAGACCCGGTACTGGTATACTTGTACTTGCAATTGAGCAAATTTTAGGTGTCTAAATTAGGGCTGGCCACGCGAAGATAATAGCAAAAGCTGTTCAGTTGAAGAAGAGTATCCTTAAATGCTCCCAAGCTTTATCACAAACCCGCATTAAATTATTTAACACAATTTCTTAAATTTAATTTAATTACTGATAATTCATTTTAGATAAATACGATAGATATGTATATTTATAAAAGCTATAGGCATATCAATGTTATCTTTCCGCAGTTCGTAAACTTTTGTTGTTGTTGCTTCTATTGTTGTGTTAAAATTGTCCTTTTGTACTCAAAGAACTGAGTTTATAAGTACCTATACGCATATAGCGGATACCCTTCTCTTAAAATTTAGAAATAAAATGGAGTTGACATTTTAATTTTGTAAAATTTTATTTCGTGATTACATGTGAGTTTTATCTCTTTGTCAAAATCAAAAGAGGGTAAGTTTAAAAGTTAATAAAGAAATTACAAAAAAGGGACAAAACGGATAGACATTATTACGATAATATAAACAATACATATATAAAAATTGGTAGAATTCACAGTAAATACACAGTTTACTTAGAAAGTCTTATATATGTTTTAGTTAAGACGGTATGGGTTAGTATTTTTTAAGTTTAAGAGATAAGGCTATTTTAAGCTCCATATATTATAGCACTATAAGGCTAACTTCATTTAAGTTTTTATTTTAGGTCATGTCTGTCAAGTATCCTTACCCTCCCCCGATGAAAGCCATTGTTAATATGATATAGCCCGTAGCTGATGTTTGTAGTAGCCCGTAGCGTAATGGTTAGTGCGTTGGACTGTCACGCTGGAGGTCTGTGTTCAATTCTCAGCCTCGTCCACCTAAAACTAAAAAGTTTTTTTCAGGGCTACTGCCACTTGCGAGGAATTGACAAATCCTCCAAGAGTATCACTTGTCATGAATAAGTGATTCTCGTCTAGCCGTTCGGATTCGGCTGGGTAGTTCCCTTCCATTTCTGTTGACACGCGCACACAGGAATGGTTACGAGTTGTTCTTGTTAGTCACTAGGCCCTGGTTCTTCACGAGCTGTTACGCCATTCAATGATTTTTTTCCTTACAGGAATTGAAAACTTTACTCTAAAGCGAACCATTAAATCTTAAATTTAAACTTAAGGAAGTGACCTTGACCACCAGATATTGTATCTAAGATCTAACACATTAATTTTGGTTATCATTTCCATAATCTCGTTAATTCCAGCCTCGAGGTTTTACCATGTGTGGAACATATAAAAGCGAATATATTCCCGTATAATGGCATCCCAAATAAAAAAGTATCTATATGATAGTAAAATTCATCGCACATTAAACGAGCAATCATAAAAGTTAAATCCAGATTTAATAAAAATCAATTTTCCACCACTATTGGAATCGGAATACCTATTTTTTGTAAGCATCCGAAAATTGATGCTGCAAGTCAATAAAATCGATGTTAAACAAACATCAGAGTGAAAGGAGCTTGAATGCCGGCACCGGCATACTTCTGCCGATCGAAGAGACTTGACGCCGCGGAGGCCATCGGATAGTATTTTTAATTGAAGTATTTTCACCCTGAATTCTTTCTATTTGCTGCAATGTTTATAGTTTTTTTTTAATTCTTTTTTTTTTATATGTAGGTAGTAGGTAGGTACTGAAAATATTTCTGTTTATATTTGTGTCTTTTGATATTTTAACGAGATTTATTTAATGGCGCTATATATGGTACCTCCATAAATGGTCTGGTTATATTAAACTGTTTATAAATATTATGAATGCCTTAATTAATTGAGATTTGGTGTGCATCATTTATGCTGGATGTGCTGTCAGTTTCTAGGTTATCATATACTTGGATTATAAAGGGTTTTCCAATAAGAGGTGTTATTTTGAATAGCCCCGTATTTCGATAGTTGTCAGTTTTAAAGCTGTTTTTTGACATTTGACAAGTAGAAACTACGCCAGTAATAAAAATGCAACGATACACGCTTTAACAACGCATTGAAGTTATTAAAATTCACTATGAAAATGGTGAAAATTTGGCAGAGACGGTTCGTAAAACTAAAACATTTTTTCGCCGGCGTGAAGCACCTTGTTCCTTGTCGCAACGCAATTCAGAAATTGGTGGTTTGAGCTGTTGGGACAAGTTAGCGCTGTGAAGAATAAAACCCTCGCACGTCGCTCAAGAACAACTGAGAATACTGCTGCTGTAGCCCAAAGTGTTAAAGAAAACCCAGGTTTTTCCATTCCTCATCGTTCTTTGGAATTGGGCATTCCACAAACATCATTACACCGTATTTTGCATAAAGACTTGGGTCTTAAGGCTTATTAAGTTCAGTTAACACAAGAACTCAAGCCAGCCGATCATCAACAACGTCGTGTCTTTGCTGATTGGGTCCGTGAAATGCATGAAAATGATCCGGAATTTCATTGAAAAATCATCTTGACTGATGAGTGATGAGGCCCATTTCCACCTCGGTGGCAACGTCAACAAGCAAAATTGTAACATCTGGGGCTCGGAAAACCCAAGATTTATTGTTGAAAAGCCTCTCCATCCTCAACTGTTTGGTGCGGTTTATGGTCCGGAGGGGTCATTGGACCTTACTTTTTCAAAAATGAGACTGCAATGGAATGCGCTATCGAAAGATGATTAATAATTTTTTATGGCCGGAATCAACAATGTACAAAATGATGCGGTAAAAAGAGCACTTGTGTACCTTGAAGTAGATAAATCCCTCATAAACTGGATTATCTGTATGTTAAAATATAGACGGATTAACTCAGAACTAGGGGATGCACAGATCAAAGTATCCACATCTAGGGGGACTCCACAAGGAGGAGTTCTCACACCACTTTTGTGGATATTGGTTATGAACGAAATCCTGATCGAACTGAAAAACAGCGGTGTCAAAGTAGTCGCCTACGCGGACGACTTGGCGCTGCTAGCGACTGGTAAATTTCTTTCCACAACCAGCGAACAGATGAACTACGCTCTGTCGAAAGTTTGTAGCTGCTCGAGAAAATGTGGACTCTCGGTCAACCCGGGAAAAACGGAACTGGTACTTTTTACTAACAAAAGGAAAATACCGGGTTTTGTCCTACCATCAATAGATGGAACCCGACTTAGTCTTTCAGAACATGCCAAATATCTGGGCGTAATCCTTGACAAAAAGCTAAACTGAGGTTTGAACACTAAAGAAAGAGCCAAGAAGCCCATGATCGCTTTTTACTCCTGCAACAGGATCTTTGGTAAGACCTGGGCTCCAAACCCTAAGATCATAATGTGGATGTACACGGCCGTTATAAGACAGATCCTTACATATGGTAGCCTGGTTTGGTGGAGAACGATGGACAAAGAAACTAATTGCAAAACGCTTAATAAAGTTCAAAGACTAGCATGTACAGGAATTACAGGGGCAATGAGATCCATACACACTGTGGGAATGGGAACGGTACTCAACCTAAAGCCCCTAGGTCTACTTGTACAAGAAACTGCGGCCTACAGTGCCCTAAGACTATGCCAAACCAATAGCTGGAAAAGAAACTCGGAATATCACGCACAAATTATCAACAAATTTACGGAGGGGTATGTATGCACAGACTGCACAACACCCCATACAGATTTTGGAAAACCGTTTTCTTGTAGTAGCCCGTAGCGTAATGGTTAGTGCGTTCGACTGTCACGCTGGAGGTCTGGGATCGTTTCCCAGCCTCGTCCACATAAAAACTAAAAAGTTTTTTTTTCAGGGCTACTGCCTCTTGCGAGGAATTGACAAATCCTCCAAGAGTATCACTTGTCACGAATAAGTGCTTCTCGTCTAGCCGTTCGGATTCGGCATCAAATTGTAGGTCCCTTCCATTCCTTTCGAAAGGCGCACACAGGAATGGTTGCGAGTTGTTAGTCACTAGGCCCTGGCTCTTCATGAGCCGTTGTGCCACTCGATTTTTTTTTTTATATATTTCTGTCTCCATCCCCACAAGAGAGGAATTGGATGTTGGTTTACAACAATCAGATGAACCGGTGGTAGAAATATACACCGATGGATCGAAGATGGATACGAGTGTAGAAGCGGGACTCTTCTCAGAAACCCTCCATTTAGAAAAATCTTATAGACTCCCCGATTACAGCAGTGTCTTCCATGCGGAGGTTCTGGCAGTGATTAAGGATGCCGAGTAAATATTAATGATGGCAATACCACGAGCCGATATCACTTTTCATATTGACAGCGATCAAGGCCATCTCTACCACAGAAATCAAATCCAAACTGGTTTCATGCTGTCGTGAAGAGCTTAGAGTTCTTGCCACACAGCACAACATCAGACTCTGTTGGGTCCCTGGACACTGTGGAATTGAAGGTAATGAAAAAGCCGCGATGAACTGGCAAGGACTGGTTCATCGTTAGACACAAGCCTAACAGACTCTGTTGTTAAAATTCCACCCTTTACCATTAAACAGGCGATTAACAAGAAAATAGTGGAACTTACCAATGACAGGTGGAACTCACTTGCAACTTGTACCACTACAAAGAATCTGTGGCCCAGCTACAATAAGAAAAAAACAGACAAAATTATGAACCTGAAAAAGAGATCCCTGCATCTTCTGATAGGAATTATCACAGGACATAATCTCTTAGGGTATCATAAAAACAAAATGGGTCTCAATACTGTAGAAGAGTAGACCTATGCAGAGCCTGCGGAGATGAAGAAGTAGAGGAGGATGCCCTTCACTACCTAGGTCATTGTCCGGCACTCTGCAACATAAGGAAAACATTTTTGGGTAGCTACTTCTTCAACGATTAAGCAGAAATCTCGAAGTCAACAGATAATAACATCTTAAATTTAATGAACTTCATCAACGCCTCGAAATGGTTCGATGCTCCATAAGATTTCATAGGTTATTTATTTTAAAGGGATGGTCCAATCCATCGGGGTATCACAGAGGATCAATATTGATCTAAGTGTGACGTGAACAAGATCTTCCGGCAGCCCATCTACCTAACCTAACCTAACCTATGGCCGGAATTAGATGGTATTGATCCGGAAAATGTTTACTTTCAACAAGACGGTGCTACCTGCCACACCAGCAACGAAACCATCGATTTTTTACGGGAAAAGAGGTGATCACAATTGGCCATTGAGATCTTGTGATTTAACACCTTGCAACTTCTTCATTTGGGGACACGTGAAAGATGAGGTCTACGCCAACAGCCCAGCGTCGAATGAAGACCTCAAAGATGGAAATCGTGAAGCTATTGAGAGCATACAGCAGCCACTTTGCGATTTGGTGATGGAAAATTTCATAAAAAGGATATTGTTGTTTAAGCATAGCCGTGGCGGCCATTTGGCTGATATTGTTTTCCATTATTAATGGCATACTTTCCTGTTTCCACTGAAATAAACATCCGATCAGCTATCTCAAAAAATGCCATTTTTCTTTGAGAATATCAAAATAACACCACTTATTGGAAATCAGCAATATTCGAGTTCGGGCGACCTGCATCGTGCCTGATCGGGAAACTATTGATTGCTCAGAACTTGGTCTGGGCCAGTAGCGCAACAATCAGTCACGATGAAGTGCTTGTTTTACCTCCTCGTGGTGGTCCCCGGGCAACTATTTTTGTATCCCAATATACATAAATAGGCCAAAATTACAAGTGCGAAAAGGCCTAGCTTTCTAGGATAGGTTACGGAGGTTAGCATTCTCCGTAACTGAAATCAACCCGCTACCGAAACCAACACTACGCCTCGGATAATTAATGATAACTCGTTGACGACTTTTGGCTATTGTACCCGGACAAAGATTGGTTTCTGGAATGTGAAGACGCTTCTTGACAATGGTAAAGAAGGTCCTCAGAATGCCAGATTCCTGCAACTAGAGAAGGAATTCATGCGGTATAGGATGGACATCTTAGGGATAAGTGAAGTTAGATGGCTGGGTTCGGGGAAGTTCAAGTCACCAACCCGTAACACTGTACTATTCTATTCCGGAAAAACACCTGGAAGCGCTCGGGAATCTGGCGTTGGATTGCTGCTTTCCAAAACAGCTCTCAAAAGCCTAATTTCCTGGGAGCCTTTAGGTGACAGGATCCTGAAAGCCAGGTTCCGGACTAGAGTACGTCGCGTCACCATCATACAGTGTTACGCCCCAACTTTGCTCTCTTCTGACGAGGAGAAGGAGGCCTTTTATAACCGGCTGAGTGCTGCTTATGATAGCGTTCCACGAGGTGATATAGTTATGGTGATGGGAGACTTAAATGCCAAGGTTGGCAATGACAACTCTGGGCTAAGGCATGTCATGGGAAAACATGGTGTTGGTAACCGAAACGACAATGGCGAACGATTTGTCGATTTCTGCAACGCCAACGGCCTTGTTATTGGAGGGACCATGTTCGAGCATTAGACGTGCCACAAAGTCAGTTGGGTGTCGACTGACAGACAAGCAACTTCCAACCAAATTGACCACTTCGCGATCAGCCGGCGTTTTAGAAGCAGTCTCCAGGACGTCCGTAACAGAAGAGGTGCTGACATGGGAATGGCCCGGGACCACCCAACCATCAGATGGTGGTCCCGGGCCCGGGACCACCATCTGATGGTTGCTACCGTAAGATTGCGTACAGCTGCAGTTCGTAGATCCCAAGGAAACACTCGAATGCCCAAGTTTAATACAGATAGACTAAAGGATCCCGCAGTGCGCCAACAACTAGGGGACCACCTTTCACAAGGATTGAACGCAATCAGCAGCACGGAAACCACATCCATCGAAAATCATTGGTGTGCTGTGAAAAATGTGTTCATATCCGGTGCTGAAAGTATAGTCGGCCGGGCGCAAGGGAGAAATAGTGCTTGGCTTTCCGACGAAACTTGGGCAAGGATCGAAGAAAGGAAACACCTTAAAGCTCGCATCGCAGCTACCCCAGCAGCAGGGAGAAACGAGCTTGAGTCTACGTACCGCATGAAGATGAGGGAAGTTCACCGTAGTGTGCGACGTGATAAACGTAACTACATCAACGCACTGGCTACAGAAGCAGAAGAAGCCGCTAGTAGGTGTGACAGTAGGACCGTCTACAGAATTACCAAAGAGCTCACTGGTGTCCAGAGCTCTAAACAACACCTGGTTAAAGACACAAACGGATCCCTGCTAATTTCGGATGAGGACCAGCTCATAAGGTGGAGGGAACACTTTTCTGCGGTTTTAAACCGCGTTTTCGCAAGTGAAGTGAACCCTATTCCCACTGAGCTACCCGAAGTAACAATTTCCCGAATACGCACCGTACCCCCCAGTAAAGAAGAAATTATCACCGCCATCAAAGCACTGAAGAACAACAAAGCGGTTGGACTTGATGGTATTCCTGCAGAGCTCTTAGGAGCAGCCCCAACGACATCGAGCGAGCTACTGCACCCACTTATTAAGAGAGCTTGGGAAACAGAAAGCTTTCCTGAAGAGTGGAAAAAAGGAATGATTGTCAAGCTTCCAAAGAAAGGAGATCTCACACAGTGCGAAAACTGGAGAGGAATATGCGTTCTGCCTGCAGTAGCCAAGATAATAGCAAGGATAATATTGGACCGAATTAAAGTCCACCTCGAAGACACGCTCGACGCCGAACAAGCAGGTTTCCGCACTGGATCTTCCTGAGTGGATCACATCAACACCTTGCGGATCATCATCGAACAGTGCGTTGAATATCGATCACCACTTCACCTGCTGTTCATCGATTTTGAAAAGGCGTTCGACAGTGTCAATAGAGAATTTATTTGGCTTGCTTTGCACAGGAGGGGCATCCCAGATAAATTGATTGCTATTATCAAGGCTACATATGATGGATCCAGGTGTCACGTTTTGCACAAAGGTAGGCTGTCAGAGGAGTTTGAAATCCAAAGTGGAGTTAGGCAAGGCTGTATACTGTCACCAATACTGTTCCTGTTGGTGAAAAGTGACGTACTGCACGCAGTTTTGTCAAATAGAAATAGAGGAATTCAGTGGACTCTGCAATCTCACCTCAAACATCTGGACTACGCGGACGACGTATGCTTACTCTCTCATAGGATCATGGATCTCCATCAAATGACAACAAGGGTGGAGAGAGAAGCAGAAATCGTAGGGCTTAAGATCAACTCGGCAAAAACTAAAAGGATCAGCCTTGGAACTTCCTCATCAATCCAAGTAAATATTTCTGGACAACCCGTAGAGATGGTACAGGATTTCCAATATCTTGGGAGTATTGTCTCTACGGGTGGCGGAACTGAACTGGACGTAAACAGCCGAATCAGAAAAGCAAAGGCTGCGTTCGGAATGCTGTCCAAAATATGGAGAAACAACTCTTTTAGCTTAAAGACCAAGCTACGACTGTTCCGCTCCAATGTTGAATCCGTTCTGCTTTACGGCTGCAGCACTTGGAAAGTCACTGAAACTGTCACTAGAAAGCTGCAAACCTTCGTTAATAGATGTCTACGAAACATCTTGAGGATTTTCTGGCCCAACCGTATCTCCAATGCCGAACTTCATGCGAGAACGGGTCAGGAGCCCATAGACTCCATTATACGAAGAAGAAAGTGGCAGTGGATTGGCCATACGCTTCGAAAAGGCGATCGGTGCATTGCATCTCAAGCAATGCAGTGGAACCCGCTCACACAGGAGGGAAGACAAGTGGGCCGGCCTAGAAGTACATGGCGAAGAACGGTCGAACAGGAATCGGCACGACTGGGGAAAAGTTGGAGAGAGCTGAAATACATTTCAAGAAATCGTACACGATGGCGCGTAGGTGTAGTGGAGGCCCTATGTCCCGTAAGGGAAACATCACGGACGTAATAGGTCCGAGGACCTAAGTAAGTAAGTAAGTAAGTAATATTCGAGTCAAGTTTAACTAATGCAGTCCAATAATAAGTAAATTTAAATAAATAAAATAACAAACTTTAAAATTGAATGTCATGAGGAATTTGTGTAAATGCGGGTCAAGCCGCTTAAATCTCCAGTCATTTCAGAAGTACAAAAAAACATTCCAATGACTAATTTAATTTTTGTATTTAAAGCTGATTGAGTATCGATTTTGTTTATTTTTTCTTTATATACATAGGTAGGTCATTTAATCTCACAACAAATTCATTCGAAATCGATCCGAATAAATTCAACTTGTGTATATTTTGTGCAGCAATTGCAATAAAACATCAATAAGCCAAAGCGACACCAGTTAAACAATATTAATCTGTGCAATTAAAATACAAAACAAATATAATCTGAAACCCTATGGTTCTGTTGTGGCTCACTTAGTCACTTCTGGAGAAGCACTTTGGTCTTTAGTTTGCTGTCACTCGATATGACCGAACAAGATACGTGAAGTCATTAAAGTATCTTTTTTATTTTAATTGGCCTCCCATTTGAGATAGGCCCCCCAAACCAACGTGTGGCTTTTTGATGTTGGTATGTGTTGCTAGCGCAATGTCAACAAAGAACCAAACAACCATCCTGATGCTGCTGCTGGTGGTGGCATGAGTTCTTAAGCGGACGAGTTTTATCGGCGAGGCGTTTTGTTGTCTCAATTTGGTTCTTTGGTTATTTTATTTTTTCATTCTAAGATAATCCTTTGTTGCGGTTTTACTAAAAGATGCATACATTTTTCATACTAAATATTGCAATTAAGAAATTCTTTTCTTATTTTTTATTCACAGCATACAAAGATCCTTTTTTCATCTGTATTTAACATGAACACAAATTACTGCAATTAAGGAGATAACAAAATCATAACAATTTCGTGGTGAATAAATTTAATTTTCTTACGAGGTAGCGGTAGGGATAGAGTAGGTACCGGTACCTAGCTCTAGAAGCCAGAAGAAGGAGTTACTTGAAGTTGCTTAAGCCTTAAGGAAACTCACAGTTCATAGAGGGAAACATTTCAACGAAGAATAAGAAAAAGAAGAAACATAAATAATTTGAATAAAATTCTCCTCTCTTTTAATGCTTCGCTGAAGTGGTTGAGCGTTAATTAGAGCTCTTGTCTTGTTTTATATTCTCAAAGAAGTTCTCTTTTTATTATATCTGTTTTTTATATTTTTGTGTTATAAGAAATACTATATTTGAACAAAAATATTAAAGCTAAACGTTGCCGTTGGTATTGGAACACTTAAAATCTGAAGCATTTATTTTGATACTTTGAGGTTTTAAACGGTGTTTTAAGATATTTTTGTTATGGAAGATAAACCTACTTTGTAAGTTTATTTTCAAATTGTTTTAAATGTTTTTTTTAGTTTATATACATAGTAAAAATTCGGAAAACTCTAAGAACCGAGATAATTACAATTTAAGACATGTCGAAAAGTAAAAACACTGCAATGAACTAGGATGTGGTTCGATTTTTAGGAAGTTTATATTTTTGCAAAGGTTAAATTAAAAGCCGGAGAAAACTCAATAACAAGTTGTATGGGTTATGCAGTGGCGTCAAACTAGTTAAAGAATCTAAAGATAGAAAGGTTGAAATGGCTGGGAATGGCACAAGCCAAGCAACGAGCTATCACATAAAATTGAATCTCAGTCTAACCCCTATTGGCAGAGCAAGGCCCAACCGGGAGCAACTAACTTGAAACTCTTCTGGCTGGCTAACTATGGATGGGCTTGTTGTAGTCGTGTTCCATCCTGAACTTATCAAACGTTATCAAACAAAGCTAGAAGGAAGATGAAATTTAGGCACACAAAATTTTTTGTTTTATCGAGTCATTAGGCAGGTCATTAGGTGAAGACTTTAGGGTAGGGGTTTGGCCTAGAGACACTCGCGAGACTTTTGACAAAACGACTTTCTCCGTCCGTACTCATTTAGTTTAATTAGTAAAATTTTTTTGATCATCTTGAAACGTGTCTCGTTCAAGGTTAAGATTTACCAGGTTTGGTTCCGGTCTACATCCGATAAGCTTAACCAAGAACAAGGTAATATGTAGCTACTTTTAGTTTCTAAAGATTTCGGTCAGACCATAAGTCTTATTATTTTTCCTCATTCCGGATTTCTACTACTTGAGTACGAGATCCATAGTCTTGAAGCTAGTCCTACTTTCTGAAAAATTATGTTGATGCTTAAGTCGACATCTTAGATTTAACGAATACAAAAGTTTTTAGTGAACCATTTTTCGCTTTTGCAAAAAGGTTAAAGCAAACCTAGAAGCTCGTATGTTATGTTGTTTTCCCCCGTTAAGATAAGACGGGCAGTTTTCTAAAGAAACAAATATCAAAACTTACTTCCAAATTTACATTCTGATGCTTTAATCTTTTTTTAAAGCCAGGTTTTTTTTTCTATCAGAGATGCCGCATCTGACGTGCTTGGTTTTATTCGACCATCTCGTCTTATTCACATCTATGGCTTGACGACGAATGCCGGCTAGTACATGGTGTTTAGCAGGTACCATTCAAAACTTCAAATAGCTGCACAGAAGGACCAGAGCTGTTTGCGAGCTCTACGAGCAAAGGAAGAGAAAGAAAAATTGTTTTCTCAGAAAGAAAAATAAGGAATGACAGTTCAGAAATTTTACCAAAAGGTAAAACGAAACTCGGAGGGCTATAAGGTCCTAACCGAAACCTGCAAAAATGATCAAGGCAACATCATGGTAGATTCGGAGTCAATGCTGAGAATGTGGAAAGATGACTTTTGCTAACTATATAACGGCGATAGCGAAATTCCGCTGTCAGACATACTGCTCTGTTCCATATTAAGGCTGCAGGCCAGAAATTTCGTCAACTTTCGACGTCTTTGAACTGAATATATCAATATATAAGTTCAGGTCCAACAATGCTTCTGGATCCGACAGTCTTTCTGCCGAGCTTTTCAAAGCAGCAGGTAACCTGGTCATCTTTAAAATATGGTCGGAGGAAAGCATATCTGATGATTTGAACATCATGCATTAATTGCCCGATTATTACTACTACAGAGACATCAGTCTTCTTAACATTGCCTACAATATGTTCTCCGCCGCGTTTTTTAAACACTTCTTCGTCAACAACCAGACTTGTATGTTAATATCAAAGGCTTAAAGCCAGCAAACCAATAACTTCAAATCGGGCTCCTTACCTTTAGCACCTCTTAAATGGGATATTCGCAAAAAAAAGTATGCCATCTAAAAGGTCAGTAATTGGTCAAAATATGTCATCTAGTTTCAGAAATTGGTCAATACCAATTTCCGAAACTAGTTGACCTTTTTGATCAATTACTGACCTTTTAGATGACATACTTTTTTTGGCGAATATCCCAAATATGTGGTGCTAAAGGTAAGGAGCCTTCAAATCGACTCTTACCACCTTTTTATCGATTTCAAGGCCTTTCAAGTCCAAGATACAGACATTACAGGTAATATCACTAGCATGTTTATTTTTGTTCAGTTCTGCGCATGTTGTCAAAATCAAATTTGTTTTTGTTTACTGTGTACTTACACAAAGTGCAGCCATCTTTAAATTTGGAAAGCTGCGCCTGATAATACCTTAGATATGTGTACTTTGTTTCAAGTTCACCTTTTTATCGATTTCAAATCCCTTACCCATCAAACTTGTATTGGCCCCAGCTTGACGGAACTTCAAGCTGGGTCATTTGTAGCGGATGGACCTTCATAGGCGCGAAAAGTCTTAGTCTGATTCCGAGCGATGGCGCTGTAAATAGACGCCATGAAGCCAGTTAAAAGCGCTCAAAAGTCGAAGTGGATCCAACTAACTTGTCGTGCGAATCTGAAGACAGATAGCTACGGACAGAGCTGCCTGGAGAAGGATTATTGCATGATACCCTGATTTACACCGGACTGTGTCGCCTTATATTTATTTACTCATTTTGTATTAGTGAACAGTTTTTGAAAAAATAATTTTCCAACTACACAACTTTTTAAGAACACCTCCCAAAGGGAAAAGGTAGCTTCACTCTTCAACAGCGGGGAACCTCCGAGCTCCGAGACATAATAGCTATCTTTGTATGGAATCTCTTACAAATTCTGAAACAAATAGTATTTTTTTTTTTTTTATTCCAGATCTAATGCATCTTTTATGTTAAGGTTAAGATATATGCTGGATAGGTCCACCTCTTTTCTCGTCAAGATTTTGGGTTGCACTTTTTGCAAATTCGCAAATACAGAGATTTTGATTCAACCGTGTTTCAGATGTTTAAATTATAATTCCAATAACGACAATGTGGTGATATTTGCACACTTTCTCTTAGTTATGTTAAGTACTTCATTTTATATACGCTTACCCCCAGTTTAAAAGTTTCGTTTAAGCCTTGAACTGAGTTGATTTATACTGGTGATCTAGAGTTTAAACTAAAAGTGGAGTAGGCATAAACTTGCACTGTGAAACTGGGGGTAAAAAAAAAATCAGGCCATCCAGATGTGCTTTTATTTTTTTCTAATCAAAATCTAAAAATGGACATTCAATGGTAAATATTTTGAAATAAAATGAATTCCCATCACTTTATCTCCATGTTTCCCATTAAGCGTATGTCTGGCAAAGTCACATCACAAAAAAGATGCCTCACTACCTATCCTAACCCAAGCCGGATAAAAGGCTTCTGACAAGAAATTATTCCGCACTCATAACGTATAATAAAAAAAGATCAGGTAAATACATAACTAGTATAAACCTACATTGTATAGTGACGTACTCAACTGTATCTAGATGGAGGTAGGTATTGGTACCTCGTATTAGACCAATGTCATTATTTAAACCACCCACATGGAGACCTACAACAACTTATAGCAAAATATTCACTTTCCACTCAATCAGTGTTAGAGCAATTTATGGGAATTTATTAAAAATTCAACACAATCCCGTATAAATGACGAAGTGGCTAAAAGCATGCGTAGCAGTGTGTATAGGTACCTATACTCTGAAATGCCACCAACCTAAACCCATCACATATAGCTAGAGACAGTCCAGTGGAGTCACATAGCTTTAGAAAAGAAAAAGGAACACACAAAAAATAAAACTTTAAATTCGTCGTCCACCCGCTGTGCTCGTTGAGCAAAGCAAAAAAGATTTAGATTGCTGGCTGTATCTGGTGAAATTTATGTAACGCCGCCGTATCTGGGGGAACAGTTGGTGCTGTTGTGCGAGTTGTGTCCTCATATGGACAAAGATAAATAGCACACATCCTTTTAAGAGTATCTTCCATAGTTTTTTTTTGTTGTGTTCGTTTTGTTTTGCGTGCGCCTTCACATCAACGCAGATACTTGGTTTGCAATTAAATCCTCTAGCCTCAGAAAGAGCTGTTTGGTGTTTAGATATAGATGTATGCACTTTTATCCTGCCCACACACGAGATACCCTACAAAATGTGGGATTCAAATTACAAAATGAATCACGTCCAAGCTCCACTACCTACTTTGTGGCTATTTATTCATTCGTGACTTTTATTTCAAGAAAAGAAGAAAACGAGGCAAGGGGAGTGGACACCTATTTTATAAATGGGCCAAACATATACATTCGGTATACAAAATTTAGCTTTCTGACAAAAGGACAGTGGGGCAGAATATACTTGAAGTTGGAATTGAGTTAATTTGGAAATTTCGCACACGTATTCAATTTGAACGCGGTCTATGTCCCCAGTACGTTCTTTTTATATTAAGGTCAACTTGAAAATTAAATTAAAAGTTCCAGTGACCTCAACTCGAGAAACGCGTTTCGACCAGGTATGACAGTGGGGTCATCAGTTAGATGCAGTCGTAGCCTCCTAAGACGTAAATTTCCATATGACAGCATCTAGGTGTAAAGCATTTCTGGAGTTAAGGTCACTCGAACATTATAATCAATCCACCTATAAACAGAAGCTAGTTTTCTTCCTCCATTTACGTAATTAAAAAAAAAAACAAAAATTCCAAGCCCAGAAAATAAAAATAAAATCTTGTGTAAATAAAATATGCACAAGTACCTACACGTCCAATCTATTCCATGTACCAGGTACCTACTTTGTGCCCCACTGTTAAATAGACGATGCTATTTAGAGAGAAACCTTTACTTTGTATGGGACAGTTTGGTTCCAAAAACAAACAATTTGAATAACAGCTTGGCAGTTGTCAGGGAGTGTGTCACATACTAAGAAAACAAATACAAGTTCTAGAAATAAAAAAAAAAACAATCATGTGCTTTATGGAGAGCAAATAAAATATACAAGATGCTGAAAGGTAATTTCTCATTGCGTGACATGATCTGAAGAGGAAAAATCCTTTATTTTATATGTAGGCCAATTCCTTTTTTTAAAGAATTTAAGGTTACTTTAAATAAAAATTCTGCATTATGTAGAGCTCCACTGGTATTAACTGTACAACTGATAAGTCCTCAACCATAAGAAGTTAAAAGGTCGAAATGAAATTCTTTTCCCGCTGGCCAATGGCAGCCTAGGAAACGTGCCTTTTTTTAAAGTAACTCTTGATCTTTTTACAACATAAATGGCGCCCAACAGAAGTAAAGTGATTTATGGGTTAAAGAAAGTCCTAATTATTGGAAATGGCGCCAAACAGGATGGTGCTTTGCGGCTCGTAATTATTTGTAAAGGGGTCATTACTGAAAGGAAAATCGCGTCATAAACGTTACATAGGATGCATATTGGTCTTACGGGACGGTTCGGTATATTTTCAGATGCAGCACATCCCTAAATAAAACAATAAAGTTTCCAAATTATTGTACTGTCTCTTAAGAAGAAGTGCTTACAGGCCCCTAAGTATCTTATCACACATGCATATCAACAAGTTAATACAAATATTGATACCTTCACAAATAGCCATGTTACCATCAAAGCGATTTCCTCAATTGTCACAAATTCAATACAATCTTAAGTACCTGCACACATTTTTCCTTCCGTATGGGTCCCAAGACCCCATGGTTCTTACGGGAATGCAATGTGAGATGAATTTTGCAAAACCTGGTCATCGGTCATCCAAAGCGAAAGAGTAGAATGCACCGGAGTGTCTTCAAAGCTCCAAACGATAGGTGGTTATATTTTGAAACAGCTTCTTGACTCCCCAAGAACATTTGCCCGAATTTTTCTAAAAAAAAATAAAAAAGCTGAATACGTACTAAAAATAAGAAGTCCTCAACTATCTCCCTTAGTTGGAATCTAAATGAGTCAAAGCTCAATGTTCAATGTCTTAGAATTTAACACATTTGACTAACGATGGAAGAAGAGGAAGGATCATCTCATATCCTCTGTCAATACCCCAGCCCAAACGATAGCAAATCAGGCATCAGCGAATGTTCTTATCCGACTATCTAGCAGACAGCGACTTCTCAGCTTTGGTACTAATGAACACTCTAAAACTCCTTCAAAGAAAAACCGAAAAATTGAAATTTCGAACTTTTTGCGATTTGTTTGGGAACTTTGTTTTGAAAGTTTGATTTTGAATTGCTTGTTTGTACGGCCTAATCTTAGATACCAGACTTCTGGTTTTAAAACTTCATCTAGTGTTTGAAAGGTTATATTTAGGGGATGGTTTAAGGGTAAAATGTATATGAAAATATAAATATTTGTAGCGTAAATTGGCAAATAGGGTACAAACAAAAAATATTATCTATTTCAAAAATTCTATTCGATTTTCATTGTTATATCTCTGTATTTAGAGGTTGCTCTTCGAGAATCACTTAAAATGGGTATTTATTTGTTCAAATCTATCTATAGGATAGGGGAAAAATTATATCCGATCTTAATTTTTTTTATTATCAAAAAAGGTAATTTAGAGAATGAACTTTGAGGATCGCTCATGAAGAGGAAAGCTCATCCGATATTTCTTGTAAACACCCCAGCCTATCCAGAACGAACAAAAATCAGGCTTCGGAGAATTGACTATTCCGATGATCTGACAGACATCGAAGGTGACGTTTCAACTTTGATACTAATAAACACACTAAAGTTTCTCTAGAACTAGAACTAGAACATAATTCCTTCCCATACCTATCCTTGCCTAAATCGTAGGGACCACATTGGATCCATTGAGATCGGAGTGAAGTGATACGAATTGCCTTATCATAATTCCTTTTAACGCAACCTTCCTTACCTAATTTAAGATTCGAGTGAGCTGTACTGAACATGAATTCTGCATCTATAAAAGAGAGAGAGACAATAGTCTGTGAGAAAAAGAGTCAGTCGAAAAATCAAAGAACGAAGTGGACTAACTTAAAACTTTTTTTCAGGGCTACTGCCTCTTGCGAGGAATTGACGAAAAATCCTCCAAGAGTATCACTTTTCATGAATAAGTGCTTCTCGTCTAGCCGTTCGAATTCGGCATAAAATTGTAGGTCCCTTCCATTCCTGTCGACACGCGCACACAGGAATGGTTGTGAGTTGTTAGTCACTATAGGCCCTGGTTCTTCAAGAGCTGTTGCGCTGCGCAATCTTTTTATTAGGGGTTTTACTATATTTTAGGTAGTAGCCTGTAGCGTAATGGTTAGTGCGTTCGACTGTCACGCTGGAGGTTTTTTTTTCAGGGCTACTGCCTCTTGCGAGGAATTGACAAATCCTCCTAGAGTATCACTTGTCACGAATAAGTGCTTCTCGTCTAGCCGTTCGGATTCGGG
The DNA here is from genome assembly GCA_949320155.1 of Melangyna quadrimaculata. Classification (NCBI taxonomy): domain Eukaryota; kingdom Metazoa; phylum Arthropoda; class Insecta; order Diptera; family Syrphidae; genus Melangyna; species Melangyna quadrimaculata. The sequence goes on from OX439483.1 coordinate 415,420,632, forward strand.
ATAAAATTGTAGGTCCCTTCCATTCCTGTCGAAAGGCGCACACAGGAATGGTTGCGAGTTGTTAGTCACTAGGCCCTAGTTCTTCATAAGCCGTTGTGCCACCCGATTTATTTTTTTGTAACTATATTTAAGCAGCAAAAAAAGCTAGCACCAAGTTCATTGAGTTCGTCCTCAATTTTGTCGGGTCTTCCTCAACTTCGCAATCCATTAGGTATAAGTCGTAGGTTTGTACATTTAAAGACTCATCGAGCAGGGTGTCTCTGGACATACGTTCCACGAATTCCATTTATCTCACTCTCAGTACTGTGAACTTTTTTATCAGGTCTGCTTAGCTGTACAGCGTGCGTAGAGCTCGCCATTGAAACTTCTCCATAGCAATCCACCAGGAAGACTTAGATAACTGTCCATAGCTCTCAGGGATTACCGTTTCAAATTCCCCATATCAGCCAAAGGTATTTTCTCTCGAAGCAACCAAACAAATGTTCGTCTCTTCTGGATAAGGTACAGCATGTTTCTTCCCAACAAAAAAGCAGAACAAGTGGATGGAAAGTGGATCTAAAATCCAAGAAACGGTAGCCTAATCAGCCTCTTAAACGTCGTCGATAGAAAAGTGTTACTAGATATTTATGTTCAAGAGAAGCTAGAACTAGGAACTAGGTGCTCCTCGGAGACGACTTTTTGAACAGAATAAAGGTATGTCTGGCCTAGTGGTATTAGCGAAGAAGATAATTGGTTCAAAATCGTATTTTATTCTAGACCAGAACCAGAGGTAGAATGCAGCTGGAAGTTATGACATACTACATGAACACAACAAAAGCCTTGTGGTGTTTAAAACGCAAAGTTTCAAACTATTTTCATAAGGTTCCAAGCTACCAATATTTTAAAGCCAAAAGGAAAAAAAATTTATCTGACCCAACCTAAGTAACGTGCATATATCTAAAATAAGTACTTAGATCTGATTAAATGATTACTTTAAAAAAAAAAACTACGTCAAAAGTCCTTCTTTTTTCCATTATAACTTTTATAAATAAAAATTACATTAAATGCTTAAACTATACTACAAGTCTCTAGTAATAGGAGGTCTTTATAAATTATTTAGTTTCAAATGTAAATATCACTTAACATCTTTTGTTTGTATCTATCCTCGTTCCACACATAACACACAGCTAATTTTTCCGCCAGCCTCACTTTCAAAAAATATTTTTGCCTATAAAGACCAAATTGTGTCAGACAGGCTTTATGATGAAACATTAAACCATTGCCAAGTTTAACATGGTCACACAAAAATATCATAGAAAAGTATACAATCTTTTTTGTCCAAAGCTGGAGCTGGAAGTGGCCAATTCGTTGTCAAAAAAAAAAAAGACGAAATACAAAAAAAAAACTCATATACCCTACCTATAGTATTGTGTTGCCGGATGAATGTCTTGAATGCTTCTATATGCTGTTCTACTCCCCGACCATCAATTCACATTTAATCAACTGGCCAAAAGGATACAAAGATCAAGCGGCAACAACGACAACCAGATGATGATGGCGACATAGACTTGTTGGTAGCATCATTGGTCCAATTCAGTGGCGGATTTACAATAAATCGGAATCGTAGATAGGTCATAAAAATAAATTGTCATCTACAAGTCTTGCAAAAACTCCAGACTGATTTCGATTATATTTTTGTTTTGTATAATTCGCTGAAATACTGGTGTGGTATACGAATAAAGCAGATTTCGGAAAAAAAAACAAAAGAAAAGCCGAAATATTGAAATTTCGAACATTTTGAGTTTTGTGTGGGAACTTTGTATCATTGTTTGTTTGTTTATTTGCTTGTTTGTGCATTTCCACCTTAAAACCTCCAAGATTTACCAACTTTAATCTCTTCAAATGAAGATTTAAACGCCATTTTCTTTTATTGACAGATGGAAATGTTAAAAAGAAATTATATATCTCACTTACACTTCATATCAGCAAAGTGAAACACCATTTGAATGTTTTGTCGTAATCCTCTTTTGATCATTTTGTGCAGTGGCAACACCAAATAAATCTCATTACCTAAATCTCGGTTTAGTGGTCGGTGGAAACGAAGTATTAGATAGGTACCACAGTTCTGATTTTTAAAATTTGTCCAGTGTTTGCAAGGCTATATTAGAAAGATGGACTTATACTACGTTTTCATTAGAGCCGAAATGAGGTAATTTCGAAATTTGGCAAAAAAGTGTTTTCATTATCAAATTTGCTAATTTCGTTTGATATCTCATTTCATTCTGAATTCGGAATGGCAGTTAAACGTTTATTTTTGTTGTTTTCTCTTTCTGTTTTATGTTGTTGAGTTATACTTTCATACAAAAGCTGTTCAGAGCTTTTGAAACTGATTCCCGCTGGATGCCTAATTTCGTGAGGTTGAAATTACCTCATTTCGAAATGTGATTTTGTATGAGAAATGAGGTAATTTGGATCTCATTATAAAATTTGCAACGAAATTACCTCATTTGGCCCAGTGAAAACGGCATATTAGGGTATAATTTATATGGAAATATAAATATTAGTAGGGTAATTGGCGAATTTGGTAAAAAAGAACAAATTATTCTATTTCAAAAATGCTTTTCGTGTTTAATTGTAAAAAGTGATCCCTATATATTTAGAGAATGGTCTTCTAGAATCACTTAAGGGGTATTTAGGTTTTCAAATCTATTAATAGGGTTAGATGGGGGAAAAATTATACCCGATTTCAAATTGTTTTTGTTATTTTAAATGTGATTTAAAGGATGGGCTTGATGATCATTGAAAGTGTATTATTTACAATGTTTTGAAACTTGGTGTAACATTTCACCCTAAAAATTTCAAAATTTCAAATTTCAAATCACAAATTGGGTCATCATACACGGGATCAATTTTGAGCCGGACTACACTGGGGAAATGTAAGTTTGTAGGCGAGAGAGGTGAAGAGTGAGGAATGAAAGGACTAAAATTTTCATCCTTGTTTCAAGCGGACTAACACAGTATAATTACTAAATATAACACAGTTGTGGGGTACCTGCACGGTTTTTGAAAGGTATCGAGCACCTGGTACTTAAATATTAAAAGTATCCGGTAACGGATTCTCATTAACCGTATGGTGGTGGGTACCCATGTAACCGTTTGGTCTTGAGTATTCTGCTGCCCGGGAAATACCTGAAAAACACGTTACTCGGGTATAGGTACGGGTATCAAGAGCTCTAGTAGATGGAAAGGATATAACTTTAGTGAACCCAAAATATATGTTGTTACCAGTTCATAGGGTGAATTGGGGTGGACACAACAAAAACTTTTTTAAATATAATTCTAAGCATTTTCAAGGTAAAATTCAGAGAATCAAGCTACGAATAAAATTGTGTGCTAAGACCAAAAAATGCTATTCGATATCAAAAATTCCTTTTGTGTTTGAAATGTAATCTTCTGGAGTATTATTTTGAAGACCCCTTTAGGCGAGGTATAGATATATATTCAAAAATTTAGAGACTTTTCTGTGCCCGAACAAAATGAAAATTAGCAAAACTTAAATTTCAAAATTATCGATTTTTTTGGGAACTTTGTTTAATTGTATGTCGGATTGTTTGGGCTTATCTCAGAAACCACACTCCCGATTTAAAAAAAATTCTTTTGGTGTTGGAAATTGTATGCTTCCAGGATAGCTGTAAGGTAATTTTGTTATACAAATATTGACATTAATAGAGTGCAATTGCGAACGGGGTAAAAACAAAAAAGTACAATCAATTTAAAAAAATTATTTTCGTGTTGATTGGCTATTATGTACCCGTTTATTTATTATTTGAGCGAAATGGGGGTACAATTCAGAGAATGATCTTTTAGGATCGTTCAAGAGGTAGATATTTTTTTTTCATTTTTTGAAATTTAAGGGTGAATTGGGGCAAAAGCAAAAAATATTTATCTTATTTTAAAAATTCTTTTTTAAGGGCTCTTGACTTTAACCGCTTACTACCCGTCATAACCAGGCACCCGCTTATCCGGGTATAACCCAGGTAAATGGGTTCACGGGTATGCATTTGCTCCTCGAAAAAGTATTGTATCGAGTGAGAGTGTGGTGTTAGGTAACTGAGTTCTGGAGTACTAGGTAACTTTTTGGTGTTGTGTACCAATGAAAAACCCGGAAAAACACGAGTATTCGGGTATCAAGAGCTCTTGTATATGTAGTTAAAGATCACTTTAGTACCTCAAAAATGTAGGTTTTCATAGGGTAAATTGGGATTTCTTTATTAAAAAGTATCACATCGAGTAATCATATTGTGTTGGGTACGCTGGAACCCGGTTTCTGGAGTACTGGAAAATTATCGGGTACCCGAGTTACCGTTAATGGTGTTGATTACCTTACTACTTATGAAATGCCCGAAAAGCGTGGTTATGCAGGTACCTATCTATGTAAAGGAAGACGAAAATCATTCAGATTCTTCCCAAATTTATAGGTATTCATAGGTATTTTAGGGTTTTTTTTACTCAAAAAGTATCAAACCATGGTGTTGGGTACCCTCTTAATCGGATTCTTGAGTACTAGAAAAGAATCGAGTACCACAGAAACCCCTTGCAGTGTCGAACCCAGGAAAGACCCAGAAACCATGGGTACCCGGATAGTTAACCGGGTATCTAGAGCTTTAAAATATATTCAGGGAGAATATTATCTTAGTTCTTCTAAAATTAGGTATAAATTATCCTTTTGTAATTTGCCCTTTGGCGCCCTATCATCAATTCGCTCTTTTGAATAGTTTTGTATACCAGCTTCAACTTACTAGTTTAATCAGCCCGGCCCTGTCCAACTCCTGTCCTCTATTCTTGTATCTCTGTTGATTTTTTTTTTCAGCAACAGCCCGAAGTTGAGTTTGTCATTTTGTCATCGCAGATTGTTGTATAGTTATTGGTGGAAGAGTCCAGCAGCAGCCAAAATATGGTCAGCCGATGATGATTGCGACAGCAATGGCGATGTCGACTTACACTCTTACTTACAAGGTTCGTTGATGTACTCGATGTCATCGTCGAACTCGTATTAAAGTCATCGTCGGCTGGAGCCGTAAATTGGAGATAAACTTATATGATGGTGGACAGTGGTCATGTCTACGGTCTTCCATTTATGGAGGCTATATCGTTTCATTATATTATTTGCTCTTATGTTCTTCTGCACTGCATTGCTTATACATATATTCTTTCATTTATTGTCCAACTTCTTTGTGGTTAAAATGCGTTGACATGCCTTTTAATGGTTATTTTCGGTTGAAATGACAATGAATCAGAAAAGTCGAAAGGACATTTATACGGATTCCTGGATCTCTGGCGGATTAATATCATTTGAGCCTGTCTTTTTAAGGTGCCGCGCCGCACTGCACTAAGTTTGTTTCGACTCCACAGTAGGTACCTATCTATATCTACTTCGTTGCTGCAGATACCTGTCACTCTTGCCATGTTGTGTAGCAATTGAGCCAGCATTTGATGAAATCTACAATTCTGATGTGTATCTTCTTCATCTCGTCTTCAATCCAAAAGGTCCTTGAACTTTGTTCTTCGAGCTTCACCGTTTTTTTTTTTGTTTCTCGACGTTAGATTCGCCTTTTCAAAAATTAAGCAATTCGCCAAATCGCACATAATCGCAAATTGCACCAAAAAAAAAGAAACATAAATGGGCAGAACATTATGATTATTGCTGGGGTGAACCAAATGCGTTCTACATGCCACATTAGAGTCTGTTTATTAATGGACACCCAAACCCAAATACACCTGGCTCGCGAATTTGTTCGTTTGTTTCTGGTTTCTTTTTTTTTGAGAGAGACAAAGATTATGCCCATGGTCACGACTGACAGATAATATATACCTCCTATCCGCTTGTAGCAATTACATACATTTTTGCCGTGGCTGTTTTATCGGTTTTGGTTGGGTTCTCCACTTTCAGGTCAGCTGGTGCTGAATGGAGGTCTGTGATATTATGGAAGGTACTTTTTTGTTGCCTTTTTGTTCCTTTTGACTTCAGCAATTGCGGTTTTTGCGGTGCTCTGTAGTGAAAGCCAAAATATGACATTTTTCCTTTTTTTCGTGTTGAGGTGTATCATTTAGATGAAATCTTTAACCGGATTAAGCCAATGCGCCTTGCTGCCCCTGCCGCTGACTGAGTAGATATTAATGTCTTGACTTCAGTTGAGGTGCAGGCATTTTGGGCGCGTGCAATTCCAGATAATCTCAGGATGACTGTGGAACCTACTTTGGTTTATTTAAACATTTTTTTTTTAATTCTACAGAGTGCATAGTTTTGTTGCACTCTGTGGAAATTGCAGCTGCTCGCAATGGCAAATTGAAAACCAATATAATTTGTACTTAATCCGGTTTAACTTTCTAAATTATAACAAAATTCGATTGGAAATTAATTTCAGGTCGTGTAAATAGAGTATGGTGGGAATAAAAGGTGATAGTAAGGCTTCATTCGTTGTATCCGCCAATCAACACTAACTTTTAAAATATGAAGGTGATGTACGTTGGTTGGGCTCGTGTATCAGATATATCAATGATGGAAGTTTTGGGAGAAGCATCGAATAATATAACCTACAGATGGCAACAAGACCCCAGTAATGACTTGAGACAGATAATTTATCTGGAACGGTATATACTGATGAAACTAAATGAAACACAGTTGATTCTAGGGCTGGCCACGAGACGAGAAAAGTTTCGATCTCGATCTCGGTCTCGCATGACGAGACCGAGACGAGACTGGCTTTTCAGCAACCGAGACGAGACCGAGACGAGACTGTACATTTGGACCGAAATTTACAGAGAGTCTTATAAATTAAAAAATCCAATTTTAGTTAAATATTTATTTTCTTTTGCACGTATTCAAACTATAATCGAAAATATTTCGTTCCAAAATCAACAGGTTGTCCGGAAATCGTATTTTTCGAAGACGAGGCCGAGACGAGACTTAATTATACGAGACAGACACGAGACCGAGACGAGACTGAAAATTTTCGATTTTAACGAGACCGAGACGTGACTTACAAAAGTCTCGCAGAGTCTCGTCTCGTGGCCAGCCCTAGTTGATTCTCAAAAGATGGAGTCTGTCTTCGGTGCAAGACAGTTATTACTGCAATTCAGGAGATACGATGGATTGCATAAGACCAATTAAGAATAATAGACAAATTTGCGACATTTACAGCAGTTTTTTTGGTTATTGGATAGATTGGTCGTGTAAATCGGCTTTGAAGAAAAGGACATACATACAAACAATAAAATAGACAAAACTTTGGGAGTTTTTAGGAATAATTTTTCAGTATCTATTGATTTTTGTCCATGTTTTATTTGAAGAAGTAAACCGAAAACTGACGAGAAATCCAAACAAGTTCTGATTTTTTGGTTGATCGGTGATCGGGCGTCATCGGACTATGTCAGTTTCACGCGCTCTCTTTCGTTTAAATATATGTTTGGTTTGAGGTTAAGTCGAGTTTGGCGAACGATACCTAAGCATACCTAAGCGGATAACAGATTAGGTCAATGATGGCTATAAGTCAATAAGTAATCACCTGGCAGTGATCGGCAAGAAAGCCACTTTCAAAAACATAATGAAAGCCAAATAAGCACACACGCTCCTTCCAAATGAGCTAACGACTCTATCAAGGAGGAATTTTATGACTTCTTCGACGAAGCCTGTTCCGATCATAAGAGTTATGTACAAGGACTTCAAAGGGTATACATCTACAGCGGATTAGTTGGATAATAAACCCTTCATAAAACGACAAACGATTAATGGCTTCCAACATATTTACTTTTACAGCAGCTCTGGTCATAAGTAGCACAAGCTTTTTAAAGTTAAGGGTCAACAACATGGAGGGAGGCAGAACATGTCAACATTTTTCCATGCGTACATTTGAATAAAGTAACATTAAAAATACGAAGTATAGACTCTGCCATCGAGAAAGGAATCTCAACATCATTAAATGCGACACGATAGATAGAAATATAACTAATTTCGAAGTTCGAACTAGTCAAGGACTTTGTCTACCAGGTCATTTCTACCACGAAAAATGATATAAGTGTAGAGGTGAAACGTAGAAATACTCTAACAAACCGTTGTTTCTTCGGTCATGAGGATGCATTTCAACAAAGGAGACTGTGTTCAAGACCTTAGTTTTGTTTTTTGGGGCAGAAGCATGGACATTGAAGAAGTCAGATTAAAGACTGCCTCGAAACGAAGATTCTTCGAGTAATTTTTAGTACATCGTGTATTTAACGATTGTGAAAGGAAAGATTTAACGACGAAGCTTACGGGCGATGTCAGCCTGGTCTTTCTTTTATGTTGAATACTGTAATGGCAGGTAAGTTTAGGGTCGATTATAGTAACATTCTGGGGACTGTTAAAAACAGGCCAGCAGTCTTCGCACTAAGCCAAACCCAGGAAGGTGAAAATTCTGATCCCTCGGAATTCAGCCTCCAAGGTTAAAATTTTGTGCCGCTGTTTTTTCCACATCATGGTCTTGCCGTCTATGTACGTAATGATGTTGTTTATCAGCTCCAACCACAATATGGCCAATGTATATACAAATTTTAATTCCATGTGGTTCAAGTTCACCGTCTATAAGCGCAGTATTCATACGTGTTTTATTTACCGCAGCCCAAGTTTAGATGGCTATTCGACTTAAAGCTGAAAACTCACGGCCTGAGATGGATGGGATACAAGGAGCGTATGCACATCAACCCACGTGTGCGAAAATTCTTAGAATCCAACCCCGATGGTTTACCCAGCAGAGCTAGAACCCAGAATAGGTGTCGCGCAAAAGTGGAGTACGACCTCAAAAAACTTGGTGTGCGCAACTGGAAGTGGCTAGCTAGGGACGAAGCTGGCTGAAAGTGGAAGTGCTTGTTGTTTTAGGCCGCAGTTCATTCTGGGCTGTGAGTTCCATCTAAAAAAAAAACTGAGCTAATATGCGCTTCATTGTCAGGAGCTTTATTCTTAGAACGAACTTAGTATATTAAGAAAATTGATCAATCTGTGTAGATTGATATTGGAGAACATGTATTGGAGAACATGTGCCGTGATGGCTGTTTCGGATTCACTATTAATTACTTTAAAAGGAATTCGACACGAAGATGTGCTATTATGTGATTTCTACAATCTTTTTCTGGATCTAATCAGTCAGTCAAGAAGCCACTATATTTAACAAATTCTTCCAATTCTTCAGGTGTGGGGACATACCCTAAAAGACGTGATTGATTCGAGACTTTTGAAGAGAACATTCAAGCCTCGTGTTAGCCTCCTTAAAAACGTAATTTTTGCAAGCAAAAATCATCTCACTACAAGTATCGGTCTCAGTCTCGTGTAACTAAAAGAGGACTTGATCAAAATCACCATGTTTTTAAGTTAAAATGGACTCAATTTTCGTTAGACAGAATCTTTTCATTTCTGAAAGTCTCGTGGTATTGAGGCCGCAGCCAGGAGGCTCTGATTCCGTAAAGTGTAAACAATCGACCAATATCGTTTTGATGATTTCCGACTTTATCATTCTACACAAATCTGATAGAGCCAATAAGAGATGATATCACTCTATAGTTTTTGTTTTATGGAATTACCCCATGACTTACTTAAATGAGACCATATACCGGGACACGTACTGAGGCGTTCTTTTTTTTAAGATTTTGTTGTCAAAAAATACGAGGCATGCAAAATAATCTCGACGATAGTCTTGGGTCGTCTCGATTTAAGCCCTTATAAGTATTGACATCATCGACCCTTCCAAACGTACCAATATAGAGTATTTCAGAGATCAGACCGATCAATAGTACAAATTATTTGTTGAAGTCAACGAGAATAAGGGCATGTACTGGCTACCAACGTAATAGCCCTTAGCGTTATGCAATAACCATAATGGACTGTTACGCTGGAGGTCTGGCTTCACTTCCCAAGCTCATCCACCTAAAAATAAAAAGTTTTTTCATGGCTACTGCCTCTTGCAAAGGAATTGACAAATCCAAAAAGAGTATCACTTGTCATGAATAAGTGCTTCTCGTCTAGCCGTTCGGATTCGGCATTAAATTGTAGGTCCCTTCCATTCCTGTCGACACACGCACACAGGAATGGTTGCGACTTGTTAGTCACTAGGCCCTGCTTCTTCACGAGCCGTTGCGCCACCCAATTTATTTCATTTTCTACCAGCTACCAACAAAAAAACAAGCATCTTCATCTGCCCACCACCAGCTAGGTTTAAACTCACTATTGATAGGAGCAAATTCGAGGTAGGTATCACTTTAATTTAAACCTTGACTACGAATAACAACTTACTGGAAATCTTGCAAAAAATTTCCCTAGGAAATATCAGCTACTTTGGATCGAATAACAAAAATGTCTTCTAACCTTCTAACGAATAAGGTGCAATGTCTGCTTTACAAAACTCAATTAGTTAGCTATCCAATCTTACAGTCTTATGAAAGGGATATAACGGGTGTTTTTTAAAGAGCTTGAGAACTTTTTTAAAAAAAAAAACGCATAAAATTTGCAAAATCTCATCGATTCTTTATTTGAAACGTTAGATTGGTTCATGACATTTACTTTTTGAAGATAATTTCATTTAAATGTTGACCGCGGCTGCGTCTTAGGTGGTCCATTCGGAAAGTCCAATTTTGGGTAACTTTTTCGAGCATTTCGGCCGGAATAGCCCGAATTTCTTCGGAAATGTTGTCTTCCAAAGCTGGAATAGTTGCTGGCTTATTTGTGTAGACTTTAGACTTGACGTAGCCCCACAAAAAAAAATCTAAAGGCGTCAAATCGCATGATCTTGGTGGCCAACTTACCGGTCCATTCCTTGAGATGAATTGTTCTCCGAAGTTTTCCCTCAAAATGGCCATAGAATCGCGAGCTGTGTGGCATGTAGCGCCATCTTGTTGAAACCACATGTCAACCAAGTTCAGTTCTTCCATTTTTGGCAACAAAAAGTTTGTTAGCATTGAACGATAGCGATCGCCATTCACCGTAACGTTGCGTCCAACAGCATCTTTGAAAAAATACGGTCCAATGATTCCACCAGCGTACAAACCACACCAAACAGTGCATTTTTCGGGATGCATGGGCAGTTCTTGAACGGCTTCTGGTTGCTCTTCACTCCAAATGCGGCAATTTTGTTTATTTACGTAGCCATTCAACCAGAAATGAGCCTCATCGCTGAACAAAATTTGTCGATAAAAAAGCGGATTTTCTGCCAACTTTTCTAGGGCCCATTCACTGAAAATTCGACGTTGTGGCAGATCGTTCGGCTTCAGTTCTTGCACGAGCTGTATTTTATACGGTTTTACACCAAGATCTTTGCGTAAAATCTTCCATGTGGTCGAATAACACAAACCCAATTGCTGCGAACGGCGACGAATCGACATTTCACGGTCTTCAGCAACACTCTCAGAAACAGACGCAATATTCTCTTCTGTACGCACTGTACGCATTCGTGTGGTTGGTTTAATGTCCAATAAAGTAAACTGATTGCGAAACTTGGTCACAATCGCATTAATTGTTTGCTCACTTGGTCGATTATGTAGACCATAAATCGGACGTAAAGCGCGAAACACATTTCGAACCGAACACTGATTTTGGTAATAAAATTCAATGATTTGCAAGCGTTGCTCGTTAGTAAGTCTATTCATGATGAAATGTCAAAGCATACTGAGCATCTTTCTCTTTGACACCATGTCTGAAATCCCGCGTGATCTGTCAAATACTAATGCATGAAAATCCTAACCTCAAAAAAATCACCCGTTATGATACTGGGAATCAGGAATCCTCAAAAAAAAAAAAATACTTCGACAGATAGTTCGTCGTGTTTCGAAAGAAGGTAAAAAAAGAGGCAAATTTTTGTGAGCATCACCTTCGTGAAGGATGTACTCAGAAATATAAAAACACTTCTATTGTATTGGCTCAGCCATCAAATGGACAGGAATACTACTGTAAGGTAAGACTTTGAATCCCAATCCCATCCCCCACGTTCGAGGTGACAAGAAATTCCATTTCCAAAACTTTTCTTATTTAAGGACCAAGTCATCACGGATGCCAGAACTCTTGGTCTGGAAGACTGGAAACAGAACAGCTTGTGTTAATAGAAGATGAAAATCTGCCCTCACAGCCCGAGATCCCATCATTAAAGTAGCAATAAGTTGGCAGGACTTCCTACTTAGCTTAGGAATCACTAGAACTTTTCCAGTTTCTAAAAAAAAAGAAAAGTTTGCTTCTATAGATTTTAATCACACTGAAATAAATAGCAACATCATTGTGAATCAAATACCGGAAATATGAGGACTGACTACTTCCATTCAATGTCACTCTTATTTTAATGAAGTACTTATTATTGCTGTTGCGGTTTTGACATTTCTTCCAAGCCGGATGTATTTCGACCCCGAATAGTTTTCATCATTCTAATCATCCACCTACGCCTGCTTCATTCAATTCTAAGAATATTTTTGTCATCAAAAAAAGGTTAACTAATCAACGTACCCTCGGATAAGCCTTCTAAAGTTCAGCGAATTCAGCTTATCAACCCGCCCACAAATTTCTTTAATAGAAGTGTTAGACTGTTATACCCTCGCTATTCAAGCGCTATTCCATTCATTGGTTTGTATATTCTTAGTTTTTATTTTGTCCAATTATCTTGATTTTCCTTGGAAACTTGAATATGGCACGGTTGTAAAAATAATGCAAATCTCCAAATGCATTCGCCCACCACACTATTCACTTGCATCATCAGAATCAAAATTGCCTTCACATATCACTCAAAGGAATACAAAAAAAAGACCTTTGCCATTATTAGTTTGACACATTGAACAAAATGCGAGCATGAATGTATCTTTTCTTGCAGTGACAAGCTATCGTGTAGGTAGCTCCAATTCCATATATGTACTCATATGTCTGGAAAACATGCATGATGTGTTCCAGGGATTATACTTCTTCGTCGTCTTTAATTAGAAAATAATTACCCTCTGTGAGGAGGATGATGGTAGGTACCTATAGAGGTTTATTGAGGAAGACAAAGACTCAAAGATCCCTGGAAAGGGAAGACTCGCGGATCTGGCAATCTGCTTGTGTTGTGTATACTCTCTGGTGATGTGACGATGCTATCTTCCGTTTGTCCCAGACTATGCGCCAAGCGAAGCCAAGCACCACCAGCCAACCAATTTAACATTAACAACCAGCACAGAACAACAACCTGCCAGCTTGTTTGACAGTCGTCGTCATTAGCAGACGTGATTTGATTTAAGTCCCCACAAGACCCGCACACCCACCACGTCGCGTCGTCGCTCGTCGGAATCGTAGTCGTAGTCGTGCCTCGCTGTTGTTGTCGCTGTCGCACGTTTCAATTTCAAGCTGTCATCGTTCGTCTTCGCGAACTTCGAGGAGCTGGATAGCTGCAGCAGGCACCTCACGCTCACATAAAGGATGACGCTCGCCTAAATGCCCGCGACACGATGCCCCCATATAGTTGGGTTGTGTGTGTGTGTCTCCCAGACGTTTTGTGATGGAGTTTCGGTTTCAATTTTTTTTTTTAAATTTTGTTTCTGTTCAACTTCAGTGTTGCATTAATTTATTTTGAGAAATATTTTACTCGTAGATATAATATGTGCATCAGTGCCAGTGCAACGCTGAACGCTATAGGTGCCAGGAAGCAAATCTATTCATTTGGATATGGGGTTAAGAGGTTGGCCCTCTCCCGCGTGCATGGTGGTACACATTATACTCGTCGTATGGTGGGTTCGCCCCCATATGTGTGGGAATTTCGAATTAATTTGGTACATTTTGTCAAGGATCAAATTTCGAAGTCTTTAATTAGAGAGAAAGAAGGAGCCATCGACCCGACACACGCCGCCGACGACCTGGTGAAGCGATGCTATACCTATACCTACCCATAGAGAATAGAGTACAAAATGGAATTTGATGCAATTAAATACCTCTTTTGAAGGAGGAATAGCTCATTAGTCAAGAGTGTGATATATTCAAATGAAATGACACTTTAAGTGAGGTCCTTGCTCTAAAAAAGTTGAATAGCTGCTAGATTTCCAAATGAGGAAGCACCTGCCTTATAAATTTTTCATTAAATTCCTACACATGTGTATTTATGTATAGAAAACGACAACTACATGCAATTAGTTTTAGCACAAAAACGCGTTGAATCTTTTATTTTTGGAAAACAAATTAGTTGATACACGTTAGGTATTTAAAGTATGTACATAGGTATACAACAATATCACCCACCATGTCCTCTCTGTTCATTATTATTACACAGACAGAACGGGCTTTGTATTTTTGATTAAATGCGTTCTGATAGAGCTAATTGTTCACACACAGATAATAAATTATTTAGAAACAATTTAAATTTCGAAAATTAGATTTAAATCTAAATGGAATTTTTAAGTGATACAATTTGAATTATTATTTATAATCAATAGGGTATTTAAATTGTAATTAATTTGGTGGAATTAGTTTTTGTGTGTTTTGTTTGAATTAAAATTTAAATCGATAGCTAAATGCTGGTGGGACGTATAATGTTGTGTAGGTACAGGTACGTATGTATATGGCAGTGCAACAAAGGTTTTCTACTTGTAATTGAAAATGAGTACCTACGAAACAAAAGTGTTGTGTTCCAGTCGCCATTTAGAAAAATTAATTTTAAAAATATCTTGAGAACGACCCATCGTACACAGAATTTGTGAAAAACTTTCTAATAGAAAGTTAAATAATATAGGGTTTCCTATAAGAGGTGCCATTTTGAATAGCCCGCTATTTCGGAAGTGTCACTTTTAAAGCTGTAATTTTTTGATATTTAACAAGTAGAAACTACGCTATTAATAAAAATGGAACGATACACGCTTCAACAATGCATTGAATTTATAAAAAATTCACTATAAAAAAATGCATTACAATGGTTCGGAATTTCATAGAAAAATCATTTTGACTGATGAAGCGCATTTCCACCTCGGTGGGTACATCAACAAGCAAAATTGTCGGAAAACCCAAGATTTATTGTTAAAAAGCCTCAACGAGTAACTGTTTGGTGTGGTTTATGGTCCGGCGGCGGAGTCATTGGACTTTACTTTTTCGAAAATGAGCTGGAGCAACAGCTACGATGAATGGATTGCGCTATCGAGAGATGTTTAATAATTTCTTATGGCCGGAATTGGATAGTATTGATCTGGACAACGTTCACTTTCAACAAGACGGCGGCGCTACGTGCCACACAAGCTACGAAACCATCGATCTTTTAGGCGAAAAGTTTCCAGATCGTTTTATCTCTAGAAGAGGTGATCACAATTGGCCACCGAGATCTTGCGACTTCTTCCTTTGGGTCCACGTGAAAGATAAGGTCTATGCCAGCAGCCCAGCTTTGATTCAAGACCTCAAAGATGGAATTCGTGAAGCTATTGAGGGCAGCCACTTTGCGATTTGGTGATGGAAAATTTCATGAAAAGGATATTGTTGTGTAAGCGTATCCGTGGTGGTATACTTTCATATTTACATTGAAATAAACATCCGATCATTTATCTCAAGAAATGCTATTTTTCTTTGAATATCAAAATAACACCTCTTATTATCCTAAATTTCTTTTTAAACATACGTACCTGCAAATATATTTTAAGGATTCATGGCATCATAATTAAAGTGAATTAAAGTACCTTTGTATATACGTGTTTTTTCTCATAATATTTTATTTACATGTAGTTCTTACCATGGGCAATAGTTTTTTTTAGCAAATGTTTAAAAACCGAGAACTGGCAAAATATTTTCGACATGGTGAGTACATTGATGGACCTTGATCACTGAAAGACCGGGGGTAGTCAAATACATATCAGTTTAAAACCAGTCATGTTTTCAGAATACAAGAGACACCATACATGTGCGATAAATCGTGAAGCCAAGAAAAACAGAAAGACACGTATTACAAAAATTCAGAGTTTACAAGAAACTGAAGCCATTGCATAAAACTATAAAGAATCAATTGTATTGAATATCCTCATGACAATTTGTGCTTGTTTGTACTTCAATCCTGGATCCAAATAGTACTGCTGGTATGGCAACACCTTAGCACAAAACTTTAAGACGTAACAGGAGTTCCGCAAGGGTGCATTTTTAGTCCAGTTTTGTTTTCCCTTTTATATTGATGATGTTTGTAATATTCTTCCGGGAGGTATTGTTTCATCATTAAAGTAAAAAAAAACAGGTATTTCACATGAGATCCTAGGACCTTCCGTTTATCATTCGAATACGTTTTCTATTGTGGTATAAATCATAATAAAGAAATGAAATATTGAAAAGAATAAGTTTAGGTTTTCTCATATTCCATAACATTACATGGTGCTTATAAAGTTCTTATGGTATAAGACTTAAAGGGTATTCCCGATCCGGTGCAAAAAAAAGTGTAAAATTGTGAAATTTTATTACTACCTACTACTATCAACTACACAAGGCAAATCTTACACCATGGTCTATTGCAATAGAGTAAGGGGATACTAAAAGTGCAAAACTGTTGCAATATTTTTATCAGTGTAATTTGTTGTTTTAGTGCAAGAAAATTTAGCAATTTTACACTTTTGCAATGATACTAGACCAGTTGCATCAAATCGTGAATACCCCTACATATTTCTGATGGAATACTGTAATAGTATTATAACGACGTCAAGTAAGTAAAAATTATTTTACTTTTTAAGTGATTTGATAAAATTCTTATACTGTAACCTTGAAAAAAAAGAACTTTCAAAGATCATCACAAAAACCTATGGCTGGCTAATTACTGTAACTAGCTGACCTTTTATGAGGATGAGGATTCGATGGCCTTTTAAATGGTATACTTTTTTGCGAATATCCCATTATTGATGTGCTTAAAGTCTTACCACATTAAAGCAAAAAAAAAAAACTTTAAAAAATTCATAAAAAAAATGTATGTCTGACCAATTACTGAAACTAGTTTCCTTTAATGAGGATTTAGTGCTCTATGGATTACATTTGTTTGCGAACATCTTGTCATTGAGGTGCTAAAAGTCTTAAACAACCTTAAAAAATCTTTAAAATATTATAAGAAAAAGTCTATGGCTGACCAATTATCAAAACTAGCTGAACTTTTATGACGGTTTATTGGCCTTTCGAATGGTATCGTTATTTTTGCGAATATCTCATAAATGAGGTGTTAAAAATGACACGTGACTTTAATAAACTTAAACCATTGATTAGAATGTTCCTATGGCTGGACAATTACATCCAGCTATTAAGGAAAAAAATTGCGAGTCTATTTCTAAAGAATTATGTTACCAGCATATGGTGTTGGGAGAAATTCTTCAAACTGTCAGGACGCGACGTCCCATGTTTTGGCGGAAACTTTGTGGCGGAATCATAAAGAAATATTATCTGTCCTTGTACCTAATTAAATGCTTATTTGTCGCGAAGACCAAAAATGTGTAGCTCACATAGGTTATAACTTATAAGATATTGGTCCTTACCAATAATCAAATTAAGTAACGACTTAAATATTTAAGGAAAATAGACCATAATTGTATGGACTATAAAAAATGGACCATACATGTTATGTTTCATATTTTAGAGTCCGTACAATGTAATATTCATTATCTAGGGTCCACCTAAATATTTAAGTCATACCATGGTCCATACAATTATGGTCCATTTTACTTAAATATTTAAGTCGTTACTAAATTTGATTATTTGTAGGGCCCATTGAATTTTCCGCTAAAACAAATTTGATGTCCGAAATTGTGGACATTTGTTTCACAAAAACTTAATTTTGGGCTTTTATGGGTAATTTTTTATTTGTACATAAAGTTTAAAAAGGTCACTTCCGATCGGCTGTAGCTGGCGTACAAAATCAAAAAAAAAGTTGCCATATGGCCATATTTTGAAATATGGCCATGTGACAAATTGTGAAAGCGTCAAATGTCCATTTTCCAACATTTGGTCATTTCTTGCTTTTATTTTGTACGCGCGAATTGAAACAAAAAACTTATATTTTCAAAAAGTTGTTTGGCAAAATTTTGATTAAGTTTTTAAAGTTAGTCTCCTGAACATTTTAAAAATTACTTAACATAAATTTCAAAAACAAAATTTAAATTTTTCAAAACAAATTTTTGAAAACATTTACTAGTAGATATTTTTAAAAAATTCGCTCAAATTTCAAAAAAATATTTGTATACGTTTTCAAAAAGTTGTTTTGAAAAAATTTAATTTTGTTTTTTAAGATAGTTCCCAGGGCCATATTGAAAATTACTTTGCATACAATTTCAAAAACAAAATTAAAATTTTTAAAAACAACATTTTGAAAACGTATACAAGTATTTCTTAAAAACTCGCGCGATTTTTTTTTAAATACTTGCATATTATGTTTTTAAAAAGTTGTACTGAAAAATTTTAATTTTGTTTTTTAAAGAAAATTTTAAAAAATTGTTTACATAAAATTTCCATTTGACACATCAGGGTGGGTCTAACATTTATTTATTGAGTTTTGACCCACATAAGTGGGTCATTAACCATATTCCCAAAAGCCACAAAAAAATATGGCCATATGACATAAAAAGCGTCAAGTGGCCATGTTTTTGAATATGGAAAAGTGACACTTCCACAATGGACATATGGACATATTTTGAAATATAGCCATATGACGGCACCCAAAGAAATGAGATTTTCAATTTTTTTCTTTAGCCTGAAATTGTAGCTTTTGAAATGTTTATTTCTTAATATTTAAGTTTCCGCTGAAAAAAGTTTACTCAAAAGTCAAAATGGGCCTTCTAAAATCTTTTAAAAAAAAATTTTAAGTAAAATTGAAAAGTTGAAAAGTGAAAGATTTTTTTTCGATTTTTTTATATTGATTTTTGAAGACCTGTATCTTTGTGAAAAATGGTAGTATTGAGATAAAAAAAAAATATTCTTTAGATTAAGATTACTGCGCAATCACAAAAAATAGGACAAGCCAAAAAACTTAAGAGCTGTATTCCTCAGATAAATTCTTTATTCAGCTTTGATTTCCCAATTTTTAGTTGTCGCACGTATTTTTTTGGGGGTAGAGGTTATCTGGCGGATTTTGTTTGGTTGTTTTCAATTTTGCAATGATCATTTCGCAATGTCTGGTTTTGCAATTTAATCATTTTGTAATAAATTGTTTGGCAATTTTTGATTAGCAATATTTTATTTTGCTATGTTATTGCTTCGCAAAATAATCATTTCGCATAAGATTTGCGAAACGATTTTCGTCCAAACGCCCGGTAGGTCCACCTTTTTTAGTAAGAGATTTTTAATCATTAATGGAAAAACAGCGTTTGGTTTTTCACCATCAAATTCTTGACATATAATGATCATACATAAAATCTAAGGGCAGTTTTAAAACCTTGAGGTAAATTCCTAAAAGGTCCTTTAAAAACTTTTCCAGTAGTAGAAGAACATTATGTCTGTTCCTTTACTCTAAATTTCTGTAATTTTCTGTGCATTTTGGTTCCATGTTCTGTCAATTTCATTTTTTTTTTTTTTTTTTTTTTTATATGAACTTGACAGGACTTTAGGCTAGGGTGTCCATCGTATCTCTTTAAAAGAGAACATGTTCTCTTTTTTCACTCTGATCTTTTTTGCACTATCTTTTTCTTTAGGGATCTATTTTTGTTCTCTATTTTTTTTTTTTGTGAAATTCGCTTTTGTTTTATTGCAATAATTGGTGAACTTAATGGCCCTATTCGGCCGTTGCGAGGCTCACAGGTGACATTTTTTTGTGATTGAGGTTTCTTAGAAGGTAGTAACAATTTCGTATTCTGTGGGAGCCCTCATAAGAAACCTCACAAGAACAACGTGAGTTGTGATCTGCCAAGGAGCAGAAAATAATTTTTAAGTTTTTATAAGGCGAGTTATAAGGTTATTCTGACTTGTGAGGCATCAGTGAGGTTGCCAGAATAAGGCTGTAAAATTTCATTCTTAGGTAAATTTTATAATTAAATAGGAATATGTTTGTTAAAGCTTCTATACAATTTTTAAATGATAAGAAAAAGTATACAAAAGAAAAATAATAAGACGGTATTATTGATGATTAAGGCAACTCTAGCGCCTTATCAAATCGAGCAGACCACATTTCTTACCTACTAAGGCATATTTTGTATTTTACTTTTTAGTTGTATTTTGTTCAGCAATTTATACATCTACCAACGTGTGCATGATCATTGAGTTTATACACAAAGAGGAACCACGTCAGAATTATTATGCAATACAAGAACCATTTCCTCACTATTTTCACAAATAGTCTACCTAAAGGTGGAAATAGTGTACTTTAAGGAGCAAATGGTTCTTGTATTGCCTATTACTGGTTCTTGTTCTAGATGCAAATAAGGGCGCCACCAACATTGGTGATATCATAACTCTGACGTGGTTCCTCTATGTGTATAAACTCAATGGTATGATTCTTGAAATTTAGGACACTTGATTCTTTTATTTTTATTTTTTTTATTTTGTTGTGTTCTCTTTTTTGTTCTCTATTTGGTCTTGAATGTTCTCTTTTTTATAGCTCTTTGAGGAAAATGTCCTCTTTTTGTAAAGTACCCAGATGGACACCCTATTTAGGCTAAAAATCACAGAAAATCACAGAAACTCAAAGTAAAGGAACAGACCTATTGTGTTTTACCATTCGCCGTAATTAAAAATAAAAACAAATTATTTTTTGTAGTCTTTTAGTAAATATTTTCTTAGATATGCAAATATTGATCACAATATTAGTTGAGCAAAAGCCTTTGTTAATTTTAACCTGATTTTCTCTGATTGCATTTTTTTTTTTTTTTTTTTTGAAGTACGCTTCAGCACTACATAAAATTCAACTACCCGCTTGTATTAATTTCAAATGAAGTATAAAAGAAAAACTGTTTCATCTTAATACTTTTCCAAAATTTCACCCATCCACTTCAGACGAACGTGAACCTAAAATCTCTGCAGAACTTCAACACAAGCGTCTTATATTTTAAAATGGACTCAATTTAAACAAATAATTAGAAGTGTGGCATGCCTAATTTCCTGAAATGTAAAAAAAAGAATTGAGAAAAAAAAATAAAGTACAATCCGGAAATTTATCTAAAATAAAGTTCATTAAATATGCAAATGTGCTTTCGTTGGTGCTGATTTGGCTGTTTTTTTTTTTTTTTTTTGTTTACATCCAAGTCATTAAGATGAAGCATCGCATCACGTATTGCCATTATGCACATACACACCCACACACACCCACAACAAGTACATACTAATCGAGACTGTCGTGTTTTTTGAAGTAAATTTCTTTATTGTTCAAAGTTCGTCCTTTTTGATAAGCACACACAAAGGTAAATCATCATCACAAAATTAAAATTGCGCGTGTTTTCCCTAAATACCTACATATATTTTCCCAAACCCATAACATATTTAATCTAGAGCGAGATATGCAAATTCAAGATTTCATTTATGTATACACCCCATACCTACAAAAAGATATAATAAATTTCAACTTACCGGTGTTGAATATGGGTGGGATGTCAATCGTATCGCATCCGTTTCCAACTGCTCCCTCAGGATCAGCTCCAGTTCGTTGGGTGGTGTTTCACAAAGTATCTCCGTACTCCCAGACAACGAATTCGGATCGTTTAGCATGAAATACACACTCGCCGCACCTTTTTCGCGCAATTGCCGGATGCTCTTGAGCAATTTATGACGGTGTCCCGTATTCTCGACACCGATAGCATCCAAATCAGGATCACCGACTTGTTTGCATATTTCCAAATCATCATAACCGTTATCGAGAAAACTTTCCGCATATTGCGCCAATCCGAGGGCACGCAACCACTCGCAAACGATATTACTAACGGCCATTGTCTTTAATCCGGATTTAATATTGCGGCGACGGATGAACCGCTTAAATTATATATAACTAAATCAATGGCTACCGATATTACCGATTACAACTGCACCTATAAAACTGATATGCGCCCGTCAAAGGATACACGCAAAGTGATGGCTTTTCTTTGGGCTAAACATAGGGTGTTTTTTTTTTTAAATTTTTATCTAAATAAAATAAAATACACACATTTATTTATTGATGAAAAAACACGGAATCACGGCGATTTACGGAGACGACGACGACGGCTACACGACCGAGCGATCAAATCAGGCGAATGTATCTCTAACTAACTCGGGAAAATTCGTTCAAGGCGTTAAAAAAAATAGATTGATTGATGATCGATTTATTTATTAGGTAGAGTTTCGTTCTAGATACACAAACGTTATGAACTATTTCACGATCATTGTGTTGTAAGCAGCAGTTTCAATTCTTCAGTTCAGAGGGATTGTTTTGTTTTTGTTGGTGGGATTGTTGTTGCTGTTGTGGTTTTGTCTGTTGTTCAATGGATGGATGAATCTGTAAAGGAAAAGAATGAAAAAAAAATCATCATTAAAAAAGATCTTGCAGATATTTTATCTTTATGTGATGTAAAAGAAGAACGTTGTCTAGCACTTTGATTTATTATCCGATTTTGTTGTTGGTTGTATGTACACAATTTTCCAAACTATGCAGGTAAGAAGGAAGTAGTAAATCAATTTTAGAAGGACAAAAATAATAATAAAAAAAAAAAAAAAAGATATAAACTGGGAGTATATTAATCTCATATATGACGGTGGTCGTGGGACGTTGTCACGTCATGAGATCTGAATTTAAAGTGAGCTCTTTGTTTTTTAATTCCTTTTTAGTTTTAATTTCCTTATGAAAATAAGCCAGTTAGGTACCATCATACCACCAGCTCCTTTCCATATGCCATACTATATGCATACCATAAATACCATATAAACAAAATCAACATAAATAAAAAGAAACTATAATTTCCAAACCAAAGCAATTATTTTCAATCAGTGAACAAAATTTAAAAAGTGATAAAAACAATTTATAAATCGAATCGAAAAATTCAATAGCGCCGTCAATTAAAATTCGACAACAACTTGATTTAGATTATTATTTTTGGAACTTGTTATAAGGGAATGTAAGGGATTCATAAAAAAAATTGGATTTAGGGTGAAGTCAGCAGATATGACACCATTTTTTTTATTTTCCTTATAACTTAAAAAGTTAAAAATAATTCCATTTCGATTTCAGACATAATTTCTAGGAGATTTCGGCCCATTTGGCTGAAACGAAATTGAACATAAGAACTTATGTTACCGTTTATGCTGAAGAAAAAGTAGAACATAAGCGTTTATGGTGAACTTAAATATTCATATCTCGTATCAGCATGAACGGGCCTTCAAAATTCAAAATATATTTTGCTTCCAAGAGCAAAATACCTTCCAAAAAAGATAAGTGAAAATAGTGGCAGATTTCAATTAATATTTTTACATTTATATGTAAAATGCAATGAGATTTGGCAAATTGTGCACTTCATGCCCTCGAAAGTTCTAAAATTGAAATGAAAAATTAATAGGAATCAGAATAGTCAGCCCCTTGAAAATAAACCACCCAGTGAAAATATAAAAACTGAACTTTTGAGGTGCCATATACCTATAACCCTTTTGACATTGCTACTACTAATGTACTTGAAATGAAAAGACCATGAAGTGTTCAGTAATAGTGGTATAGCTTTCTAGCTAAACATAAATTTGACAAGTTTTATACCTTTTCAGAAACTACCACAGGAGTCATACGAATTTTGCTACTCAAAAGATTGAGGTCAACTGGGGCAAAGTGATTTTTTTTTATCAAACTTCACAAAAATAGTGGTTAATAGGAAATCATCATGATTTCATGATTCAGTATGGAAAATTATAACTTAATTTACAAAATACTGATCTGATAGGTCATGACCTGGCCAGCTCATTTTGGTCTGAAAGTATTTCTGTCAAAGTGCTTGCATATAACGCGTGCATGCATATTATGTTTCCACCGATATTGAGGTAAAGACATTTATTTGGTGTTTCCACTGCACAAAAAGATCAAAAAGAGGATTATGAGGATATTCAAATGCTCAGGAGATTCGTTCACCAAAATTCATTAACAACGCTCAAGGCCAACTCCTTGTGGATGACGAAAAAATTCTTCACAGATGACAAGAGTATTGTGAAGGACTTTTAAATGAACAGTTTCCGAGGATATTCTTTCCAATAGCTGCACCTAACAATGAAGAAGTCGCCGACATGACAGTCGAAGAAGTTAGCGATGCGGTAAGAAACTCCAAAAAGGGAAAAGCGATTGGGCCAGACAAGATACCCTCTGAGTTCTGGAAAAAGATGGGAGACATCTGGTGAAGATGTATCATGATTCTCATCTCCAAACTTATCTGCGGCGACCGAATGCCTAATCAGTGGAGGGAAAGTAACCTTCTTCCAATCTACAAGGTGAAGGGAGATACACGAAATTGCGACAGCTACCGTTCGATCAAGCATGAAGATCGTTGAGCGGATATTCTAGGAAAAATAATACGGCTGTCTGACGAACAGTGCGGGTTTGTTTCGGGTAAATCAACCACAGATGCTATTCAGAGTATAAGAGTCAGAATGGAAAAATATCTGGATTCCTCGAGAGATTTGCATATTGTGTTGGTTGATTTTGAAAAAGGATTCGACAGACAACCACGAGATCTGATCTGGGTTGCACTTAGGCACTGAGGAATTCCGGAAGTCTACGTGCGGATGGTCATGGACATGTACGAGCACGTTAAAAATGGTAAATGTCCCCCAGGAATCACCAAAGAATTCCCAATTAGAGTAGGTGTGCACCAGGGAAGCGTTTTGATTCCTTTGCTCTTTATTACTGTCCTTGACTATCTGCCTGATGATAAGGGGACGGAACTCAAAGTGAATCAGTTATTCTTTGCTGACGATGGAGCCATCATAAGTGAAGATCCAGTGTCCTTGCAACGAGCACTTGATGTATGGGTGGACGTTCTGGAGAGAAATGCATTAGCATTAGCAATAGCGCGAAAAAGACCGAATACCTATGCTGTCCATTTTCTGATCCACACAGGCCTATTCCGGACATCTATTTAAATGAAACAGTGCTTTCCAAGTGCGAAAAGTTTAAATATCTTGGATCCAATGTTTTAAAGAAGATTTAAATGGGTTTTATTTTAAAACTTCATTTGAGGAGATAAAAAACCTTACTAAATCTCGTTTTGCGGAATCTTAGTATAAAAGTCCGGAAAAGTGTTTTTTTTTTTTTTTTTTGTGGTTTTTCTTCGAGATTAATTTACACCACCAACATTTTTTCCACAAAAATCGATGCGGCATATGAAAGTACTAATACTTCCTTTTAACGAAACAAAATCTTTTCAGTACCTACTTTATCTACTGTTTGAAAAATCATTAGTTAGTTTAACAGCCTTATTCTGGCAGCCTCACCGATACCTTCAAGTCACAATAACCTCATAACTCGTGGTGAACTTGCCACATAAAAACTTACAAATAATGATCTGCTCCTGACAGATCACAACTTGTTCTTGTAAGGTTTCTAATGAATTCATAAAATGTAGGTACTTATACGACAGTTTTTTATAATAGAGCCATTGGAATTCATAGGCCAGAAGAAGAAGAAGCTGTTGGTGTTTGAGTATGCCATATTTTATCAGCCAATACGTACAACCCGGTCGTTCACTTAATTTAACAAACAAACAATTTTTTTTTCTTCTCAGAATTTTTATATAAATATTCATTGTGGTTATTGGTGCTTTCATTCAATATACCTACCTACCTAAATATGATTATTTTGTTTAGAAGTTTTTTTTATTATTTATTTCTTGGTATTTTTTTTTTGACAGGCATTTTTATTTAAGGAAAAGAGTAGCTTCTCATTTATTTTGGTTTTATCCATACCAAAAAATACAAAACAAGAATTTATTAGATTAGGTTTACCATATACCTTCATAAAACATATACCTACATAATATGGAGTGTTGACAAAACAAAGGTGTTAGTTGAATATTTAAATTTACATATTTTATTTTATTTTTTTTGTTTGAATTATCACCATGTTGTCACACGCTTAATTAATAATTGATGTGAGAAATATTTTTGGATGATGTTAAGTCATTTGTCATGCTATGTTTTCATTTTCAATTTCATTATTATAATATTGTGGAATAAAATATTTTGTTAAAATCATCAATTATGAAGATATTCATCGAAACTTTAAGATAACACAATTATTATCTAAATACCTGTATCTTAAAAGTTTTGTTTTTTTTTTTTCTTAGGGCAAAAAAGATAGTTCATCAATCACAATAGAATAAAATTCAAGGGAAATTATTAGAAAGCATTTAAATTTCAAGAAGAAATTTAAAGCGAGTTGACTAAAGGCGTGTGAAGGAATCAACACCAATAATTACACCAAAACCGATATTAATTAAAACGAAACAATCCAATTTTTAATGGAATGTGAATAAATTGGCCCTTAATATTAAAACTGTAAAACTACTTTTGCTTAGATGTTTGTCCTTCAACGGCTTGACAAATTTTAATCTGATTTATGGGATCGAACTCACGGACTCACACTGTGACATAATACGGACAAAAACGAAAATGACTATTCCTATTTTATTTAAGAAAATAGTACTAAAATATTTTACAGCATGACCAACTTAGCTGGTACTGTCATGTACAAAGAAGATGCCATGAGAACCCAGTTCAAAAAGCAAAAGCACTATAGCACAAGACGTTCCAACACTATCGTGGAAGAAAGGCAGGCGCAAAAACTCCTGGATGAATGCAACGACACCTGCATTGAGTTGGCTCCAGACATAGAGCAATCCAAAACCGGGAGGCCTGTCGACGTTTTCTGAGGTCAACCCGGCGAACCCCACAAGTGGAACCTTAGGTGAAGCAGTTGAGTGGGAGAGTTGTGGTCCCCCTCGAGATCATGACAATCGCCGCGCCGGTTAATGAAGAAGAAGAAGAAGAAGAAGAAGAAGGTACTAAAATAGGTAACTACATTTTTAATGAAAAAGATTGCAACTATTTGTTCTTCATTCCTTTCACAGCAATCAATTTTATGCAATCTTTTATCTTTTCCATTTATTCCTTGCATTCTTTTGTATTCACGTGAGATTTGTGGAGAAAGGAATAGGAATGCAAAGCATGCAAAATTCTTCAAAAGTTATATGGATCGTGATTGCTTAATTTGAAGGCTGAAAAAATGGAAGGGACCTACTATTTTATGCCAAATCTGAACGGCTAGTCGAGAAGCGATAATTCATGACAAGTGATACTCTTGGGAGACTTGTCAGTTCCTCGCAAGAGGAAGTAGCTCTGGAACAAACCTTTTATTTTTTGGGTGGACGAGGCTGAGAAGTGAACCCATACCTCCAGCGTAACAGCCCCACGCACTAACCATTACGCTACGGGCTACTACAATTTACAATTTAAAGGTTAAGGGCCGTTTATTTACTAGAATTTTATCAAAAGTGTTTTTTTTTGTATCATTTGTTTTATTCAGAAAAATAAAAAAAATTAGTAATATTTTACTAATCAGCCGATTTTGGTTGAGAATCTTTAGTTACTAAATTAGAAGCTGTGAAATTCGCTCAAAAATGTAACCCACTATAAACAAACTGGCCCTAAGTGTAATCTCAACTTGGATTTAATAAATGTAATCTTTTAAATATTAATCAATTTTTTTCTGAATACAGATTCACAAAACATTGCATTATTTGAATTATTTTACAACAACAGCTTAGTTTTCAATACATCATCATTTTGATTGCCTATAAACATAGGTAGGTACCTTAAGGGGTGTCTCTTAATTTTTTGTTGTCAGATATTCAAAATAGGTATCGTGGATCTTATAGAGAATATCCACACAAGTATTTCTACGTCCCGGAAATTTTTTAAAATGGTACTTCCAGACCCCGCAGCCGTTTTTTTTTTTTTGTCAAAGTCAACAAATAACCAAGAAATTGTCGTATCAAACGTGGTTTCACCAACTTAAAAAGATTTCTTTTGACTCTCTAGGGATCGTTATAATAAAAAAGCGCATGTAACTGCCCATTAAATTTTCAAAATATGTCGATAAATGACGGAAAACCACCCAAAAATCTGTTGATTTTTAAGCTTTTCTGGATTTGAGATACTCCAATCTACAATGGAATATAACAATTTTTTCCACTATTTTTGAGATTTTGTAAAAATTTGAAATAC
The DNA here is from genome assembly GCA_949320155.1 of Melangyna quadrimaculata. NCBI lineage: Eukaryota > Metazoa > Arthropoda > Insecta > Diptera > Syrphidae > Melangyna > Melangyna quadrimaculata. The sequence continues at coordinate 415,448,782 of OX439483.1, forward strand.
TTTTTTTTTTCAAAACAAATGCACCGATTCACCAAAATATTGCACCATAACTCTCATTTTTATGAATCGGTGCATTTTTTTTTTTTTTTTTTTGAAAAAAAAAAGCATTTCGAATTTTTAAAAATCTCAAAAAAAGTGGGAAAAAATGGTTATATTCCATTTTAGATTGAAATATCTCAAAAACTAGAGCCGATGGCGAAAAATGGATTATAGATTGGAATTCAGCGCACGAAATTACATCCGAGTCTTACTTTGCTCGCGTCCGAACCCGTCTAGTTCTTTAAAATCGAGAAAAGCTTAAAAATCAACCGATTTTTGGGTGGTTTTCAGCCATTTATCGAGTCAAAAGGCATATTTTGAAATTTTAATGGGAAGTTACTTGTGCTATTTTATTATAAGCATCTCTAAAGAGTCAAAAGAAATCTTTTTAAGTTTTTGAAACCACTTTTGATATGCGAATTTCTTGATCATTTGTTGACTTTGAAAAAAAACGTGTTTTTACATTAAAAAAAAAACGGCTTCGGGGTCTGATAGTATCATTTTAAAAAATTTTCGGGACGTAGAAATACTTGTGTGGGTATTCTCTACAAGGTTCACGATACCCATTTCGAATATCTGACAAAAAAAATTCAGAGACACCCCTAACGAACATTCAAAAATACAATCATCATATAATCAAAATGATTGAAGTCAGTGTTTCTTTGAATTTCTTATAATTGATTTTTATTAATTCAATCAAGGAAAGTATTGTTATATGACGAAATGGACACAAGTAGGAAACTATTTACATTGGGGGATATTCATAGTCGCAGATAGACCCAGGCTTGAATAAACTAATGTTTAATACAATTTTGGCTCAATATAGTATACAGACCGATTTTAATTGCAAATCGTTGGTTTTATATTTGTATAAGATAATTAACTTGGTAAACTACACAAATAGTTTAAAATATTTTTAAATTATAAACTTAAAAAAATAGAATAAACATCCGAAAACTCAACTTAATCTAGGTTTAACTTAGACACTACTGTTACTATTATTACTATGAATACGCCCCATTATGTCCAGCTATCTGTTTGTCAGCTATCATTTTAAATAATTTATTGTTATTAGTCGGGGCGTGATTTGTCAACTAGAGCGTTAATTAATTATAGTTTTACTTTCTACAAGAACGGAAATACACAAAACTGATACATAAATTATCATCTTCTTAGAAAAAAATTTGGTCAAAAGTCGAGATGCTTAAATTTCAATGAAGGGAGAGGGCTTTATGAATCAAATTTATTAATAAACATTTTTCCACACATAAATTGAAAACACAAAGAAACATTAAAATTAAACCCGCACATAAATAAATTTCCCTACCACACACATAACTTAAAAGATAAAAAACAAATAAACATCACGCTCCCATATACTAAATCATTTGAATGAGCATCAAGGCTAAAAAGATACCTTTCCCTTAAATTTGATATTTCCTATTTGTATATTTCTTTGTGTATTAATTTACTTCAAGTGTGCATTGACCTACTCTAGACAAGCTAATCACTTTTTGGAGACTTCCAATGACGACATCATTTATTTAATTTTTTTAAAGATTCTTTTTGATGATAAATGTAGAGGTATCCATTAGGGTAAAAACAAAAATACAAATGCAGGTGGAAAGAATAATATTATGTATATCTCTTAAGCCTGCCCCTGCAGACATTGCTTATGCTTCGGAGAAAGTTAAGTACTTCGATAAAGAGATCAATATCTGGATTTTCTTGAGTAAAATTTAAGTAGTTATTCATCAATATAAAGTTTTTTTGTATTTTTTTTTTTTTTTTTTTTTGTAAGATATAGGTTTCTTAATTAGGAGACGATCAGAGACGATGGATTTAAGATTAATAAATCTTTAATGGAAAAGAAGCAAAGCGGTTTCGGGATTAATATTAATCTTTAAAGTAGCAGAATTAGTTACCTTGGTGAGATGAATCATTTTAAGATTGAACCTAAATTATTCTGTTTTGTGCATTGATGCACGCATTATGTAAATGGTGTTTTACATAATATGCAACGAAAGGCTAGAGAGCTTGAAATTTTGATTTAACTGAACAACATTGTTACGAGTGAAGAAAAAGTTGTGCTTTGACTTCGACCTTCGAAGTAGAATCTGCTGTACAATGAAAAAGACGCTGCTATAGATAATCTGGAGCAGTCTGACTGGGATGTATTGGAACACCAAAATTGGCCAAAGACTTCAAGTGATAGGTACCAACTTCTCTTTAACATACAAAACGTCTACCCACACATACAACAGCTGAGAAAGCAACGCAATGGGATCCATCAGAGAGAACTGAACACTGTCAACAGCAGCTTCCGGATGGTTTGGAGCGAGTTGAGTCAACATCGTGTTTCGGAACTCCGTTCAACACCATAACAACATACAGTTCTAGAAAAGGCTACAAATGATAAATTCAAGACAATTTATGAACAATTGTATCAACAACTGCTACTGCTTCTTCCCTCAACCGTGGACAACAGCAAAGATCATGACCATCCCGAAAAAAGGCGCTTGCAACTAAGTGTCCAATTAAATGCCAATTTTGGTTCTGAGCAACATACATAGGTTAAATACTGGAAGATTTATTACTTCAGAGGCGAAAGAAGTTCTGCATCGAAATTTATTACTTCAGAGGCGAAAGAAGTTCTGCATCGAAAACGCCATCATGCCGTACAGATAATTTGCCTTTAGGGAAAAGCACTCGAAGCTGCATCTGCCCCTGAAGTTCCAGCAAGACTTCACCATAGTGCTCAACATCCAACATGCCACCGTTGGTTGCTTTCTGGAGGTCTCGAGAAAGCTGGTCAAAGCTTTCTCGACCTCCAGAAACGACCTCTCTTTTCCATTAGCTTACCCTTTTAATTTACCTCTGTAACTTACTAAAATTCTTTTTTATTTTGTTTCGTCCATAGAAAATTCAACATACAACTGGACAACTGCAACTCGCAAGTGAAGAACATCAAAGCCGGAGTTGCACAAGGTTCGAAGCTAGACCCTTTCCTCTACAGCCTTATGACGGGACTAGCATGTTCCAAGTGAATTCGAAAATCTTATGTATTCTGCGATGACTGACTCCCGGAACGCAAAGTTGAGTACCAGATCAATAGACTCAACTTCTTTTATAAGAAATCGGGCATCCGGATAAACACCTCCAAATCGGAGCTTGTCTGCTTCAGAAGACCTAGTAGAGGAAGCCGCAGTGCAGCCAACATCAGAAGCAGATGCTGAACACTGGCTCTGACACTTCCGAAAAAATCTACTAGTTATGCCAAAAAGAACGTGAAGTACTTCGGTATCGATTTTAAAGAGTTTTTAAGGTTCAACCCGCACCCCACCCACGAAACGGAATTATAAAAGGCAACTAGGTCTTCCATCGTCTACACCCACTGAGGAGACACAAAAACGGACTAAACTATAAGACGAATATACTGATGCATTAAAAGTTCCTGTGGCCTGTCATCAGCTTTCAGCTATTCCTTTGTCTACTTCTCAATCTCGAAGACTGTCATGAAGGAACTTCAAATGTTCGACAGAAATCTACCAAAGATCTGCCCCAGATTACATTTCGACCGGCAGCAAATGAGACATCACAAGGCCGAGGGTCCTTACACGAAGGCAAACATCATCCCCCTGGAAAGGTACATTCTGCTTTTAGCAAAGAATCTAGTAGGAACCACCAACATTCACCCAAATCAACTGATGAGAAGGATGGTCACCGAGCAACGACAACCCGAGCCGAGATATCTCAGTACAATGGACATCCTAGATGACAACATAATCAAGGACAACGAGCAAGCAATTCTAGTAATAGTATCGTAATTTCTAGTACAGGTTGGCATACGGCTCGGCAGATTGATCGTGGATTCATTTGAATCGGTCATAACTTCCTTTATAACATAAAAAAAAATAAATAAATCGGGTAGCACAACGGCTCGTGAAGAACCAGGGCCTAGTGACTAACAACTCGCAACCATTTCTGTGTGCGCCTGTCGACAGGAATGGAAGGGACCTACAATTGTATGCCGAATCCGAACGGCTAGACGAGAAGCACTTATTCGTGACAAGTGATACTCTTGGAGGATTTGTCAATTCCTTTTTTTTAGGTGGACGAGGGTGGGAAGCGAATCCAGAACCTCCAGCGTGACAGTCGAACGCACTAACCATTACGCTACGGGCTACTACTTCCTTTATAACGGTCGCCTATTTTTGACCGGGGTCATTTTAAGGAGGGGGCGGGAAATTTCTTAAATTTCAAAGTCTGAGTAATGTGTTTTTTTTCAAACGCTCGCTCTATTGTTTGAGAATCCGCTCCCCGCGGTCGAGTTTCCATGCGGAACCGAATTCTTCTAGAGTATTGGAAGTTAGTTTTTATTCTTTATAATCTGCATTGAATCAATAAAGAGACTTAGCTCCGGTAAAAAAGCTTTTTTTTGAATGAAAATTAAAATAAAATAGTTTAATTGGCGTCCGAACAGGGACCCAGGAATAATTAAAGTTGCGCGGACTGACAACGTGAAAGTTCAAAGTGTCGCAAAGAAAAAAAAAAAAATTCCTGTGGTCCACAATGTGTTGTGGTGAAAAGAGGCCAGAAGTAGTCTCAAGAAAAAAAAACTTTTGGACAAAACGGAAGCCGCACCACCCATCAGCAGTAAGAAGTAATAAATAGAAGAAAAAGGAACATCCATGGAACGCATCAGTATTTGCATATTATTGTCCACGATAACATGTTAGCTCAGAAAACATCGAGACGATACGAACTGCATTTGAATATTCCCCAGATGTTTACTTCGAAAACGGATACCCATGACATTTCGAGACGTTCCATTCAACAAATCGTAAAAGAACAACTTCACTTACACCTCCAGAAGATTATTGTCTTCTAAGAATTGTCACCAAGTGATTTGGAAGCTAGATAACTCGCTGGCGAAAACATGTCGATACAATTTCAAAACTTTTTTTAATCGAATTTGTTGAAATATTGATTTAAAAGAGCCTTAGGCCGTGATAATTGCGCTAAAAGTGCGTGACATTACTGAGGTGAATAGAGTCGTCAAAATTTAACCTCCTCAGGAGCTTCTTTAAATTGTAAGGTGATAAATTTTGACGTTTGTATTAAACTTACTGACACCATCGACCTATTATACCTGGACTGCTAGGAGCGCACATCACGATGGTTCCATTTATTAAAAGAAAAAACGATACATTAGCGGCAATTTGAAAACGGGGTGGTTAAATTTAGTATGTGATTTTCACACGCTCTAATTAACTCACGTTTATCTACAAAAATTATCTTTAAAGCGATATCCATTATTAGGAACTCATACTTTCGATTTTTTGAAAACAATTTGATCAACAATAAACACATTCGACGATTTACCATTTTCAGTAATCATGGATTAAAGCGGGGTACACAATATCAAAACTGTTTGACAAACCTGTTTAATGTCAAACACTCAACAGTATAAAACAAATTTGTGAACTAAGAACATGTCTGTCAAACAGAGAGTACACACTATCAAACGTGAACAGATTTATCAAACAGGTTTGATAATGTGTACCCCGCTTAAGTGCGAAACATTCGGCGCAGCGGAAAAACATTCGCCGTTGGCATGTACAATCTCATTTATCTCCTTGTAAATCCCCCCCCCCCACCGAAATTTTTTCCTGCGTTCGCGCCTGATTGTATCCAAAGCGATTTGGACAGATTTGTGTTGTAATTCCTTCTGAAAAAAAGCTATGGCAACAACTAATCAAGGTTCTGAACATTTTTGGACAGGTTGACACCGTCTCGGATTGGTTCCTTAACACATGGAATGTCAATGGGAAATGTATGTTTTAAAAAATCACTTTTAATGCAAAACCCTTCAATTTTATTCACCCCTATAAAAACGGATTAAATTTACCAAAATTTTAACGCAATTGACACACTGCCTCAGAGGCCTTTAGTTTATAAAAAATCAAAGGGCACGGTAGTGCCCAGCCAAGTTCTGGCACTACACCCTTTTAACAGTATCACTCAGGCGATTTTCGACCCCCCTCTTACTTCAGTACCGATAAAGTCAGAAACTTTAAACTCGCAGCATTTGCTAAGCTCACCGGGCTTAGGCAACTCACCAAATTTCAATTCTTTATCACTAGGGGTTCCTGAGATATACGACTGCAAAAATCGCAAAAACTGTAACTGACTGACTGACTCACTGACAGATCATCAAAATTATGGAGCACTTCCCGACATCGTAGAATCTTGTAATTTCGCACAACGGTAAGCCCTGTGGTGTATACAAAGGAAAAAATCGAAAATTTAAGATTTTCTATTCAGGGGGCGTGGTACCCGCCCATTTCCATAGAATTTATATTAATTATTTGGAGCAGTTCTGATTGTCGTAGAATGATGAGATTTAACACAGCGGTAGGTCTTAAAGTGCAGGCAAAGGAAAAATTTTAAAATTTGAGATTTTTCATTCAGGGGGCGTGGTTTCCACCCATTTTCATAGAATTGATATAAATTATTTGGAGCACTTCTGATTGTTGTGGAATGACGAAATTTAGTACAGCGGTAAAGCTTAAAGTGCAGACAAAGTAACAGTTTTAAAATTTTATATTTTACATTCAGCGGCGTGGCACCCGCCCATATGAATAGAATTAATATTAATTATGAGGAGAACTTCTGATTGTCGTAGAATGATGAAATTTGGTAGAACGGTAGGGCTAGAAGTGCAAGCAAATGCAAGAGTTGGTTTACTTGGCAAGTATTCTATTTTTACCTATTTACTCAATTTTGAAATGAAAGCTTGACTAGTAAACCAACTCAATTTAAGTCAGTAATCATTTAATAATAGATGTCTTTAATAACTTTAAGGTTCTTCGATATTACCCTACTTAAAATATTTGATATTTTACATTAATAAACTTAGAACTTGGCGTACTTTAGATCGAATTACTTTTTACGGCTGACTTGTTACGCAAAGGTTTTTGTATTAGAAGAACTTGGCTACTTTTTAAACATTTATGTTTTTGTTGTGATATATTTAACAATACTAAAACAATAAAAAAAGGAACCTACAATAGATACTAATTCTGCGTGTGAAATTCAAGATGGCTGAAAAGCTGTAGGGCAATCACGGTCAAATATCTTGATTTAATCTAAAAACTTACCTTAACCCCCTCCCCCTCCACCAATTTAAATGAAGCAATAGGTGGATCTTTCAAACTACTTAGGTAAATAAATCAGACAAGAACTGTCTTCCTCCTTTCCTGATATCAAACGTAATAAACGACTTTTTAGAAAAACATTCATTTTAAGAAACGTCGCGTCACCGTCAGTCTACCTTATTAAAATAGTCACAGCCAGTTCTCTTCCTTCACATACATACATACATTATACCGATATCAATTCAAAGTCAATTTTACTTTGAATTGAAATATTGTTTTCCAAGATCCATTTCTTATCAATTCATCTAATCGCACTTAAACTTAAGTAATTTTTTTTTATTTATTTTTATTTTCAATTTTCAAAAAAGCAGAAGAATTTCCTTTATCGAAAAGAGAATTGGTATAAAAGAAAAAACAATTAAATGATTTGCAAATCTCATAAATCAATCACCTTTCCTCCTTTTCCGATTCATTCACTTACATCTGTCTACATTAACAGGCGGCACTCATTCAGAATACACGAGTACAACAAAAAAAACTACCTAAAATACATTTTTTCACTTGCTCGAAAGGTGATCACCTCCGACTTGAATTGTCTCCTCTATAAGGAGACACATCTTGACTTGATGCATTGCGCAGGGAAAATAAAAAGATTTTTTCCAAAAAAAAGTATGAAGAAAATACTGAGTTCGAGGCAATTAATCAACTGCGACAGCTGTCTTTCTGTTCTTTTTAAGTGTCTTCAGATTTTGCTGTTTTTTTTATTTGCGTTTTTTTCCTTGAATTCAAGCAATTCGCTCCTCCCAACTCAATTGGAAGTAATCTGGCGTTTCTGCACTTTATCTCCATTTTATTATTTGTGTGTCCCCGGTATATCCCCTCACATCTGCCCCCCCCCTCCTATCTGAGTTCACTCTTGAAATTGGAGCATTATTTATTACATTTTATTTTCCTTTGCTTAGATCTTGCTGAATCATTCTTGAAGGATTCCTTTAGCGCGCCTCTAAGGAGTGCTAATTCGGCTTTTATATCACCCACACCCAAATACTTTAATCCTAGTGAAAGAGAGAGAAATAGATTCTCACATTTCCTAATATTGGTCGGTCACGTGGCATTCGTCGTCGTTAGTTGATGGGCGATTAGGTGTGGGGTTGGAAGGTGTCATTGGGCGTCATGTGGCTGCACGTTCACGTTTAGTCATTCCCAATTTGTGTCTTCAAAAAACAAAAAGAGAAAGTTACTAATGACCCGACGCCCTCGTCAAAGCTGTCAAACTAAACATACAAAACTTTTAATAACCTCCAATGAATGTTAAAGGCCAACTTACTTCATAGTCAATTTGATGTCCAGCTCAATCAATTTCCAATCGAAGAGTTGACTCTGATGGTTTTGCAGAAAGGGATCGACCAGATTGTGTTGGTAACATAAAACAAAAGAGGGTGGGTAGAAATGCTACACTGAGAAAAAATAATTATATAATATTGTGGACAATGGTAAAATGGCTCTTCCATTTGGGCTCAATGTTTCAGTGTGAGGTAATGCGAGTTTTTCGTGAAAGACTGAATTAAATCCATGAATATGTTATTGGAAAAATATTAGTTTCGAGTTAACTGGGAAACAACCTAAATATACGTTTCTTGAGTTATAGCTCTGGATTAACTGAAGAGATATTTTGTAGGTATTCCTTCTGAAATTGCTCATCTATTTACTTTATTAAACCCTTTCAGTAGGCATGTGGGTAAAAGTCCATATAAATATTCTGTGACTTGAACCATTGCGTCCCGAAAGGATTAAGGCGGATTAACAGTTCCTGGCGGCTAAATCTTTTTAGCTAGGACCGATCTGGGTTTCCAGGCCTCTTATAGCTATTATTGAAAACCATCAACCTTCGAAAGTTTAATCATTCAATATTTTAATGCAGAAATATAGCTTACGACTTCAAAATTATTTGTCCTCCAAAAAAAATTCATTTTGACCCATATCTTCCCCAGAACGTAATTTTTAATTTTTTCAATGATCATGGGTAAGGTAGTTCATCATTGAAAAATTAAAAGTCATTTTATGAGAAAAGTTGTGCAAAATTGAATTTCTTTTTACCTATAGAAATAATTATTAAGTCAATTAGCTTTACTTTAGCATCAAAATAATCATTTATTTTTTCTTCGAAACCTCTCAAAATTGACAATTAATATTTTCAATGATGGTTTTCAATGATAGCTATAACTGGCCCCTTAGATAAGTTTAGCTTGATGAGTTTGTTGAGGTGCTTTTCCACTTTCATATGACGCCACATATTAATCGAATTCTTTCTTTATTGCGCTTGTCTCGTCACTTGTGTTCTCATCTACTCTTCGTCTATGCAGAAAAAAGCCAAAAACCCCATTTGGAACGCCCTTGCATTATATAGAAGAACTGTAGTAGCTCTAAGTATGACTTTGGTACTAAACTGCATTTTTAGTACAAGGAAGTAGTGAGCGATTAACAAGTTTTCTGGTACTCCAAATATTGGAATTCCTGAAGAAATACATTTGGAGAAAGTGCTGTGTACACATAAGATGAACAGAGGTCTCTTCCAGCTCTAGACAGAGGGCAAAATAGGTATCAAGGTCGCAGTGCAACAACCCCAAACTACTACTCATTCATTCAAACTCTGAAGTTACTTACTGACTACTGCACCCCTTAAATGAATCCAATAAAGACTTAAAAGTAAAATTTCCATACAAAAGAATTGGGGTGATAACGTTAAGAAGGAAGACTGCGAACGCAACTATTTTTATCGATGCCGATGGCCCAAAGATGAAGTGTTGTGTTGGTTCAGCAATATATTGGGAACCTCTAAATATCTCTAGGTCCTTTCGTCGGATAGCCTTCTGTACTAATATTTTCCAAACTGAATTATTGGCAACCAAGGAAGCATGAATATTATTCAAACAAGATCGAAATCAGAAAAGAACTATGTCTTTTTTCACATATAGTCAAGCAGCTGTTAAGGCCAATGAATCAGCTACACCATCCTTTATCACTATCAATCTAGCAATACAGGGATGAGCTTCCGAGCCTTTGCATTAACCTCAAAGTTACTTTTATCTGGGTTCCGGCTCATAGTAGCATCAAGGGGATGAACGAGCTGGCCAGGCCTTCAAAACTACTATGCGGAAGAGTCAACATTCCTCTACGAGTTATTTAGGGCAATAAATTATAAATTGTTCTTACCGAATCCAATATCCAACCGTGTAGGTTGAACAGTTTAACCAACTGCATCAAGGCTCACCTGTAATAAATCTTGAACTATTAATCAAATATTGAGACCCTGACCCTGGCGAGAAATAGCCAGTACGTGGATACTGGCAAATAGAAGAGCATGGAGCGAAGAAACAAGACAGGCATTTCTACAATACTCACTGTCGTAATCGTGGCGACAAGCAAGAAAAGGGAAAAGTCATTCATTTTCTTTGTGGTCTGCATTAGCCAGTATGAGAATAAAAGCTTTTGTTAGAATATTTCTTCACAGCCTTAAGGAACTTTCCCAAGTAAAGTTCAGTGACTTGATCTGAGGATCACCCAATTGAATCGGTTTCTATTTACTACCAGTCAAAGAGGTGCTTAGTTCGGCACAGTGAAAATGGTTTCAGGTGCTGATTGCGACCCAATTGAGTTTTTTTTTTTTTTCTAGTATCCGTCCCGCAATTGAATGTTCAATAGTTAGACCATGCCATACAACCATTACTCACATTCTTCGAAATTAATCCACGGAAGATGTCTCACGAGTGTGGTGGTACTTCCAATAGAGATCACTGTCATATACTGAGAGAGAAGACGGCGGCCTTTGGGGTACCACGCCTGATTAGATGGGAATAGACAATCCCACTGAGGGATCATATCGTATGTGTCTTGGGAAACTCAGCAAATTAACCAACTTTACATATTCCATATTTCGAGTACGATGCTTAGTCGTTTTTTCCTACAGGTCAATTGAGTCATGGGAGTCAAAACGGCACATTCCAAAGGTATTTCTATCATTGTATTGGTACGAAAGTTTTACATATTTCGTTTTGTTTCTCAGTATTTTGACAGTGAGACCTTTGAAATCTCCTCGGTTTGTGCTCTTCGAGATGTGTTTTTTCCTACCTTTTGGTACAATATCAGGGAGCTTACTCTTCATCTCTCACTTTCCTTGATCACATACTTTTCATGTCCCACGATTTCCTTCTTCGAAAGCACTGTTCCGTTTCTCTGTCCATTTTCATATGTTCGAAGACGTCACCAGTACAGCTCTGGTGTTTCGAGCAGCGTGGTTATTTATGCCGCTTATAAAGATGCACGTGCTACTGACTTACAACTCGTAACCATTCCCGTCTGAGCGTGTCGACAGAAATGGAAGGAACCTAAAATTGTATGTCAAATACAAATACAAACGGCTAGATGAGAAGCACTTATTCATGACAAGTGATACTCTTGGAGGATTTGTCAATTCCTCGCAAGAGACAGAAGTCGTGAAAAAAACTTTATAGTTTTCAGGTGGACAAGGCTGATAAGTGAACCCAGACCTCCAGCGCGACAGTCCAACGCACTAACCGTAATCCGACGGGCTACTTTATTGTATTGTGTTCATCCTGCTAAACCCAGCAAATCGGAATGTTTTGGTAAAATTTTCACTATGATTAAAACTTGGTGTTGGTGACCTTAAATAAATCTAGCCATCCGACGCACAGTGTAGGAATTCGCTCATCTAGCGGAATTAAATTAATAGCGCTTACAGCTTAACCTTTTTGATAATTTTTTTTTTTCGCAAGATTTATCATAAATATGTGAATAATGCAATTTAGCTATAATTATTTATAGAATCTTTTATGAATATACAAAACATAATAAAACTACAATTACTTTCATATTTATACAATTTTTAATTTACAGAGCTCTGAAAGTAGACGTTTTTTGCACTTTAGTAGACCCTTCTTAAAAAATGAATTTCACTCACAAAAAAGCTTTGTTGCTAATTTGTTTTTGTAATATTTATTATAAATATATAAAAAAATGAAATTAAACTACAATGATTTATATACCTAGCCAAATTTTTGGTTAACGAAGGTCTGAAAATACGCGTCTTATGCACTAAGGTATACCCATCTTAAACAAATTAATTACACTGACAAAAAAACTTGTGGTATCTTTTTTGCTTATATTTATTAGGAATGGACATAAATACTAACCTTTAAAACTAAGTTTAAGTTGAATTGATATGTTTTTAGGGTTGCCAGATATTCAATTTTAAATAGTGTTCAATTTTTCTTGCCCGAGCAAAATTTTGATTTTGAAACATTAAGTTTTCTTATTTTTAACTGATGAACAAAACAATAATAAACTAAAAACTCATTGATAAGTGTACCCAAAAACCCATACATTTTATGATACCTGGAAAAATCTAAACCAGGTAAAAATTCGAATTTTGGGTTTTTTACCTATTTTTATTGCAGTACTTGGCAATTGAAGTGTTTTTCCAGGAATTGATAGTTTTTAGGTAATTTTTAAGACTGCGCACTAATGAAAAGAGTAAAAAGTGTACTTATGCCTACTTGACTTGCTATCAAAACCCCACTTAGCTTACCTCTTCTCAGGGAGCGTTAAATTTGGGGTATGAATGTTTAATGGGTAAAGTAACTTAATAAGTGGTATAAATAAGAAAGCTTTATGTTTATTACACATTTTTAAAAAAATCGACCTCAAAGTCAAAATTTTGCTCGGGCAAGAAAAATTAACACAATTTAAAATTGAATATCTGGCAACCCTAAACACCTAACAGCTCAACTTAAACGTACTTTTAAAGGGTAGTATTTCTACTAAAAAAAAGTACAAAATGAGGTCCCTACCATTGCACTGACAGATAAATTGACCTTAACATGGGTGAGGGTACACCAAAGTTAGACTTTTCCCAATTGTCAATTTTCCGCACACAATTAATGGTCCGGGCAATTAATTCATTGCGAAAATAGAGTGGAGACTTGTCCGGTATAAACAACAATTTCGCTGGTCGAACAGCGTACCACAGAACGAAAAGGACAACGAAATTTTTCGTTTATGATTTCGTCATGTCATTTTTGTATGGGATTTTTCGTTTCGCATCAGCAGCGTACTAGGATTTAGCTACAGTTGCCTTCCGAAAATTATAGGTTCGGCTTAGAGATCAAGCCCCAAAGTCTTACACCCTTATTCATAAAGAAAAAAGTACTCAAATGGAGCAGTAACCAATTGCTTTTAGTTTGCGCCCAGAAAAATGTTATTCCATGGTGTAGTTTTCCTAAACACAGGAGCTAAAATAACTATTTTTTCTTTATGAATACAGGTGTTAATGTAGAACTATAATTGTCAGCCCAAAGTCTTAAAATAGAACTATAATTATCAGCTTGGCATAGACACTAATGTAAAAGACCAACGAAGAGTAGCTTGCCGAACAGTCAAAAGGAGAAGTTACACGAATATCAATCTAGTCTTTTCCTTTTTTTATTATTCCCACTTTGATTTTTTTGTATTGGCTTGTTTTTTTTTTGACCACTTCACAGCTTCTCCGAAGTTTATTTTTTTCTTTACCTTAGGAGCTTAGAAAAACTTGATTTATCTAAAAACTTACAACCTTATTAATAAACCCAAATCAAACATGAATCATTTGGATTCATTGAGCTTAGTGTGAAATCATATCTTAATACACTCATATATAAAAATGGATCGTGGTTTGTACGGATGCTTAAACCTTGAAAACGACTGGACCAAATTGATTACATCCTTCTAGGGGTTTGTTCGTAATTGCTCCGCGAAGGTTAAGGGAAAAAATTCTTAAAATTCTCAACAGGTGGCGCTGTACGCGCACATTTCATTTTTCAGCAGGATAAGTCGAGAATGAATCGTTCGATTTTCACGATTTTGAGTTTGATAAGTTTGTATTGGCCCAAGGAAGGACAATATGGAGGATAATATTCTGGAAACTTCCAGGAAAAGGAAGTTTTTAGTGCATTTCTTCGCATTTAATCGAGAACTCGACCGAGATATGGATTTTATCGAGTCGTATTGAGTCAAGGTGTTCAATGAATTGATGCGAGCATTCGATAACAGAAATGGTGGCATGTTCTTCCTTGATGCTTTTTCAGAGGGTTTGGATATTTCACTACGATTCGTACGAAATTTCAGATTGATTCGGTATTGGCCTCTTAGGGGATTCATTCTACGTTGTTAGAAGGAGGTCGAACCATTCTGCATTGCCAATGCCAATCTGCCAAGTGGATGAAGAACCTACATGCAACATTTCAAAGAAGTCTGCGATGGCGAAAGTATTGCAGCAATGTAACACTACCACCTACGAAAAGTTCCCAATGGCTGACAAACGCAGGGGAAGCCCTGAATCTCATGTTGAATGAGGAAAGAGGTTTCAGTGGCACAATGATTATGCTATCAGGTTATCTTCGTCATATGCTGCCTGTCATTTCAACATAAAATCCCACAGATGAATTGAACACTAGCGCAAAGGCGTAGCCTTATGGGGATATGTGAAGAAACTTCAATTGAAAACAAACACGCGATTTGCTTTACGAAATGGCAGAGTTCTTCAGGCAATTGTTGACGATGGGCAATGGCGTGATTCCAGTCGACTTAGTGACCGGCCCGATTGAATTTCCACCACAGAGTTTTCGCCATAATTAGCTGAGGGCACGAGCGATTTTGGCTGCGAAAAACTGGATGTCGATCATTTGAATTTCGTCAGTCAAAATCAAATCGCCGAAGAGTTACATTTATACAAATCCATATCGAATCCTTGATGGATGAAAATGAAGCCACAAACGTTATCATGAAATTAGCCATTCGAGCGACCTGTCATTTGTATTTAAGCGTTTTCAGTTTCCTGTGCGTTTTGCTTTCGCTGTGAGAATTAATCAGTCGCAAGAACAATTGCAATTGCAAGAACATGGTCAATTGTATGTGGCGTGCTCTCGTGTCGGTAAGCATCCCGCTTTGTACGTGTACCCGGCCGAGAATAGAAAGAAAAAACGTTGTTTATCATAAAGCACTTCAGTAAAAAAAACACTGTGGTTTAATTGAAACACGTCGACATTGTTATACTTCAGTTATTTCCATTGCATTTAATAGAATTGTTGAATACAGAATTTGAATTGCCCGAAATAAGTACATCAAGCAGCATGTGCCAGGCTTGGAATTATTATTTTTATTACGGGCAGGCGGCAAAGGCCATGCTCTAATGATTTATGTAAAAAATACATTTGTAATAGATAAAAGAAACAAATTATAATTCAAATATCTATCTATCTATCTATCTATTACATTAACAATTTGAGCGGAACGGAGTTTGCTAGGTAAGCTAGTCTAGTATAACTAAAACTTTTCTCTCAGTGTTACCGCAAAATAAATCAATTGAAATTGATTTGAATTGAAAGAGTGGACGAATGGACATTTTTATTGCTTTGTACAACAGTATACGAGAGTACCATTGCCATCATGAAGTTCTTTTATAATATTTCTATGTGTTTGCTCGATTGTTAGAAATTATCTTCTTTATTGTTGATGTTGTTTGTTGAGCTGTCGATGCATAGCATTTCTACTTTTGGTGATGTTTTTGTTTGAATATATTAGAGAGTTGTTAGTATAGGAACATATGTGGGCATCGAATCACATCCACAAGAGTCCATCATTGAAGAGCTTTCAATTCGATAATATTTAATGATTTTGACATGGGGAATTTGATTTGACATCATCACACACTCCATCCAACCTATAGAGCCTAGACACACCATCATGATGTCACTTCACTACCATTTCTCCATATCACCGCACTTTTTTAGCCGCAGACAAAACTCCAGACCAACCGCAGGCCAATCATTTATTGTGGTTGGCTATCCGAACACACTTCAATTATTTATATTTATCATTATCATCGTCATCATCATCATCATCGCCATCACCATCGACAACACCATCATCATCATCAACAGAATCGCTTTTGTCATCCTCATGATAGCTCTTGGGTTATATTATACGAGTTAGAATCAAATTCGAATAATAAAATGTTGTTAAGTGGAAAATTGGTCTCCCAGTTTTGGGGGCATTTTGAGGGATATGTCGTATTAGTTAATTGATATTTGAATGGGTTATTATTTTGTTTATCTAAATGGGGAGTTGTGCGATAGGTAGTGATGCGGCGGGGTGCGGACGACGCGGTGGCTCTGTGGTGGCGGCAAACATCACACACAACACACACACAATGGCATCAGGGACAGTGACCGAATGATTGATAAAGTGGATAAAATATTGAAATCGAAGAAATTTTGATGAAGAGAAATGAAACACAATTGTTATCATATTAAAGACACAACACAAAAAAAGTCGTCTGGTTTTGTTCTTCTGCTTCTTCAAAATTCTCTTTGTGTGTCTGTGAGGAATCTACAATGAAAATTGAAATTTCGAAGGACAAAAGAGACTTTTTTGTTTTGTGTGAATTCGAAGAAGTTTAGAAATTGAAAATGAAGTTTATTGGTTTCGTGTTTTAGAATTTTGAAATTGACATTGAGTGGATGGGCTTTTGAAATTCTATTGGTTTAACTGATTGAGAACATTTTGGAATGTTGAGATGACTTAAAATTCGAGAGAGTTTCATTATACCTATCCTGTTTCAATATAAACCTATGATTTTTGAAGTTGAGTCCCAAACACAAATTGAGTTGTGAATGTTTTGGCACGAGTTTAACTTCTGTCGATAGATGTTAAATTATTTTGAGTTGTGGTTTATCGATTTATTTTCATTTTCAGTCCTATTATAACGGGGTGTTTTTTTTTTTAGAGGCATAGAAGTTTTTTAACTACAAATTCAATGGAATGACCTAAATGTTGGCTTTATTAGCTCACAAATTTATTGGCATTTAATGTTTAAAATAATTTCTGGCATATGGGCTCCGCAGGGCTGGCCACGACACGATAAAAGTCTCGGTCTTGGTCCCGGTCTCGCATGACGAAACCAAGATGAGACGAGGTACGAGGTACGAGAACGAGACGATACTTTATATCTGGACCGAAATTTACCAGAAGTTTCATCGGTGCCGGTTGTCTCGGCTGAAAAAAAGGCTAATAAATTGAAAAATCCAATTTCATTTTAATATTTATTTTCTTGAGCACATATTGAAACTACAAGGGCGATAAACTATGTTTTGACGTATCGAGAATATTTCGTTCAAATAACCAACAGGTTACACTGAAATCGTAGTTTTCGGAGACGAGACAGAGACAAGACCGGGACGAGACTGCAAATTTAAAATTTCTCGCGAAAAAGGTGAAACTGATACCGAGACGAGACTTAATTATACGACACCAACGAGACTTACAAAAGTCTCGCCGAGTCTCGTCTCGTGGCAAGCCTTATGAACAAAATCCTGTCGATTCAATTTTGCACCCCTTTTTCTAGCATAACCGGCTTTATTTCGTCAATAGTACGTCGAATGTTGGCTTTTAAATGATCAATCGTTGCTGGTTTATCAGCATAGACCAGAAATTTGACGTATACCCCCACAAAAAGTAGTCCAAGGGTGTCAAATCACACGTACGAAGTGGTCAATTCACAAGCCCATTTCTTGAGATAATTCAGACACCAAACGTTTGGCTCAACAAGCTCGACAAGTTCAACAATGTGATGGTTGCACATGCTGTATGGCATATGGCGCCATCTTTTTGGAACCATATCTCCTACAAATAATTTCCAATGGTATAAGGAATACAATCATCACGAATCATTTGACTTAAGGTTATGTTGGCACTAGGGCTGGTCACGAGACGAGACTGTGCGATACTTTTTTAAGTCACGTCTCGGTCTCGTTAAAATCGAAAATTTCAGTCTCGTCTCGGTCTCGTGTCGGTGTCGTAAAATTAAGTCTCGTCTCCAAAGAATACGATTTCCGGACAACCTCTTGATTATTATAATGACATATTTTCGATTATAGTTTGAACTTTGAATACGTGCAGAAGAAAATAAATATTTAATTGAAATTGGATTTTTTAATTTATTAGACTCTCTGTAAATTTCGGTTCAAATATACAGTCTTGTCTCGGTTGCTTAAAAGCCAGTCGCGTCTCGTTTGTTCTCGGTCTCGTCATGCGAGACCGAGATCGAGACCAAGACTTTTTTCGTCTCGTGGCCAGCCTTAGATGGCACCAGTTTCGGTGATTTTTGGGGATGTTATGGAGTCTCAAGAGTCTCGTGAGGATTGTGCTCACTCCATAAACGACCATTCCGCTAGTGTACATACCCGTTAATCCAGAAATAAGCCTCAACGCTGAAGATGATTTCACAATAAAAATCTGGTTCAACTTCCAGGTGATTCTCAGCCCATTTACTGAACACACGACGGAATTGATTGTCCACTGGCTTTGATTCTTGCACCAAGATCTTGGCCAAGATCTTTCCTCAACATTTTTCAAGTAGTAGAGGTCAGACATCCGAATTGCTAACAACTGCGGTATTGGATCGATAAATTGGGGTACACTCCCTTCTACAGCGGCGATGGTTTCGTACATATGGACAACTGCAAATCACAAGTGAAGAACATCAAAGCCGGAGTTGCCCAAGGTTCGAAGCTAGGCATCTTCCTTAACAGCCTGATGACATCTGACCAACCATTGCCATCTGGATGCGAAAATCTCCTGTATGCTGATGACTCCCTTACGTATGCCGCCTCGATGTCTCCTCTGGTAGCATTACGAAAAGTTGAGCACCACGTCAATAGACTCTACGGCTTCTACAAGAAATGGGGCATCACCTCCAAATCCTTGTGTGTTTCAGGAGACCCAGTAGAGGTATTTGCAGCGCAAACAAGTGCAGAAGTCTGGTTCTGAAACTTCCAGACGGATCTACAATAGCAGCTAAAAAGAACGTGAAGTACCTAGGCATCCACTTCAACGAGTTGTTAAGGTTCAACCAAAACTCACGAAACGTCCTCAAAAAATCCAACTGGGCCTTCCACCGACTCCACCCATTGATGAGAGGCAGAAACGGACTTAACCAGAAGACGAAGATTCTTCTGTACAAGCAACTCCTGCGGCCTGTAATCAGCTATTCCTTCCCAGTCTGGTTCTCCATCTCGAATGGCCACTCAGCAGCGACACCCCGAGCCGAGATACCTCAGTACGATGGAAATCCTGGTTGACAACATCATCACGTGCAACGAGCCAGCAGTTTCTTTCTACGCTGTCACAGTGTCAGCATATCACCGCGGCTAAATGCCAACCCACCAAAACAACAACTTGACAACCGGGACGGAACACCCCGAGGACCATAAAGCCAGCCGATTTTTAGATTAAATTTTTTTGACAAGTATTTTATATTTTATAATCCTTTAAATTTAAGACAAAGTATAAGATTAGGCCCCCTATGTGCCAATAAATGTATAATATCTTCGTATCTAACTAGGTATAAGTCAAATTGTAAATATTATTTTGTTCAATAAACATATATCTATCTATCGGCGATGGCTTCTTCTGTACGCTTGGTACGGGCTTGCTTTTGATGAATATTATCAAAAAGAGTAAATGTGGCCATGATTCACTCCATAGTATTGCGTATTAGATGCTTAGACGACGATTATGCACACCGTAAACTTGACCAAGTGCTCCATTATGAAATTGGCGAACAGAGCGCGAATTTTGGAAATAAATGTCCACGATTTGTAAACGTTGTTCTGGTGTAAGTCTTCGCATGGTGATTTGTCCAAGTATACCGAAAAAAGGTCAAGTACACTTTATTAGTATGACAGCTAGTTTGACAGTTATCCATATCAGAAGTTCCAAATCTCTTAAAAAAAAAATCACCGGTAGATACCAAACCAAAGGTATAACTTATTCCAACGTTAACACTAAATGGATCCGAGATGAGACTGAAATTTGTCGATTTTTAAAAGACCTACGCTTCCAGAAGTTTCTCCAAGTGTGGCAAACCCTATTTGACTACCATAAGAAGTCCCCAGGTGTATAGCAATCATCAATATTCTGCTTAAAACATAACAAAATCTTCTAAGCTGCAAATAGAAACAAATGAGAATATGATCATCTTTCTAATAACTTTGCGTCACCGCATCTATTTCAATTTATAACTCCCATATTGTCCCATTCAAATTATATAATGTTCACATCTTATATATAAAAAAATTAAATCTCA
Organism: Melangyna quadrimaculata; assembly: GCA_949320155.1. Taxonomy (NCBI): domain Eukaryota; kingdom Metazoa; phylum Arthropoda; class Insecta; order Diptera; family Syrphidae; genus Melangyna; species Melangyna quadrimaculata. The sequence continues at coordinate 415,469,179 of OX439483.1, forward strand.
GCTCTAAATCAAAACCAATTTAAGAATCTGAAACCGCTTCAAAGATTGTGCAAGTCAATTCAACAAAATTAATTTAAATTACCATGCTCTAGCTCAATACACTATACTCCACCCTAATGTTTGTATAGTGTTGTAAACTGAAGGCAATAAATTAAATAAAAATACTAACTCATATAAATAGGGACAAAGGAGGCTTCAACATATTAAATTCGAAAATAAAAAAAAAAAAACACCACCGAAACCAAAGAAAAAAAAAACTCTAATTGCATTTCTTAATTCCAGATGGAATGCGCCTAAGTCAGCCATTTAATTTCAATTCAAACACGCACGCACCCTTTAAGAAAAAAATAAAATGCGTGGCTTAAGAGTTAATCGGCTTGAAAAGCCTTCGTTACAATTTAAATATAGATAGAGAGGGAAACAGGGAGAGAGGGAAGGAGAAGGAGAAAAACACCAAACTTGCTTTTGAGGTATCAGAACGGAATCAGACCAGACCGACCTCAGTAAGATCGAAACTTGACTTAGGTAGTGGAGCTCCCGCAGGGACTGACTTAATCATCAATTGAAATGCGTGTTCGTTTAAAATATGTACAACAATATATTCAGACATAGCAGAGTAGCTATCTATAATTCCCATGCGGGAGCTAAATGAATCTGTGATGATGTTGCTTTAAAGAGTGCTCTTCGATACTTTGTGATGTATAAATTGTATGCCCATCAATCCAATCAATTACAAAGTTAACCATTTTCAATGAGCCTACTATGCAATCGAGTTGAATGGAAAAATTATATCTTTTGATGAATTTAGATTTTGAAATCAATTAAGCGCGTAAGTAGATTCCTATCTATAGATAAATTATGTGTATACTCTTTTATAGGGTTAATTTTAAGAGGAACATAAATCAACCAGCTGTCAATTGAATTTTTGATAATATCCATAATAATTGGAGCATTTTTGCTTAAATATCGTAATAATATTAAATGAAATAAAATGCACGACTGGATTGCAGGAACTTGCTATTGTAGTTAAGTAGCAGGGCCGTAGCTACAGCTTGTGGGGCCCCGGGGCGAAACCAAATATGGGGCCTTATTTCTCAATGACTGCATAAATATTGGTTAAAATAATTTCAGCAAAAATTCTAAATGTGTTTTACACAGAAATAAAAGATTAGGTAGTCAGGTACTAAAATAATTTTTATTCTGGATTTTGCAGAAGCGATTAATTTTCCTTTCCTAGTGGTGAACATCGAGTGTCTAGTAACTAAGCTGGAGACGGGGTTTAAATCCCCGTGGAAAGCTGTTGGGGTCAGCCAACGAGAGAGGGGGGAGGAATGTTCCCACTAAGGCACTTCTCCTTTCAACGAGGCGGCAGCGGACGAATTCTCCAGATGGAAACAACGGTGGCGTCTACAGTTCCAGTTAGGTTGAACTACTTAGTGAACACCTGATGGGCTACTACGACATATTTGTAGCTCAGGCCTACAAGGAGCGGTTTATCCGGCTCCTTACCCTTGGAGTTATACGAAGGGTCTGGTCCTCCGGGTTGGGGGTTGTGCGTCTGGGTAACTTCCATACCACGTAAAAAAAAAGGTTGTTCCGAAACAACAACAAGCCTCGGATATGGATGAAAACCTTTTTTGTAAAGGATACAGTTTACCACAGAATAAGTCTATTAAAAAAAAATTTAATCAATTTTGAATATGTTAAAATAAAAAAAAAATTAAAAAAGATTGCAATAAATCATATTTTTTTTTATTTATTTGCCTATAACTCTGTTTTCAGCAGAGATAGGTTTGTATTCTTTTTAAGTAAAATTAAACGATTTTTCTACATTTTTTATTTCAATTTTTTCATTTAACACATTAAAAATTGTTGAATAGGCCAATTCTATAGTAAATTTTATTCTCTACAAAAAAGGGTTTATATTCATTTTCTCGAAATTTAGCTTGGTTTTCAAGTTATATGCAAAAAACTAAAAGGGTTGCAGTTACTCTCCCTCCTCAAAATTGCACCCTAACATTCAAAAGTGCCCCACGGATTTCTCATCTTCAATTACCCATTGAATGATTTCCGATTCTATATATTCAATAGCCTATTAGTGGCTTTCCCTAGTATGCCATATAATTTCATCGCGCTCTTGCCGCTGCATTTTTACGCCAATTTAAATAATGAAGGTGACAAACTTTGTTGTTTTAAGCAGAAGCTTAGGATTTTTGACATGGTTTTTGACTTACTGGCAAAAATCTAACCAGAGAACTGTGTTTTCCAAAAAGTACGAAATATTGTCCTCTTTTCAACGTACTTTAGTGACAAAACCGATTATTGTACAAAATAAAAAAAAACATTTTAGACCTTGTTTGTAGCAAATTTTATGTTCTATAAAGTGTAGAAGGTAATTCTATCCAAAAAGTGTAAATTTTATTGACTTTTTGGCAAAAAAAAAACTGAAAAAGGTCGACCATTGTGAGGTTTTTTTCAACTTTTGCTGTTTAACCATTTCCGTAGGAAGTAGAAAATTTGAAATTCGGATTTAGCGTACCCTAAAACATAAATCACGGATGAGAAAAATACTTCTATATTTTTTTCCCGAAAACTGGCACTTCATGAAAACGATTTGATTAGACTATTAACAACAATATCAAGATGTGGTCTCCGGAGATTTATGACAAACAAAAAACACACGATTTTTCCTGTTTTTCTAACGATGGTCTTGCACCAAAAATTAGTTTGAAAACAACATATTTTTATTTTTTTTTAATTTTTAAACTAAAGAAAATTGAAGTTGTACTCTTTATTATTATTTCGAAAATCTGTAAAAAAAAAAAAAAACAAAATATAAAATATACTCCGTTTATATGGTAAATTGAATCACATGTAGATTCAAACTGGATTTCTCGATCCGATTCGACTTTGCGAGCTGAATTAAATCGTAAAAGTCAAGACCTGGATTGAAAAATTAAAGAATCGAGTTTAAAGTGTGTGTATTTAAATTTGCCTTGTTTTGTTTTACTGTTTTTTTTTATATCTCCTTTAGGGCCAATTATTCAATAGTCAGATAAGCAGTCAGTTAGTATTTAATCCTCAGATAGAGAAAAAATCAATTTTTTAATCGGCAGATATAACTTATTCCTAGGAATATTTAAAGTAAATTTATCTGCGCATTGAGAATTCAGATAAATTTATTCATAGGAATAATTATTTTAAAAGTCAAACATTACTGTTTGTAAACATTACTTTGAAATAAACGTTAAACAAAATTAAAATTACATTAAAAATGTTCGATATACAAAAACAAAAACATTAAAAACATATACAAACATAAATGAAAGTGACATTCAAATAATAATATTCTATAGATAATTTTTTCGCAATTTAAAACTTCAATTCTGCTATCCGATTGTTAAAGAGTCAATTAGCTTTATTCTTCAAGTAAATAACTGACTATTAAAAAATCGGCTCTTAGGCCCATTTGCTGATACGGAACATAAATCATTATGTTCAACATAAACCCTTAATTGATACTTAGTGCTTTGCACCAAACGTAAACTGAAACATAAAAATCGTTAAGTTGAACATAACTTATTTTGTAGAAAAAGTGCCCCGTAAGAAATTTTTTTTAAACATAAATTAACGTTTACGGTTTTTTTTCGTTATCTTTAAAGAACTGTGAAGGGATAACGACAATTTTAGTAACAAATTTTAAAGAAATTAAACTAATAAATTTATAAAAATGGATTTTGAATTGTTGGACTTGCTTGAAGATGACGTGGAAGTTCTTGAAATTCTAGAAGTAGGAGTTCTTCGACAAATTTATAAGAGAAATGAATATTTTTACTCTTTTGATGAGCTATCTTTTTACAAAAGATTTCGCTTAACAAAGGGTATAACAATGGTTGTTTTGGATAAAATTGAGTGCTTTTTAGAATCTCCTTTCAACAGGTATGGGTATTCAGTGCAATTTAAACTATTATATAAAATTGAATATACATATGTATTTTTCCCTTTCCAGGAACAATTCTATCGCTCCTATTAACCAACTTCTCGTTGCTTTGCGTTTTTTTGCAACAGGAAGCCATCGTCTAGTATAGCTGATTTCGGTGGAATGCATGTATCCACAGTTTCAAGAATAGTTTTGAAAGTTTCGAAAGCAATTGCTAGACTTGAAAAAGATTTTATAAAATTCCCAGAAACTTCAGCTGATATTTCACAAACCAAACGGGATGTTTTTGAAATAGCTTTCGTTTCCAAACGTAATTGGAGCCATTGACGGCACTCACGTCAAAATTCAGTCCCCTGCTAAATTATGATTTAAAATTGACTCGAATGTTATTGTCTATACATATTTTATATTAAGTTGGACTAGATGCAGAAGTTTTTCGAAACAGGAAAAGTTATTTCTCTACAAATGTTCAAGCTATTTGCAACGCTAAAATGATATTTACTATTGTGGTGGCTAGGTGGCCTGGGTCTACTCATGACGCTACTATTTTTAGTAATAGCAAGATCCAAAATACTTTGGAGAGACAGTCTGGTGCAAACGCAGAATGTTTCCTTTTGGGTAGGTTCCATTAAAATTTGACCGAGTGGAGAAAAAATGTTTTTTTTTTCGTGTAATATGTATTCAATAAACAAAACAGGTGGTTCGGCTTATCCTCAAAAATCTTATCTGATGACACCACTTCTAAATCGAAGAAGTTCAGCAGAACAATTGTATAACGAGTATCAAATTCGTTCCAGAGGTGTAATCGAGAAAGCTTTTGGGATTTCAAAAAGAAAATTTCCCGTTTTGGCATATGGTGCCCGATTAAAATTGAGAACTGTATTAACAATTATAATTGCGACTTGCACTTTGCACAATATAATGTGGCATAATTCCTCCCAAATCACTAATTCAAACTCGAACTCATTGAATTTGAACATGCAATAGCGTACGGACTTAATAAATTGCTTCTTTTCAGTATTGTAACCAATTTTTATTTCAATTCCAAGTACCAAACAAACAAATAAAATAATTCAAAACTGTTAACACAAAACAATTGTTTTATTTCAGTCAAAAACTATCGAAAATTCAAAAATTATATAGAGAACTTATTAACTAACAAAAAACATACAAACAAGAGAAATAGAAAAGTTTTTTAGTTGATTTCATTAAACAAAAATTCTATGTCTTTTAAGACATTCTGGGCATCTTTAGCTGTGCAATTTTCTTTTCTTACTTTTTTTAATATTTCACTTTTAACTGCTATGTCAAGCTCCATAGATTTTCGCTTAAGATCGTGCTCAATATTCGTTTGATACTTTTTTTGAATAGCTTCTTCTTTGAAAGTATCATATTGTAGTTTGGCAAGTTCAATTTTGATTTTGGAGAGTTCGGAATACTGCTCTGAAATTTTGCTGCTTTGTAGTGTTGAGGCGACCGGTCTTCTTCTGGCAGCCCATGGTTGTTCCGTGTTATCAAATTGTTTTTGAAAACCCTTTGACATCATTATTTGTGGTGTCCCTTCTTTTTCAGTAGCAAGAGTGATATCAATATCATCCCCAATAATGATCTCATTGCATGTTTGAGCTTGAGTCTTTAACTTCGGATGAACCGGTGTTCTTAGCATTGCAGGTATGTGGGAACCCCAGTCAATGTGTGGTTTATCATGACACTTAAAAGTAGATGTAATTGTATATAAGTAAATTTTCTATCATTGCATTAAATGTTGATTTACAAATTACCGTTGCACTTTCTTGCTGTTTTAGATCCTTGTCATCATCGAATTCATTATCTAACCCATACACTGTTTTTGGATTCATGATTGTAACGGAGAGATCAAAGTTAGGGTCTGAAGTTTTGTATGGCTTTCCTCCTCCTGTTTGGATACCCGATCTTTTTTCTTTTGCTGCTTGTTTTCGTATGTCTGCCTTATAGCTGCTGTAAAATCTCTTGAGGGACTCGCTTTTCCTAAAACAAGTTCCATATTGGCTGTTAAAATTATTTTCAATTCTGAGCCAGGTGTTTTCTATATCCTTCCATATTGCTCCGTCAGTTTTTTTATTCTCTATAATTTCTTTTTCATCATAGATACAATGTAGCAGAAGTGATTTTTCTTTTTGCGAAAAGTTAGGATTCCTTTTTTTCATATTTTCAGTCATTATTTAAAATTATTTAAAACAGAAAACACGTTAAAATACGAGAAAAAACTCTTATGCACAAAATTTTGACATTTGGCATAGACCGACTTGAAGTTAGTAATCATTCAAAAGTGGTCGCTTACTATGTTGAACATGTGTTTTTTCGTGCAACTTAAATAAATTTAAGTATCACATAGAATTTATGTGGAACTTTGCTATGCAGAAGATTTATGTTCTGTATCATCAAATGGGCCTTAGTCACTTATTCAAAAACTTAATTCCGCACACACACAGAAAAGTTAAAGTTTCACTTCAAGTGTACTTCGATTCGATTGAAATTCGATCCAGTGAGGTCGTATGAGGTTTCAATCTCAACCCGGTTCGTTTCGATTATCGAATCCTGTCATGTAAACGGAGTAACAGAAAAGAGAACAAAATTAATGAAATTTAAGGAGCAAAAAACTTTGATTAAAAAAACATTCTAAAATAGTGTGAAAATTCCTTTCGCCCATTAATTTTAATTTGGTTAATTAAATCACAAAGTATTTCCCTTCGCAGCTTTGTTCCCTTTTTTAATCATTATAAAAACCAATGTAGTTAGGTATGTATGTATGTATAATGTGTAAAAACACAATTTTTGCTACTTCCTTCTCATTTCCGTTCTATAAATATACTTTTAGACTGTATTCTGACATAAGGAAAAAACATTAAATTATGATAAATGTCCAGTAGTGTATCATCAAGCCCTTTATACTCCAGCGCACGTAAATTGGGTTAGATTTTTAAACGTTTTTTCTTTTTAATATGCAGGTAAATAAAACGTACGACTTTACCCTACGAATAGGCTTGAAGGTTGGTTCAAGTCCTGCGTCTGCCTGCCTACTCCCTACTTATTTGTAAGATTTTGTTAGGTATGAGTATTCTTAGCCAAAAAACTGAAACACAGTTTTGTTGCAAAACAAATATTTGGTAATCGTACATATACTTACGAGGTTTAATCAATATCGTGCGCCTAACAAATAATAAAAATATTATGAATACCTATTTAAACCTTATTAAAGCTACTACCTATTTAAAAATAGAGAACGACCCCAATCGCATGACTTAGAGTGTAGAGATATGTTTTTATCTACCTCGTTTCTTTTCGGATCTTCCTTTCCTTTCCTGTTTTGCTTTGTTTTTTGTTTTTATTTTATTTCAGACAGTACTTATTTTGACACTTGGCACTCCAAGATATAATGTCTCGAAGACGCGATTAAGATTTATGCGAGTATCATGCTCCTTAATCTTTTTAACAGCCATTCGTATGCCATTTGCATGTCTGTTAAGCCACTTGATTACCCTCATTATAGAACATGCTTTTGGAATGGTGAACAGAAAAAAATATTTATATCATTTTGTTTTTCAAAATTTATTTAAGTAGGTATATTGTACGAGTATGTGAATATCTACCCCTTTGATGAAAGTATCTTATCTCTTTGTTTTTTCTTCCGCTCACTTCTTCTTGTTTTGTTTTATTTTTATTTTTAAACGGGTATGGGTTGAAAATGCAGCCTCATCATAAATCTACGTCCACTTGAAACAAATTTGTATCCCCCCCCCCCCAACTTTTGGACTTCATCATGGTGGTGCACATAAATTGTTCGATCTTGTCACCACACAAATAACTTACAAGAACGCGAGGGTGTCCTCCCACATACCTACAATAAAAAGAATAAATGTCATTGCCATTTCAACTTCGTTTATTTTTGTGTTTAGGTATATGGTCGATGATGATTGTGATATTCGATTTTTTTATATTATTATCTTCCCTGTCTCTTGTTATGATGGAATGGGCATGGAATATAAAAAGAATCTATTATATTGCAGAAAAATATTTGATTGATGACCGTTCTTATTCTGTAATGAGATTGAGAGATACTTTCGCCGGGGAGTCGATTAAAGTGATGTAGATACAACGCCGCATATCACTCAACTTTTCACTCTTAATATACATAACTATGAATGATTGATTGATATGCCAATATTAAAAAAAAAAAAAAAAAAAAAGAATTATTATAATTAAACCCACACTCCTGTGTCGTATGAAATTGCTGTTGGTAGCAGATTGTAGCAGAGAAGCACTTTGTAAAATTAAACAAAAAAAGCAAGTTTTTGGGGTTGTACGAGGGTGGGTCAATAAGTCCCTGAAAATCTATACTTTTCACTTTGCAATCTCAAATCCAACAATCAGGTTTGATTTGAATCTGCATTTTTTGTTATAGCGGTTTTAATCAGGTCAAACAGTTTTTAACAAAATGGAAATATCTGAATTTCGAGTGCTGATCAAACACATTTTTGTGCGCAAAAAAGCATGACGGAAACCAAAAAAAAAATCTCCAAAAATATAACGGGGACTTTTCTCTATCTATTGGAACAATCCACAATAATTGATTTACCCAATATCGCTGCGGACGCTCCAGCACAAATAACGAAGAACTCTCTGGTCTCCCTATTGAAGTCGCCACACCGAAAATGGTCGACAAAATCCACGGTCGAATACTGAATGATCGTCGAATGAAGGTGAGGGAATTCGAGGAAGCTAAGGGTTTATCACAAAGCTCGGTTATTTCCATTTTACACACATATTTGGAAAAAAAAACCTTTCCGCGAGATGGGTGCCGCGTTTGCATTCGATCGATAACAAACGAAATCGTTTGACCGTCTTCAACTTTAATCCAAGCGAGTTTTTCGTCGATTTGTGACTGCGAATGAAACATGGATTCATCACCACACACCAGAGAACAGTCTAGTCTAAGCCAGTGGATTTTTCCAGTTCAATCCAAGTCAAAGAAAGCCAAAGTGGGTTTATGGGCAACCAAGTTAATGGGGGCAGTTTTTTTTTGGGATGCACGACGTGCCATCCATACCGATTACCTTGAGGAAGATAAGATGATTTCCGGAGTTTTAAAAGAAAAAAAACAACCCATTTGTCGAGGAAAAAAGTTCCTTCTCATCAAGACAACGCTCCTTTGCAAAAATCCGCAGTCGCAATGGAAAAATTGCATGCATTAAGGTAAGTGTTACTCCCCATCCAGCTTATTCTGTGAATTTGCCCCCCCACCCCTGCGACTATTTCTTATATCCAAATATGAAGAAATGACTCTATGGACAAAAAAAATCGGCTCGAATGCTGAGGTTGTATAAGAAACAAGTGAATATTTTGAGGCTTTTGAAAAAAACCTAATTTGGAGGGAATACAAAAATTAGGAAAACTTTGGAATCGGAAAATAAAAAGTTTTTTTTTTCCAAGAGAGCGTTCCTTCTTTTAATTTTCAGGGACTTATTGACCCACCCTCGAATAACAAACTATAGGAAAACTAAGAAAAACTCGAAAACATTGAACCTGGATTAATATTGGTGAAATGGATAATATATAGACAGGCTCAAAAATATTGCAAGTCGTTTCCGACATACCTAAGTAGTAAACTTAAACCCAAATTAGGGACCTCCTACCCCGTACAGAAGGCTTTATTTTCACTGATGACATGCATTTTTTCTGCGTTGTTTTATATCTGTGGTGCTTGGAAACGGATCAAACGATTTTAATGAAATTTTCAAAAAAAAAAATATTTATAAGAAACAAAAAGATACAAAATGTAGTTCAAGTAAAATCTTTGTTTTTGAAAATGGTTATAACCATTTGCATGAAATTTTCAGAATATGTTCTTATAAGGGATCCTCACCCACTTTTCCTATATATTTGTTTCTCAGGAACGGCTCCATCGATTTGAACGAAATTTTCAAAATGTGATTTTACCATCAAGAAGAAAAATTGGATTATGTTTTAGTAAAATTCATTTGGGAATCCTTTGGGTGGAAGACAAAGGATTAAAACCAAAAATTTGTTTCAAAGAAAATAAAAAAACAAAATAGAAACAAAGAAAATATATAAAATGGCGTACGGGGAACTGTTGAGCCGAAAAACAAATGAATCAAAACTAGCAAATGGATCGTTAACAATCGAATTGAAAATACGGTGTCCCACAAACTGGGAAAAGAATTCGAACAATTAACAACGACAACAAAAAGAATTACCTCAACTGATACAAAACCAATAACAATTCCTTTACGAATTCTACACTCTACTTATGTTTTAGTAAAATTTACTCAATTTTTTTTCCGACAGAAAAAATACGAGCAACAAACGTTTTGGTAGGTTGGAATGGCCCAGAAACAGACGAGATGAGAAGTGCCCTTGCCCCCCCTTGTGGGAGTCTTAATTTAGTCGTATCTACTACTTTTAAACTAATTTGATCTATCAAATTTGTTCTTTATCTTTCAGTTTCGGGGGGAGAAGAAACTATCAAAGATTCTATAAAAACTCATTAAATGTTGCAGAACAATTGCCTGCTGCATGTCATTGCGGCCTCGTTCTTAGCTTGAAAGAATCTCAGTTCAAATCCAGTAAGTTGAAATATGAATTTTTTTTAAATAAAATAAATGTACCTATGTGGATACAATATTTAAAATATAAATTGTAATTAGTACCTAAAATTTTTATGTTTTCGGAATATGTTTATCATGGTTACCTACATATTTGTGTAATGAGTGAATATTTAAGTAAAGAGTAAATTCCCTATTGCATATTTTATGAGTAGGTAGAGTACGAACATGCATAATAAAGCACAGAGAAACTGTTACGACTAACTAGTCATTGCAGATAACCAACATGAATATTTATGTAATGAGAACTTAAATAATTATATTTATGTAATGAGGGCAAAAAAACTGTAACCACCACATCATCATGTATTTATCACAGATACCCGGCATTTTAGTAGTTATAAATTCATGCTATATTTATATTTATACAATGAGTACATCAAAATTTTTTGACAAGTCGGTTATAGAAAACATGCCAGTACCCGTACAAAAACCAACTTTGAGGTTAAAGTTGCTCATTGAAAGAAAAACTGACAGACGAAAACAGGAAGAGAAAAGAGCACATATTGTACATATCAGTGGAACGATTGTGTTTCAATTCTGGGAACAAAATGTCATCTGTTCATTGAAAGCGATTTTCATTATTAAAAAAATTAAATTGATTTTATAAGAAAATGGTAAAGCAAATTAAATATTTTTGTGACAAAAAAAAATTATACAACTCACATGCTTCATTTTGGAACCAAAACGCGATCAGTTTTAATTAAGTAAATCAAAATTGAAAGACAAAATTTTCAATGATGAATTTCATGAATTTCAATAAAAGCAATGTATTAATTTCATAGAAACATAGCCATTCCGCTTATCATATGCTTGATTGCTGAGCCTTTAAATAGCCTTTTAATAGTCCTTATGCTTTAATGTTCTAGTTTTCGAATCAACGAAAAAACACAATCATGTAGTGTTACTAAAAGTTTGTAGATATATATAAAAAGCTGTTTGGGAGCCTATTTTGTACGTATAAATTAAAGTACATTGCTTTCTTTCTTCGATACAACCTAAACAGTATCTACCTACACAAAATCAAATATATAGCCAAGTTCAAGAAAGTAACCTAAAACTTAAGCAAAACAAAACAATAAATAATCCTATCCTGACAAGACCAATAAGCTTAGTATATTTATGACTTCCTTTTAAATAAATTTATTTTCTAATAGAAATCGATATTTTCAATTTCAAAACAACATTTTTTTGTTTAAAATTATAACAATAAAATAAAATCTCTCAATATATACATAAATTTATATTTAATGCAAATTCAAATCCTAAATCCATTAAGGTTGTCTCAGGTAAAATATAACAACAATTCATCTTGAAATCAGATAGGTATATCCTCTTCTTGGAGGAGATAGACATAGACACCCTCATACCTAGATATTTGAAAATTATAATGGCACTTAATTCTGGGAGTGTGCATTTGAGATTTCATCTCTGTAAATGAAATATATACATAGGTACATACATTACATAGGTATATTATAATTGTTGTCTTTTTGGAATTTTTGGGTCAGATAATTTAAATGCTAATTACCAGCATCACTTCAGTTATATACAAAGGTACACTCATGATTGATTGATTAGGTTGGCATTTTCTAAAATACCTATATTTATGCCACGCTGCCCTGTTTTCATTTTTACCAGAAGATTCACCTAAGGTGTGACAAAAAAGTAGTCCACTTAGGTTGGATCGAGATGTACAAAAATCGCATAGGGGTGTTATATCGTTATCGTTGTAACCTGTTGTAGCGGACACTGGCCAATATGAGAGCATGCAGCGAAGCTTGGCATACCTCACAATACTCAATGTCGGAGCTGTGGGGACCAGTCGGGAAAGGAAACAGTAATTCATTTCCTCTGCAAATGCCCCGCTCTGGCCAAAGCTAGAGCAGTCATTCGGAAGGGCATTTTTCGACGACATTAACGAACTTTCGGAAATGAAGATCAAAGACTTTATTTCATTCCTCAACGCGACGAAATGGCTCTAGGACAGTTTTCGGCTATTTCTGCGTCACACCTTCCGTCGATTCCCTATGATGATCGCAAGGTAGCGGACTGGGGTTCTGGTGGGGGTTCGTGGTGCAAAGCGGCCGGTTGATCATTCGATCAGATCAGTGCACGCTCCAGTGCTAGCCAACAAACTGCCTAGTTGGACAAAAAGTGGATGGTGCGAGTGCGGGTGCGGGTGCTGGTCTTGTTTAGTGAGTGATCCGCTTTCTGACGATTGTGCTAAAAGCTAATTAGTCATTCCACAAGCAACAAAATTCGATATCCTGAGGATATGCCCAAAATCACCCTTTCAATTCCATCCACAGGTTCTAACGAGTTATGGTATCAAAACGGCGCACTTCAGGGCTGATTGGGCTATGGTCTAGGCTACTTGTGGCCACCATTTCTACCTATCTATGTGAAAAAATTGAGTGTTGAACAAAATTTTCCCCGACCGCTTTCGAAATTCCCTGACTTTCCCTGAACATATTTTTGTTCCCTGACTTTCCAGTCGAGTCGCAACCATGAAGTATCTTGAAAAGTAAAAGTCCTAGAGCCATACGGCAACCGGAATCAGCTAACCTATTTGATCAACTGTTATTTGGTTATTTGGGCCACATATTTTCCGTAATTCCTGCAGTTTTACCGTAATTATAGTAAAAGGCAATTGACTTCAATCAAGCGTCATGGAGTATATCCCTAGAGCCTAGACAAAAATAAAAACGAAATTTAATATGAATGCATATTTGAGTTTTCTTGATGATTGTGAATTTGATTTCTCAATGAATTCATGAAGCAAATTCACACAAGTGATGGGACCACTTTAACTTTGGTTTTGATTTAGCTTAGAAATATTTTGTAATACGACTCCTTGATGTCCATTTGAATGGAAAACTCATTAAAAGTAAATGAATCTAAAACATAATTAATTATACTTTCACAGATTAGGTAGATGCTGATGATGTTCATAGGTCATCACATAGGTATTGTATAGGTTAGGAACGTACCCAAGTCCTTTATTAAACTTAAGTAATTTGTCTTTATTAAATTTTAATATGCAGTTTTATTGTCATGCGATGTAACACAAATTGCATCAACGTCATCACGGTAGGGTAGATATATCATACCTATACCATTATACCACCTACCTACTTGTGTTATTTGAAATGTATGCCACATGAATTGATTTGTGTTCCATGATTGATTAATTAGCTGGGGATACCTAGAGAATTATATTCATGTCCTTGGAATTTGTATAGTACCTATAGTCTAGTTATGTTGAAATCTAAACCGAAATTCTATAGGGAAATTCCTGGAAACACAATTCTGTCTGCAAATTTGATGAGGCTTAGAATGAGGTTTATATTGTGTATAGAGGTATCGTATAAGAAGGTTAAGATAATGGCGGCAGTGGTGGCCGTGGTGACTTGTATAGGTAGTTAGTAGAAATTATTCTATAATCATCTCAATTTGAATACCTACAAGGATAGCTAGGTATTTACTTCTGATAGGCACATTGCAATATATCTTAAATTGAGAAATGTTCCTATGATCTAAGACCAGTAATTGATAAGATTAATAATTTGTACAGCGGCTATGGCAGTAATTATAAATAATAAGGATAAAACACAAGTTTCTACCCATCATGGTTTAATTGAATGATTTTAATCATCAAATCTTAACTACTGATAAATAATCTTTAAACTAAATAAATATAGGAATATACTTAAACACAATACACAAGCCTTAACTTTTGTGTAAGACAGATTCCCTGCTCCCACGAGGTATATGGTCGGATGCATCTTTGATCTTGTTGACAATGAGAAGGATAACAAAATATTAAAAAATCGAATAACTGGGTTTTATTTATTACTTTTTGGGACTGGCCTTACCATATAAACTGAACTTAGAGATGAATTAAATAAAACAATCAACTTTCAACCATATTGTCACTTCGCGAGCAGTCTGCGATTTAGATGCTGTCTTTAAGACCTCCGTAACATAAGGGGTGCAGACATGGGAATAACTCGGGACCGATGGTTGCTACAGTAAGATTACGGTCAATTACCGTTCTGGGATACCTATAAAATATGACCACTTTGAATACCGCAGTTCACCAATAACTAGTGGACCCGGACCACGTTTCGCAAGGGTTGAAAGCAATAAGTAGCACGGAACCTACCTCCACCGATAGCTATTGGTGTGCTATGAAGCATGTGTTCATACGGTGGTTAAAGCATAGTCGGTTGCAAAGAAGAAATAGTCCTTGGATTTCCAAAGAAGCATGGGCAAGGTTTGAAAAAATAAAATACATATACCTCAAAAACCGCATTGCAGCTAATCCCAGCAGCAGGGAGAAACGATCTTGAGCCTACGTTTCGCATGAATATGAGATATGTAAGTTCACAGTAGCATGCGTCGTGATAAGCGTAACTATATCATGGCTGCAGCGCAGCCAACTGCAGAAGTCTGGTTCTGAAACTTCCGGATGGATCTACAATATCAGCCAAAAAGAACGTGAAGTACCATCCACTTAAACAAGTTTTTAAGGTTCAATCCACTTTCACGAAACGTGCTCAAAAAAGCCACCTGGGCCTTCCACCGACTCCACCCATTGATGAGACGCAGAAACGGACTAAGCCAGGAGACGAAGCTTCTTATGTACAAGCAGCTCCTGCGGCCCGTAATCAGCTATTCCTTCCCAGTCTGGTTCTCTATCTCGAAGCCGGCCATGAAAGAACTTCAAATGTTCGAAAGAAAGCTACTAAGGATTTGTACCGGACTACATTTCGACTGGCAGCGAATGAGACATCACAGCAACGAGCGTCTTTACACAGAGGCGAACATCATCCCCCTGGACAGGTACCTGATGCTTCAAGCAAAGAAGCTAGTAGGACTCACCAACAGTCACCCAAATCAACTGATGAGAAGAATGGCCATTCTGCAACGACACCCTGAGCCGAGATATCTCAATACGATGGACGTCTTGGACGACAACATCATCACGGCCAACGGGCAAACAGTTTCGTTCTACGCTGACACAGGGTCAGCATATCACCGAGGCTAAATGCCAACCAATCCCCCCACAGCTGGACAACCGGGATGGAACACCCCGAGGACAATAAAGTCAACCGACTTTTAGAATTAATTTTTTGACGTGTATTTTATATTTTATAATCCTTTAAAATTAAGACAAAGTATAAGATTAGGCCCCCTATGTGCCAATAAATGTATAATATCGTCGTATCTAAATATGTAGTTATAATAAGTCAAACTGTAGATATTATTTTGATCAATAAATATATACATATTATATTATATTATATTATATTACTATATCATGGCATTGGCTACAGAGCACAAGAGGTCGCAAGTAGGTTTGACAGTAGGACCGTCTACAGAGTAACCAAAGAGCTCACAGGTGTCCACAGCTTTAATTAAACGGTATTCCCACAGGGCTCTAACCAACAGCATTCACCCTGCACCTATTTATTGAGAGAGCTTGGGAAACACTGAGTTTTCCTAAAGAGTGGAAAAAAGGAATGATTGCTTAGTTCCCAAAAAGCTTACGCAGTGCGTAAAATCGTCCTGAAGTGAATGCAAAATCGCTTCGAAGACACTCTCTACGCCGAACAAGCAGAATTTCTAACTGGATGTTCCTGTGTGATTGTTCAACACCAAACGGGTCAACATCGAACATATAATGCGCTAAATATCGATTAAAACTTCACCTGGTTTTCCATCCACTTCGAAAAGGCGTTCGACACTGTCAATTAAGAATTTATATAGCTTGCTTCGCACAGGATGGGCATCCCAGATAAACTGATTGCTATTATCAAGGCTTCATAATTATGAATCTAAATATCACGTCATGCATAAAGGAAGTTTGCCAGAGGAGTTTGAAATCCGAAGTGGGCGTGGGGTTGGGCAAGGGTGTATACTGTCACCATTACTGTTCCTTTTCGTGATTAGTGATTGTCGACTGGACATGGAGGAATTCATTGAACTCTGCAATCACACATCAAATATCGGGACTAAACGTTTGACACTGACGTAGAATCAAGGATCTCTATCAAATGATAAAAAGGCTAGAGAGAGAAGCTTAAATCATTGGGGGTAAGGATCAATACGGCAAAAACAAAAAGGATCAGCTTTGCAACTTCTTCATCGATCAAATTTCGATCGATTTCTGGTCGACTAATAAAGATGGCAGACAATTTTTTAATATTTCTACTGATAGAACAACCGAACTGGATATAATCAAAGCTAAATCGGGAAAGCAAAGCCTGAGTTCGGAATGCTGTTCAAATTATGGAAAAACAACTACAAAAGACCAAGAATCCGTGCTTTTGTTTATAATAATTTAAACTATATGCCTGTAAGACCTCAGGTCTTTTTTAGTTAGAAGGAATAGAAGGAAAGAAAAGATTGGAACAGTGGATTGGAACAGTGGATTGAGAATTAGATGTGTATTATCTCATGAAATTCCATGGGAAGCATCCAGTTGAAACTGGTGAATATAGAAAAGAATGCTACTTAGACTGGGGCTCGAACCCACACTTCCAGGTTAGCAGTCAAACACTATATCCACTGTGTCATTGCAACCCGCACCGCTAACAGAAGAAAGCTTCAAACGTTCGTGAATAGATGCCTGCGACACATCTTGAAGATTTTCTGGCACAAGAATATCTTCAATAATTAACTTCATGCTAGAACAGCTCAGGAAACGATTGACTTTATCGAAAGAAGACGTAAGAGTGGCAGTGGATTAGGCATATGCTTCGAAAAGGTAAGAAGTGCGTTACTAGTCAAGCGATGCAATGGAACCCTCTCATGCAGAAAGGCAGATGAGTGGGCCGGCCTAAACGTACTTGGCGAAGAATGACCGAAGAGGAATCAGAACAAGTGGGAACGAGGTGTAGTCAGCTGAGATACATCTCCAGAAACCTTAGGGTATATGTATAAAGGTTTAATCAAGACAAGCAAAATTGACATAAAATGGAAAAATATATATATGGTGAAGCTGTAGAGTGATTCTCCATTAAATTTCAAGACTCATGTCATTAAAAAAGTTATAGTGAAACAAATTTATCGAAGTTCTGTTTTTATCCGTAAAAACAGTCTGCCATATCAAATTTCTAAGAAAAAAGACACCAATATTTTTAATAAGTCCAGCAAATGTGATAGATATACAATCTACCAGTAAATACCAAAGGTCTTTGTCTTTGAAGACAATCAAAATAGTTTTAGAAAAAAAAAACTCTTTGTCAATATTACGCAATTTCTTAGATATTCATCTGTTCCTTGATTGGGGTTAACTAATGCAGTCAATCTCCACCTAACCACATTACGAAATTTTCTTCATCTTATTCATTCCTTCAGCGGGAGACCACAATATGTGCTTATGAAGAAAACAACAACAAAAACAACAAAAACAAAATAGTATCTAACTATCCATGAAAAGCAAATAACACTGTGAACAGAAAAAAAAAACACCGAATTACAAAAATAACTTCGTTTGACTTGATTAACTCGCTTAGCTTCCTGCCACATTACACCGCATCGAACTGATGTTTTGTTAATCCAAGGTAAGCCTTGGCATAGTTTGTATATGTATGTACGACTAGAAACATGGAGTTAAACAAGACGGGATAAAAGTATTTTTTAGTATCTTCCTGCGGTCAGGCAAAAAAAAACACAAAACCGCAAATCAACCGAACAATTGTTGCACCGCTTGAGGTCGCTTATTTAAACTTCTTTTATTTTTATTATTATTTTGTTGCAGGCTACCTCATTCAAGACATGCTCGTACAGTACACACTTATCTACTGCAACATGGAAAAATTTAACTCACTCTTCAATAAAAAAAAAAAAAAAATTAAATAAATATCCACCATCGGTTGTGTTGGCAAATATAAAATCTGCAACAAAAGTGCCCAAATGACAGTAACAAAGTTTTTCTGACCCCCACTAGTGGTTCTATGGTAACGGCCGGCTCAGTGATGGACTATGTGAATGTGCGCGTTCGCGTTTTTGCAGGGATAGCCGATGGCGACTTACAGTTAAATGGTAAAGTGAATTAAAATTGGTGCTACATAGCACGTATTTAAGAGCTCTGAGCAACCAATTGCAAACAATTTATTGCCTATGACCACCTGCTGTTGTAACGAGGTTTAGTTAAACAAAAAAAGGAATGGTAATTTTTTATCAGAAAAGAAGGGAGCCACGAATATTGTGTTATTCAAATTCGAGTATGAATTTGCTACTGCTTTGTATTATTACGCTTTTATTTGAGTATAGAGAAGTTAAGTTAATAGTTGTGTGTTGTGATATAACTTTTATATCACAAACATAATGGTTAGGTTAAAAAGGGTGATGAAGCGGCAAGCCGAATCATCTCATTTGGATCTCAGTGGATCCATTGTGCTACCCGGGAGTTGACTTGGGTAGGAGAAAGGATGGGTGAGGTGAGGACATGGTGGGTATCAGGTAGGGGTTATTGTGGAAGGAGCCTCCCTGAACCATCCTGAAATCTGAATAAATTTCATGATGTTTGCAGGTGGCAAAATAGAGACGCTATCTAAATCGTCGAAGAAGTGTTCTCCAAGAGTTGCTCTTCTGTTTCTAGCTAGGCTGGGGCATTCGTAAAGAAAGTGGTATGAGCCCTCCACCGCCTCCTCGTCTTGGCACCCTCTACATAGGTCAGATTAGCTGAAGTGGGTTCCCATGGAGTTGTGACCCGTGAGTATAGCAACTAAAAGGGATAATTGGGGCATGCTTAGATTAAGTAAATAGTCTGTCTTGTTCTTAGAGAGTAACGGCCACAAAGTCCTTGAAACTCGACAGGACTTCAGTTTGATCACCGGTCGTTACGTTAGTAGCTTTTAAGAAACTATGGTGAATTCTACATTTTCTTTGTTCAAGAGGCATAAGTACCCAGGGTATGACTTGGCTCGGTTCAAGTGTTGCAACGTTTTTGGCCAAAAAAAATTACAAACATAATACTACCTACTTTCATTTTCGACCATGTTTTTGTTAAACTGTTTTAAACTTTGTTCAGTGAGAAAAGTCAGATCATGAGAGCAGATGAAAAGAGTGATTTTTCTCAAACCTAAAATGTGTAAGGCGAGAACATGGTCACAATCCGCAACAAAGGCAAATTCAATAACATAAAGCTGACCTGCGTTCATGAAGCGAGGTGATTCGCATTCGGCCAAAGAAGTATTCTATACGATCTCCTGGAGACGTGACATGAAGTATGAAGATTATTCCTTGCAACTACAACAGCAAGACTCGGAAAGGAGGGCATTGTTTGATAGTGGGAGGATACAGCGTGACGTTCGGCCGACGTTGCGACACTTCATAACCTCAAGCTCCTTTTTCCCACACCTCAATTTACACAAAGGAACTTGGCGGTCCCGTGATCAATGAATAAATAACCAAATTGACCATACCACCAAAGATTCGGACCACTAACTAGTAGAAGCTTGAGTACGTATGCGGATTTTCATGACGCCAAAACAACGAGCAGATTGTCGCGAGGCTAATAGGGCCCATACACCACACATGTCTGCATGGGCAAATACAAGAATGCACAATTACGCTTCAACCATACACTAGTCATGCAAATTGTACAATTTTAAGTCGTTTGTTCATCGCTGAGTAGACAACTTCTCAATATGCTAAGCTCTCTCTCTCTTTCTCTCTACTTGTGTGCTTATCAGAATCAATCGCTTAACTGAGCAAATGTAGCACACACACCACACATGCTTACATGCACAAACAAGAAAATAACAAAAATATTGAAATCATTCATGCCGCATGCGCAATCACACAATCAAAACCATACACTCGCAGTTTGCATGTGCAATCACTGTATTGCGCATGCAAGCATGTGTGGTGTATGCGCCCTATAAGACCCCAAGAGATCGTTCGAACTTTTACTGACCACGTTACTTCTCAGCAAGTCCATCACTAATCCGCATCAAGTGTACAGGTCCAGTAGAAAAAATTAAACGACATCAGAAGTGCTGCCACTGATGTGCTAGGTTCCATTATCTCTAAGCGGCCACAACAGATCTCCGGGTTTGATGAAAAGGGCCGGTTGGCACATCAAAGAGGTCTACTAGGCAATGCTGCAGACCACAATAAGAGCTGTTGATAGAGCACCACGGGATCTCTACGGGCTAAACATAAAGAAGGAACACCAACTTCTCAGGAAGAAAACGATATAATCACCAAAATTGGGTGCTTGAAACTTTAGAGGGCTGAAGCAGCAGGTGTGATGTTCAAAAATTATATCCAGTGGTAAAATGATCTTCCTAAGACTAAAATGCCAAATAAAGCCTGCTGCGAGATGAATGTGGAAAAATTGGACCTAGAAATACAATCAGTGATGAGAATCTGGAAAGAACACTTCTCTTGTCTTGACTGCTTAGCGCCGAAAAAAGCCAAGATACTGCTGGCTTAATTTCGTTCTACCAGATTTCCAAATCTTAGTCGTACAGGGCTATTGGTGCTTATGGCCTGTCGGCCCAACTATTCAAAGCAGTGGAAGATGAATTCGTAAGCAGCACACACCAACTTATCTGCAAAACTTGGTCGGATGAGAGTACGTCCGACGAATGGAACCTTGCCCCATGTGCCCCATGCAACCTATTTAGCACCGTTCTCAAATCATATGAACGCAATGCACCAGTCAGCCACAACAGCCAAATTAATTAAAAGATCGTTCAACTACTTGATTGTGCAGATAAAATTAAATTTTTTGAAAGAATGAAACGAGATGCGGCTGGAGTATTTGCCAGTATTTTATCTGAGGTGGGTAAAATGGTATTGGTGGTTAGCGAGAACAAGACGAAGTATATACTAAGTTGTCATCTGGATGGAATCTCAACATCGTCAACTGGGGCAAGTGCTCACAAAATACAGACAAAATTTAGAAGTAGTCAAGGTCATTGTCCACAAAATAGAAAACGAAGAATTACTCTTGACAAACCGCTGTTTCTTTGGGCTAAGAAGGCATTTCTAGGTAGTAAGGCCCTCCCTTAGAGAACTCTCAGAAAACCGATGATCCGACGAAAATCAGCCAGGATACTTTCGGAGGAAAATTCTTCGCGTGAATTTTTATCAAGCTTAGTTAAGGGTAAGTGTGTATCGAAGAAGTTTGCGGAGGAGAATATTCAACGGCAAGGTTTACGGACGTCGACCTGGCCAAACCGCTGAAAGAACAGTGGCTGAAATAATTGGGACACATGGAGCGTATGAACACCAATGCAATTTCCTTGGAGTCTTTAAATCTAACTCCTATGGTGTACGCAGAAGAGAAATAACCTATAAAAGGCGGTGCGCACAAGTGGAGAACGACCTCAACTTACTTGGCTTGCAATACAAGAAACTGCTTGCTAGAGACATCAGAGCGGGCTGGAACGGCTTTTTGGTTTAGGCCCTATATTACATACTGAGCTGTGAGCCCCACATAAAGTTGAATAAGTAACTCTTGCAGACCAATTTCCTTGCCTTATATGGCAATGTCGTAGCGAAGGTATTCGAAAAACTGCTCCTCAAAAGGATTAGCAAACAAAAAGTAGAAGGAAGACTTATCCTAAATTAGGTACCACAAGGAAGTGCCCTAGGACCAACCTTATGTATTATTATATTATGTACTAGGGATATTCCAGTGAAAAGCAATGCTATAGTGACCAACTTATACTAAAGATAGTCTGGTATTGCTGCCTTAAAACGAAGGCTTCAGAAAGATTGCAAACTGCAGTCGATGAAGTGTGAGACAGCGGCGCGGTGTATCAATTTTTATGAAACAAACAAAAACCTTAACAATGTCACAATTTTTATAAACAATAAAGCCGTTTTTTTACGCCAATACTCCCCAATACCTTGGAATGACTCTGAATGCAATATGCAAAGCTAAAATGGAAAGAACTAAGAACTGAACTTCAAATGTTCAAGTTACTAAGAGAGATTTCTGACCGTACGTATAGTTTCCAAATATAAAAGAGCGAGCTGGTTGCGCGTATGAAAACCAACTATGGGTCTCTACAAAGAAAACAAATGCTGAACACATCCAAAAATTACAAAACAAAGTCCTTCGTGAGAAAATAAATGTTCCTTGGTAAATATGGTAAAATGGTTAAACAACACGCTGTATCACATAAATCAGCGACTACAAAGTCATACCAATTCGAAATAAAGACTGTCTTGAATATCTGTAAAATATTCCGAATAAACAAGTCTCATAAGCTGATGCATGGTGTCTAAAAGCTATGGTAGAGTGTGTTGGATATTTACGAACAACAACATAGCCTTATTCTACTTTGTTCTTATCAACATTATCGTTTTATATAGTTTCTTATCAATCACTTACACATATAATTTATGTTCAATATTTTTTCATTCCTATCAAATAAATCTTAGATACATAACGTATTTTATTTGCTCTTTGATTTAAAGCTTCCATAGAATCATTAGTATATATATATATAGGTTATGGGCCCAGGATTTAAGGAAATAACAAAGGTCAAGTAAATAATAAAGAAATTGAATAAGAGATGGCAGACACACGTTTAGGTGGTGTAATCAAACAACTGAATAATGAAAATTACCAGCTATGGAAATACAAAGTTGAAATGTTGTTTACTCGAGATGGATTATGGTATACAATTAGAGATGAGGTTCTAGATCAACCAACCAATGTATGGAAGAAACATGATGATCAAGCTCGTGCAACCATTGGAATGCTCATCGAAGATAATCAAATCCTACACATACGCAATGCAATATCGGCGAAAGAGGCTTGGGCTGCACTTAAAAACTACCACGAAAAGTCAACATTAACAAGTAAAGTATTCATATTGAAGAAAATTTGTTCAATGAAATATTCTCATGATGGTGACTTAGTAGCAAAGCTTACATCACTTGGTGAAGAACTAATGGACAACCTTGTTGTTGCAATGCTTCTTTGTAGCCTCCCAAATTCCTACAACAGCCTTATTACTGCCTTATAAAGTAGACGAGAAAGATTTAACACTAATTCTAGTTACAGGCAAGCTAATTGATGAATTTAAACGTCGTAAAAATAAGAAGCCTGTTGACTGTTCAAAAGATACTGCCATGAAAGCTGCACAAAATAAATACATAAAGAAGAAATTCTGTATCTTCTGCAAAAAGTCAAATCATGAAAACCCGGAATGTCGAAAATTTTTAAAATGGAAAGAGAAGAAAAATCAAGAGAACAACAATACTGCAAACCAAATTAGTAAAGTTCCTCTTCATGATTCAACCGAATTTTGCTTCAATGTGCCAAGAAAAACTGAAACTAATTCCTGGATTATAGACTTATGACCGATCGTTTTTTAATCACATTGATACATCAAATAAAAGTAATGTTCGACTGGCAGATGGAAAACTGGTTAAGGTCGAAGGAAACGGATCTGGAACAATTGAATGCATCAACAGCAATGGAGAAGCCGTCAAAATACCAGTCAATGACGTCCTTTACGTACCATCACTCGATTGTAGTCTTTTGTCAGTCAAGATACTTGATAATAAAGGTTTTAAGGTATGTTTTGAGAAAAATAAGTGTAACATTAAATTTAAAGAAGTAATTGTGGCTATTGGATGTTGCCAATCTGGACTATATACTTTGTCAAGCAATCATCAAGCATTAGCAAGTGTCGATGCAGAGGGCCACAATGATAATTGCATACATTCATGGCACAAACGCTTTGGTCACAGGGATCCGAAGTCAATCGAAAAACTAGTGCCAGCTGAACTTGCATACGGCATAAAAATTAAGAAATGTGGCATTGAAGAAGTTTGCGAAACGTGTATTCAGGGCAAGATGGTTCGAACACAATTTCCAAAACACTCACAAAGTCAAACTAAATCAAAATTGGACTTGATTCATACAGATGTTTGTGGGCCTATGCAAACTCTGACTCCTAGCGAGGAAAGATATATTTTGACAGTAACGGAAACAGTAATGTGAAACAACAAAATTTATAAAGGAATTTATAGAAGAAATGAAAACTAAATTCAACAAGAAACCAAAAATTATCAGATCTGACCGTGGAGGGGAGTATATAAATAACGAAATGATAAGTTATTAGAAGCAAGAAGGAATCAAAATTCAATATACTGCACCACATCCTCCACTACAAAACGGAATTGCAAAAAGGAAAAATAGGACCCTCATGGAAATGACATCTTGCATGCTTTCGGGAGCAAAATTACCAAATACTTACTGGGGCGAAGCAATTATGAATGCAACTTATCTTTAGAGTGTTGCAAATTTAAAACTTCCCCCAACGCTATTTTAAAATACAAATAAAATCATTTGTCCTATATTGGCCCTGATTTGCCAGTGGTTTGGGACTTTTGTGCGGTAAGGGTCCTTCACTAACTAAATGGAACCGAATATTACCAAGTGTCTTCTGAAATTTTCCACCAATAGCGCAAAAAATCCGTCCACCCGAAGTTCAAAAATTATTTAACATTTCTATAGCAAAACCTCAACAATAGTGTCGTCCGATGATACACGAAGTTGTAGTTAATTTATTTTAAATGTATGTATACCTTTATTAGTATCCGTATTCTTTTAGTTTCATGTATTTCCACTTACCTGAAAAAAAAGTGTTTATTAGTATTTTTGAATATACATATATACAAAGGTAACTTAGTAAAAGGATTAAATAGTAGTGAAATAGGTAGGTAGTTCTGTAAATGAAGTTGCATTATATCGATAAAATCTTGAAAAGGTCATGGTTTTGTTTTAATTTATAGCTTTGTTCATCATTCTCTTTAGAAAGTAAATACCTACTTACATAGATTGTCCAATACGGCGAAAACACCTTTCTTAACATTTGAATCAGTACAAAAATTAGGGCTGGCCACGAGACGAGACTCGGGGAGACTTTTGTAAGTCTCGTCTCGGTCTCGTTAAAATCGAAAATTTTCAGTCTCGTCTCGGTCTCGTATATATTTAAGTCTCGTCTGGGTCTCGTCTCCGAAAAATAGGATTTCCGGACAAACTATTAATTATTGGAACGAAATATTTTCGATTATCGTTTGAATATGTGCAGAAGAAAATCAACACTTAAATGAAATTGGATTTTTTAATTTATTAGGCTCTCTGTAAATTTCGGTCCAAATATGCAGTCGGTCTCGTCTCGGTTGTTTAAAAGGCAGTCTCGTCTCGGTCTCGTCATGCGAGACCGAGACCGAGACTTTTCTCGTCTCATGGCCAGCCCTAACAAAAATGTCAGTCTTCGCATCCCCATCATAGACATTTCTCATACACTTCAAGGACATTAATTAAAACTTACACGCTATCGTGATGCGTCTTCATTTAATCAAGTCCTATTCCAAAACCAACTTAATTATTATGTCGTTACGTTTAAATCGTTTCTCGTGAGCTAACCGAATATTCAAAGGAAATTCAAATTAAATTTTTAGCTACTTAACTTTGTAGCACCAAAACCAAAGTGCTCTCTAGTTCCTCTTGTTACTTTTACTGAAAGAAAAAAACACACCTAACCTACCCTTCAGCTTTTTATTCCTCATTTTTAAACAAAAATCCAATTAAAATGACCCACTGACAAAATTACACACAAACACACTTCATGATAGCTTGCCACCCATTTATTTCTTTCTCTCAATCTTCAAAAAACCCGCGCAATCTTTCACACTTCTAAAACATAAATCATTCTGTTTCAACCGTGCGTCACATAATTGCCCAAACGCCTGAGAACCTTTTTTGTTCCAAAATCTAAGCAATACAAAAAAAAAAGAGGAAAAACATCCTCACTTCTCAATCCTTAATCGTAGAAGAAAAAGCTCCTGCCAAAAATACAACAACAGAAATCCAAACCGAAGTTTTCTGTTCTAAACCTATGGAACTTTTGTTGGATTTTCCATTTCATCGCCGCCGCCAACTCATAAATCTCAGCAATAAATCATCGTGAATTGAAGGGAAAATCTTTTTTTTTTTGTTTTTGTTAATACAATGATGACTACGAGCGACGACGACGGGCGCCCACCGAAGGACGACCATGGCTCTTATATAGTAGAAACATCCATCAAAAGGTTTGACGAAAAATAACACAGTCCTGCGATTTCTATAAAAAAAAAGGATAGGTAGGTATACAATTTTTTTTTTCGACAACTCTCTCAGTTTCAGATGAGTAGAGTATAAGTTCTTACATAATATCAGCAATATGAATGTTGGTTTCAGTGTGTGTGCCAATTAAATGCTATAAATGGCAACCATGTTAAACCAGCAAGCATGACAAATAAATCGAATATTATTTTGCAAGGGCCGTACTACTTATCCATAAAGGGGATCAGTGTTGCCGAAAGTACTCCCATGGGAGTATTGTACTCCTATCAACACCTCCGTACTCCTCCTTTCACATTTGTACTCCTATTTTTTGAAAAGACATAAAATATCTTACACTTGCAGAAAAGTGTAATGTCAACCTAAATAAATTTAATTCACATTAAATTTAAAGCCAATTTGGCAGCACTTTTATCTTCAAAACTGTCGTCTAAAAGGGAATTTCCCTCTTTCTTGTTTTTTTTTTTGTTTTTCGTTGGCTTCGTGCAATTTTAATCTGTCAGTTCAGTGTTTCTATTTATTGTGTTGTTACCTGAGATTGTGGTTTGGTGGTGCTGTTTTTTTGTTTGAAATATTATGTGAAGTTCAATAAAATGAAAACGTTTGTTAAATAAATGCTTAAAATATTATTATTCTTGTAAGAATAATTCAAAATAAACTTGTGTTATAGATATTTGGTGAAATTGGAATTAATTGAGGCGGTAAAGACAAAAAAGTTGTGAATGTGTCTTGTGCTGCTGAAGGTCCTAAAAAAAATGAGTCTGATGCTGTTCCTATAAATTTAGCACAAAAACCACCTGCCAACCCCAACGATATTGAGTTTTCAAATGCTGAACAACCGGCCAAACCAAAATCGGTAAAGGCAGACAAAGTTCCTGTCGCCAATGTCAATGTGTCTTCTGTTGCTGGTACGAAGACAAGTTAGCCTGCTGCTGGTTCTGCAAATTTGGTGGAAGAATCACTTGAATCGCCTGCCGAAGGAACCAACGATGTTGAGATTTTTAATTCTGATGAAGATAATACACTTACCACATCTTCAAATAAAAGCAAGAATCGCACGCGAATGTTTCGTCAAGGATGGTTGAGTAATTTTGCTTTTCTTAAGGAAATCGACAAAAAACCATTCTGTACATATTGTAAAATGAAACTTACAAACAACAAACAGCATATAGAAAGACATGATAAATCAAAAATTCACCAAAAAATACTCAAATCGCTTAAACAACAACCAAAAATAAATATAGTAAATTCAGAATCAACCAAAAAAAAATGAAAAGCTTAAAACATCGGAACTAAAAATAATAATGTTCATTTTGCAGTATAACCTAGCCATGTCCTTAATTGAACATTTAATTGCATTAATAAAAAGTATTGATGGTGAAACTATAAAAGATATAAAGCTTGGGAGAACAAAACTCAAAGAAACAATAACGTCAAGTTTGTTAGAAGAGGCAAATCGTGATATAGTTAATGTTTTAAAAAAACAAAAGTTTTCTGTGATAATTGATGAGACTACAGATGTCAGTTCCTCAAAGTGCTTATGTGTCGTGGTAAGGTATTTTGATTTCAAGTATGGTAAAGTTAGAGATCGATTTCTTTCCTTGATTGAGCTGTTTGAGTTTGACGCTAAATCTATTTTTAACGTAATATTTAAGTGCTTTAACGATCTGTCAATACCGTTTAAAAATTGTGTTGGTTTTGGCTCGGACAATGCTGCTGTGATGGTTGGCAAAAAAGTGGAGTTCGATCTCTTTTTTTAAAGGAAAATCCAAATATGTTAACTTTAGGGTGTATGTGCCATTCGTTACATCTCTGTTCCTCCGCCGCAGCTAAAAAAATGCCACAGAATATTGAGGTTTTTCTAAGAAACATCTATGTTTATTTTTCACATAGCCCAAAGAAGCAAATCCAATTTAAAGAGTTTCAAGAATATTTTAACGTTGAAAAACATAAGATTTTAAAAACTTCTTTTACTAGGTGGCTAGCTCTTGAACAGGTTGTGGCAAGAACACTAGAACAGTGGCCTGCATTATTACATTATTTTTTGGAGAATTCTTATGAATCTTCTGACAGCAACTTAGATCTTGTTCACAAGATTCAAGAAGAGCTAAATGATACCACAAAGTTATATTTATTATTTCTAGCCTATGTCCTTCAATTAACCAAACAACTTAACTTAGAATTTCAATCTCAGTCCGTCCGGATTCATAAATTTTTGCCATACGTAAAAACTTTCTACAAAACTATTTTACAAAATTTTATCAAATCGGAGTTTTTAAGTGACGAGTTTCTCTCTAATCCGAATTTTTCTGACAATTATTTAAAAAATATTGACTCTTTATATATTGGGGCTAAGGCTGAACTTTTTATTAAACTAAACAAATTCCCAATAAATGAAGTAATTGAATTTAAAGGTGTTTGTCGAGAATATTATAAGACGCTGTGTGCGCAAATTTCACAGCGAATCGATTTTGATGACGAAGTTTTGGAATCTATACAAGGCATTGAACCTTTAAATTTAGCAGAAAGTGCAACTACAATAATTTCTTCCATGCCTGATTTGATTGATGAAAATGAAATTGAAAACCTTGACATGGAGTGGCGAACACTTCTTAACCAAACCATGGTTTCTAATTCTTTAGAAATAGAAGAATTTTGGTCAGAAATATTTTTCTAAAAAAATGCCCTTAATGAAACACTTTTCCCTCTGACAAAGAATTTTGTAAGTGCTTTGTTAAGTCTTCCACACAGCAGCGCAGCGGCAGAAAGAGTTTTTTCCCAGCTGTTTCTCATTAAAGATAAAAAACGGAACATATTGGAAGTTAATACATTAAATGCAATTATGAGTTGCAAGGAATTATTAAATGGAGTTGATTGCTGTAAATGGACTCCTTCAAAGCAACTTTTAAAATCGTATACAAAATAATGTTTGTTTCTTTTTTATGTTTGTTACACTTACCAAATAATATGAATCAAAATACTTTGCTTTATTTAATAATTTAATAATTTATTTATTTATGTTTTTTTTTTTTTTGACTAGATTTATTTTTGTAATTTGTTTTTAAAATAAAGTTATAAAGTCTTTGAAGACTAAAAAAATGTCTGTAATACTATTTTTTTCCAAAATACTCCCCATTTTTGGCTGCCGTACTACCTTCTAATATTTTCCTCCGGCAACACTGAAGGGGATCATCAAAAAACAACACCCTTCAAGTCAAGCTCAATTTCAGAGAAAATTTAAAAACTGTAGTGTGAGAAATAATACGCTGTTCACATATCAGGTATAAGTTGAAATGTGAAGTGAGTTTCCAGCCTCTCTGAGAATTTCTAAATAAGACAAACTTTTCAATTAGAGCAGTTTTAGCGTTATTTAATAAATATTTCAAATTTAATTCGGCTAAAACGGTTTCTAACCTATGTAATTTTTTTTTACTTTTAAAAAAGATTCTGTAAAGCTTCTTTTTAAATTTACTTGAGAATTTAAAGAAGTTCCTACTTCGATTAATTTGCACTTAACTGATTGCAACTTAAATAAAGAATCGTATTTAGATGATGAACATCTTAAAGGGAACTTTTAGAACTCAAGAACATAGTTCAGATATATAATCTTGTCAATTAAAAACATGATAGAAGGCGTTGTCACTCACAACCTTCAAAACGGTAAATTTTATCCTACAATGGAAGGTTTATTGAATGTTATGATAAATTTTAATCAGGGGCCTATTTTAGCGCTACTACATCAAGTACAATGTAGCATTTTGACTGTTGTATTACATCAGTTTTGTTTCATAGGTACGTTCGATTTTTAGTTGATCAGTGTAGATACGGAGAATCTACTGGAATTACTGGAAAAATGTATGATTTTGTCTCATATCTTTTTGTGCTACATTGATGTAATACAAATAACTGTCAATTATGCTACATTCATACAATATAAATTTTTGATGTAGAAGCGCAAAGCAAAACAGTTTTCAGTTTTATAAATATATATTTTTTAAGGATTTACAATGTTTGTATACAAAAATAAGTAGTTTTAATAAAAACATAAGTTATACATATTATATCGTTTCTTTTTGTATTTTCAATTTACATCGTACTATATTGGTTGTATTCAATTCGATCCGCAAAAAATGCACCCAAGCATTGAACTAAATACTCCAAACAAACTCTTGGCATTCTGAAACGCTCCACAAAATATAGATCTTAAAATTAACACGTTCTTAATATATATTTTGCCTTCTTTGAACTCTTAAGGCAAGACCGCACTCAACTTCAGCGGAACTACACTTCACGACGTGGAAAATTATTATTATTTGTATAAAATTGTATGAACTATTTTGCACTAAGCGGCAACTGAACTTCATACAAATCCGTCTGAAGTGTAGTTCCGCTTCAGTGCAGTTCCGTCGAGTGCGGTCTAACCTTTATATTGAATTCGAAATCATCATCAAAAATATTAAAAATCTCAAAATCCATTATTTTTTATTATTAATTTTCTTTCGTTATTTTGACGTTCATGGATTTTGGGGTTATTTTGTGATAAAAAAAAGTTTTTAGTCACTTCATTCTCAAATATACTGGTATATAAATTATACTGAATTACGAAAAACTATTATCCAATTCAATCATTTTTATTCAAAGCTTTTAATTGCTAACTTATGGTGGATTTACATGTATTTGCGTCTGCATAATGCAGAAAAGTAGAACAGGACAGATGCATACAAAAAATTCGAGCGAGTGAAAGAGAACCATTAAGAAGATGAACATGTTCGTCTTCATTTCTGCATTATGGCACTTTCCTATAATGCAGAAACGATGTTCTTCTGCATTTTGATTTTTTCTCTCTATCTAACAATTATACATTTTGTATTTGGCATCTCCTTTTTTTTGCAGAAACCAAATGCAGATACTACATGTATCCACCATTAAAGACGAAAGACGAAACAACCAAAAAAACGAATGGTGTAATCGGGGTCTAGGTCTACACCATCCAGCTACATCATACAACTCTTCCAGTGGGATATGTGAAACAGAAAAATGTAGCTGGTGTAGTTGTTGTATGATGTAGTTGATGTAACTGATGTAGTAGCGCTGAAATAGTCCCCAGATTAATAATCTTGTTTATTGTTTAGATATAAATTAATTTAATTATCTGCTAACCTACATTATCTGCAAGTTCTGTCTTTGTCCAGAGTAAACCTTAGAGAACCTTTAAAGAAGCTCTAGTTTCGTTTAAGTTGTTTGCTAATAATAAATGCTAAAAATAATTATAAACGTTAAAGAAGTACATAATAGGAAAAGATGTAAGTTTAAATTGTATACATTTTCCAGAAAATGTCTGTGTACACGAGCATGACTGAAAAAATATTAAGTGATTTGTCAGTATAGTAGTTCCAATCCAGCTAAACAGTTACAATTATAAGTGAATACTCTTACCGTACAACCATTAACCATTCTTCATTAACTTCAGGATTATAATTTGTTTTGATCGTCTATGCCCATCAGCTTTTGCAAAGCTGCACGCTTAAGCCTACTATAAAAATCGATTCAAATGGTTTTCTGATCAGATCACTTTAGCTTATACGACCAAAGTTCCCACTGCCCAGCTCATTCGAGTCAATTAGTTATAATATTACAGTTCAGAAAGAAGATTGAAGCTTTCCATGCAGTAGTGGCGGCCACCGAAAGACTAACCCGGTGGCACAACAGGCACTGGCAGTACACTGTTTTGCTATTAGACGAGATTTTTGAGAGAGTGTGTAGCAACTCAGCAAAATTTTTAGACACAAACAATAAATAAACTAATATTATTATGGAGAATTTTGTTATTGTTTTGCGTGTAAAATGTTAGCTAAGTTGTTATACACTCTCTCAACAAAACACGGATATTAATATACATAACATACATACATATATTGGAGCTTAAATTTGTTCTTAAATTTAGATCGATCCTGCTTACTCTCTCATAGGATCATGGATCTCCATCAAATGACAACAAGGGTGGAGAGAGAAGCAGAAATCGTAGGGCTTAAGATCAACTCGGCAAAAACTAAAAGGATCAGCCTTGGAACTTCCTCATCAATCCAAGTAAATATTTCTGGACAACAGGTAGAGATGGTAGAGGATTTCCAATATCTTGGGAGTATTGTCTCTACGGGTGGCGGAACTGAACTGGACGTAAACAGCCGAATCAGAAAAGCTGCACTAGAATGTTTCCGAGAATGTTTCCCTCCTCAAAAAATTGGGAAAGTGCATGGAACTTTTCCGTTCGATTTTCTTATATCAGCTATAGATTGGCGGTAACCAATTTCAACAATTTTCCGCTCGAGAATGTTGATCGCGCTCATTATCGCAAATTCCCTATTGTACACCAGCCTCATAAACTGCAGCCATATTATTAACTTCGAGAATCTACTCTTACAGAAATTTAAATAGGAAGGCGATCTACACTTTCACCTCCAGAGATATCCTTTGACCATTTACTATCATCTCATTGAATTGTTAAGGGAATTTGTGCGGTAAATTTCAGCACGCAGTTTAATCAATGACTTACTGGTCTCAATGTTTGGAAAGAAATTAGTTTTATGCTCAATCATATGCTCAAGACAAAATGCCGGCAATATTTGCTGACAACTTTTGATGCAATACATTACTAAGTCCGTTCTTTAAGTTTCCTCCTTTTTACTTGCGATACACGAAGTAAAGGGCAAGTTTAGGATTCGTGCAAAAAAAAATTCGAGATAAGAATTTTCCCAAACATTACGATGAAAGAGAACGCGAAAAAAAGTGGGTCCCGCAATTCTGTCTGTCTGTCTGTCTGTCCGTCTGTCCGTCTGTCCGTCTGTCCGTCTGTCCGTCTGTCCGTCTGTCCGTCTGTCCGTCTGTCCGTCTGTCTGTCTGTACCTCGACCTGCAGCCTTAACGACTGCAGCGATTTTGATTTTCTTCAAACTGTGGACCTTAGGTTCTTAGGGATTCCCTAAAGGGGAAATTGATTTTGTTTTAGTTCAAAAAATAACGGTACTTACCATACAATCAATATACAAAAGTTTATTTAATTCAAAAACGGCTCTAATGATTTTGAAAAAAAAAAATACGAGCTGCTATAATTAAAAAAAAAATTATCACGGTTATTAACGGTACCTGTTATACAACCGATTTTTTGGTTTTCAAATTTCTTGTTAACTATTACACCGATTTCAATTAACATTTTTATACAAAAGGTCACTTACAATTTTAAAAATTTTGCATATAAAAATTTTCAAAATCATTATTTTCGGATTTTTAAAAAAATATTGAATTTTTTTTTTTTGAAAATTCAATATTTTAAAAACAGCCTCATGAATTTTTTTTTAATTTTGTGAAAATTAGTATTTTATTAAATACTAAAAGTTTTTTTTTGTCATAAATTCATATTTATTAAACAAATTAGATGGCATACTTTTTTTGAGCTCTTTCTGTTTTAGCTATTAAAATAACTAATTTATATAATAATTCATAGTAATCATTTATATTTTAATTTGTGTTTAAAACTTTTTTTTAATGATATCATAATGTTATGGAACCAATAAATATGTACATTGTCTATTCAAAGCTACGTTCAAATTGTTAGCTACGAGAGCAAGTTTGTGAGTTGGGAAAAACTTGTTTCAAAAGTTGGACACACTTTACTGATGCGCCACCTAATATTCGGGGCCTATCAATATTTTGTATCAAGTCTGAACCAGCTTTGCAGAAAATTTGATAAAAAGCTTGCAGTCACGAATCACGATACCAACAAATAATAATTCTATAAGACATTTACAGAGGGTTGTTAAAGAAGAAATTAAAAAAAAAATTTAGAAACAGTTTCGTGTTACGGAGAATGGAAAATTCCTGAATAAAAGGCGATAAGGCGTAAAATAAAATCGGATCATTCATGGACTCATTCTTCCATTAACAAATCAATCCGCACTGTTTAAATACCATACATAGGTAGGTATCAAGTTGGAAAAACTAACTTTGTTGACAGAATGATTGTATGTTCTGATTTTAGGGGGGATGAGAGGCTGACTAAAAAACAGACAAATCGATAACCACAAAAAAGAGTGTACCATTATACTTTATGCCTTTTTATAACAAAAACGTGCCCAAAATCTATTTTCAAAAACTTCAGCCCCTATAAACTATAGAGGGAAAGATCACCACAACTATTATAGGACTTTGGCTGCTACACTAAACATTAAACACACATAGAGACACAATTTGAGTACTCAAAACAGCATTTGTCGTGTCAATATTTGCAATGCAAAGAACAAACTGCAGTTTGTCAGCACTTCTTTTATTTCACAGAGTTCAACCATCATAGTATATCCATAAATTCGCAAGCCTTAACGCCTAAGCCACAACTAACACTAGAACTATACCATCACCCACCCTCTTGTCCAGTAGCGGATCTACGATTTGGCTGTAGGGGGGCTTGGAAATCCAGTTTGAGACAAAAATTAAATCTCACTGGCAAAACCTTATTGTGTTTCTGCAGTATGAGCCCTCTGGAGATCTTATTATCTTGAACTACTTAAATAAACTACCAGTTTTGTGAGAAATGTTACTCGGATTCAGAATACAATATTTTGCTAATTGAAAAATAAAATTTCAAAACTTCAAGACTTTTAGTCGCATGCGGCCTAATTATGCGAGCTGCATACACTTTATATTCCTGCTCAAAAAATATGTAGATACATTTTTCAAGTCACTCTAGAGTCTAGAGAGATTGCAAATATTCATTTGCATCTGCATGATTTTCTGAGTGCAGAGAGTAAACTCACGCTTTTGGAATCTGACTCCTTGCCTAGATTTCTTGTAGGTTATTGCTTAGTCCAAAAATATTTTGTATGTTTAATTGACTTTGACCATGGAAATATAAACCCCAAGATTCTCTAATCCCTGGCTGAGGCTGACCGTAAGAAACAATTCCTGTTGTATTAAACAATTACACTTAAATTGACACGTGCGTCGTTTTCTCCAATTCTGCATTTTTTTTTTTGTTAAATAAGCTAAGTTTTTCGGGTAAATTGTTGTTGCATTTGACATGTTAATTGTTCACCACCGACTCCGGTTTTTCAATTATTTCTTCAAGCTTAAGCCCCAACTTTGGAATTTCACGGTCCCTAGTGTTAAGCCCCAAAAACCCTCTCAAACAAGTTAAGTTATATATATAATTGGTTGTTTAAACCCGACCACGTTTTCTTGTCCAATTCTTTTCAGGCCTTAGTCCCGAGCTGGTTTTTACGTGCCAATTTTCTGGGCTTTGTTTTTAGGGAAAAATTGTCCATTATTCGTAGTCCCGAACTTGATTTATCTCAAATTCCCTCAAGGCTCTAGCCCCAATCAAATTATTTTGGGGCTTAGAAAAAAAAATTACATTACATGTAAATTGTTCAGCCCCAACGTTGTTATTTTGTCTGAATTCCATCAAATTTCATAGCTTTACAATATTTGCGACCAATAAAAAAAACTCTACACGGAATGTTATCTATTGCTTTCTATATTTCAATTAATTTTAAGTTAAGGAATCGGTTGTGGGGGGGCCTTAGCCCCTATAGCCACCCCCTGGAACCGCTACTGCTCTCGTCCGGTTTCGATTTTGTCCTAGTTTTATCGTCCTTATGATCCTGTATTGTTTGTGTTGTGTGTTGTATAGTTGTCCGTTGTCATCGCCCTATGCAACCCTCATTTTTATGCAGTTGTTTAGTTTTTATGGGGTGTTAATGTATTTGTTTGCATTTGGAACAATTTTATTTGTATTGGGAAAAGTTAAACAATGTGTTTAGGATTTAGGAAACAAAAAATAACGAAAGAAAAGTATATATCGGGTAGGTATACCTAGTCTGACTGAACTCATATCCTTTTTTCTAAAAATATTATTTCCTGCCTCTGGACAAGTAGATATATACCTACCACCCAAAACAAAGAAGCAATATTCTTTTTTCTATTTTTTTTTGTGTGTTCTATTTTATTATTTTGCCGACATATTCGTTCAGTGTTTTTGGCGTTTAAAATAAATAGGAAAACTTTTATTTTGGTGCCACCGCCGAATTGAGTATTTTTTTGTGGTTGTTGTTTTTCTTGTCCCTCAAAGTGAACTTTCATTTTAGAAATAACATTTTTAAGCAATGAAGGGTGAATACTATTCATTTTTTGTCGTTAAATTTAACTGGTTTTTGAAATTCTATTTGAAACAAATTAAAATGTTGTGTAGCTATACAGTGAACATTTTAATGGAAAGTTAGAATGTATTTTTTTTTTAACTGCGAAATGGCATGTATAGAAAAATTAAGTTAGAAGGTACCTTCATAGATCAATAGTTAACTTTTATGTACATATATATTTCTGCAACCAGGCTTAGCAATAAAAATAGTTTCTAAAACTTAATACAACATTTTTTTTATTGATGATCTGAAAAACTAATCATTTTGTTGAAACAGAAAACAGAAAAAAAAAATAAAAACTATACATTGCTGCTTTTAGTTTTAGATTTGAAAAAAAAAACTTTTCAGATATGAAATGCAATTAAAATAGCAATACTATTTATATAACCTTGTTTCTTTTGCATATAAATATCAAGGTTCCAATGAATAGGAACCCTTTGAGGGCTTACGCAAGGGGAGGTCAGTTGCCCCACCTAAATGTTTAACGTAGTTTGAAAAAAAATTGATATTTTATTTAAATCCTTTTATTTTTATCAGAATGCATGAGAGCAATATGCAATATTCATAGGTATGCACATTATGTAGGTACCTATATTTTATAATTAATATTGTCAAAGAAAAATTGGCTTTGCAAATAATAAAATTGATCTACAGTTTGCATATCTGTTTTTCCATTTTGTATGGAAATACGACTATATTTGAATGTAACCTTATTATGTAGGGGTATGTCCAAAAGAATATGGCGTCGAACGATCTAGATCTAATGCTCTGTGTTTCCATTGTGCAAGCCATAAGCTCAATTTGGCGGTTAATGACCTGAATGATGTTCCAGAAATTCGAAACACAATAGCAACGATCAAAGATGTCATTTACTTTTACCACAATTCCCTTATAAGGAGAAAGTTTGTCCCAAACATTCCTGCGTTTTGTGAAACCTGATGGTCTGAGAAATGTAAAAGCATTGCCATAGGAACATTTTGGCAGCATCACCATTAGATTGAGGGAGCTTTCTCTTGAAGGAAACTCTACAACAAAAACAAATTGCAATAATTCCAGCCAAATACAATTGTGGTAGTCCACGCAAGTGGTTGTTGGGAATTCAAACATTCATAATTAAATATACTGACGAAGCGAAAGCTATGCAACCTAACTGATGCGAGTGTGTTATCATAAGAAAAAAAAAAACTTTTATGAAATGTCTTTTCCTAATAGCAAAATACTCAGCTTATCTTGAACCAGTTGTAAATGTTCTCCAGTCAAAAAAGCTGAGTATTCACCGGAAAGCGGTAAAGGAAAATGAGATGCAAATTGTAAAAAAAGTCCTTGAAATATTTGCTGAAGACCCACGCTGGTAAGCATTAAAATTAATTAAACACATATCATACATACATACATACGTACATCATTGTCCCCCTTTTCTTAAGAAAGTGTCATATAGGTACAAAAAAGTCACATACAGAAGTTCCTTGAGTTCTTAAAAGTATATTTTATTTTAAAATTAATTAAAATAAACTAATAGTTATTTATTTTTATTTTCCTTTTTATTCATTTATGCTACAAAATTTTGTTCCAGTTTCATATTAACGAAAAAAATAAATAAAATCATCTAAATTGATTTATTGGAAGAGTTTGGACTCCCCTCCCCCCTTGATCAAAATCCTGCGTACGCCCTTGGAACCCTTAACCAGGTTTTTAAATTTTGAATGTGTTTTTAAAAGTCTTTAGTTTTTAGGCCGATAGATGAAATCTTCACAATGCAATAGCTACCTGCAAATAGTTACCTGCCGGAAAAGGCAATTTTATGAAACTTCATTAAAAAAAACTCGAGGAACTTTCACTTGATTACACTATCAGATCTGTGTCGAGTAGTTTTTGTGAGTAGCTATAAGCACCATTTTTATATCATCATTCCGGTATTACGCAAACATAAAAAAAAATATGCTGTCGTAACAGCTAGTGAGAAACAAGAAGGGCCTAGTGACTTGCAACTCTCAACCATTCCTGTGTGCGCATGTCGACAGGAATGCAGGGGACCTAAAATTGTTTTGCTGAATCCGAACTGCTTGACTAGAAGCACTTTTTCTTTCGCGCGAATTTTTAAAAAGTACTTGTAAACGTTTTCAAAAAGCTGTTTTGAAAAGATTTAATTTTGTTTTTAAAGATAGTTCCCAGAACATTTTAAAAAATACTTTACAAAAAATATAAAATTCGAAACAACCTTCTAAAAACGTTTACAAGTTTTTTGTTTAAATTCGCGCTTACTTCTGGCAAAAGAATAATTTGAAACTGACATATGGCCATAATGACTGTTTGATACTTTGTAAAAACGACAAATAGCCAAATGTTGGAATATGGACATTTGACGCTTTCACAATGTGATGTCACATATGACACATGGCCAAATGTCACGGCACCATAACATAGGTGCCTCCCAGATCGGGTTTAATTCCATATTTCAAAATACGGCCATATGACACATGGCCAAATGTCACGGCACCATAACATAGGTGCCTCCCAGATCGGGTTTAATTCCATTTTTTTTTTTGGAACTAGCACACGCGGGGGTTAGTTCCCAAAAAAAAGGACTTAAACCCCCAACTGACAGGCACCTATGTTTCAAAGTTTTTGAACTAAACAGTGCTTTGGGATTTAACGCGTGTTCAAGGATTTAACTCCCTTTTTGGGTCCTCTGTTCCGCTCACCTGACTCCGTCGCTCTGCTTACGGTATGCTCAGTCGCCTGGCAAGCGCCTATGCTGTCAGTCGGTCTGCATTCAAAGTTTTTGTACTAAATAGTGATTTGGGTAAAAGTCTTTATGAACTTACCCGCGTGGGTTCTTTTTTGGGAAATTACACCCGCGGGGGGTAGTTCCGTGGGCATTAATGCACTAAACCATATGAAAATAACAACGGTGATTTGTTTTGCAGTTTTTTGAAAAAAAAAGAAAACGAAATAAAGCCAAATTGTCCTTATTTCGTTTTCTGAAGCGAAATAAAGCCAAAACTAAAATTTGGCGTTATTTCCATATTAAGAACGAAATAAGGCCAAATTTTTGATATTTAGCTTCTTTTCGTTGGGCCTTATTTCACGTCACCCAACACAACCGTACTTACAGCGTCATATCTCAAATTCTGGAATCTATAAGTAGTACAACTTATTTAGTTTACACGACTAAAATGGGAATGTAACAATAGCCTTACTGATATTATTACGAACATCAACTAAGAGTACAGTCCCGACATAATTTTCAATAACATGATTTAAACTTGCTGAAAACTAATAACTCTTCGGTGTCCATGATCATGGCCAAGTTGCAGTGAAGACTAGAAGATCGTATGGAAATACTTAAAAATTTTGAAAATAGTACATATTTTACTGCGGAGCCCGCTTACATTTTATTTTACTTTACTTCTTCTGTACCTATTTGAGATCACAAACGATTTTTTGGAGCAAATCTTCTTTTACACTAGTGCTGTTGCCAGAGTCCTGAGAGATCTTGATATACACAAATCCTGTGGTCCGGATATTTTCCCTCCCAATCCTTTAAGAGGTGTTCTTCAACGCTGACTAAACTTCTGCGTAAGCTATTTCATCCGTCCTCCTCTACCGAGTGGAAGGCAAATAGCAATTGTCCAGTATGTCCAATTTCACTTTCGTGCCTTCTTTCCAAACTCATGGAAATCCTGTCAAATCATCAGTTTGAGCAATACCTCGAAGAATAAAAGCTTCTTAATGAACCGCAATATGGCTTTCATATATCAATAGTTTCACTGGTGATCTAATGGATCATCTCGCCGACAATTGGAACAAATTCTTGCGTTTGATAGAGTTTGTCTTACTGAAAGTTCTTTTTTATCGTTGGATGAGAAATTACATTTTGGAAATCTCTATACCAGCTGTTTTGGATGGTTTTAAGTCTAAAATTCACAAAATAAATCTTGGAATGCCACAGGACTCCGTTTGGTCTCCAACTCTCTTCCTTTTGTTTATAAATCATCTTTTGCAATAACTTCAAATGTAATATTTGTTGAATAACTTAGAAGTACTGAGTCGCAAACTTATCACAAAATCAAACAAGCCAATGACGTGATATGAGCGAATATATGAACCTAAGAACATCAATACCTATAAAAAAAGGCAATTTAAAAATAACCCATATTTGTATTTCCATTATTCGTGTTATTTAGTAAAAAACGTGTTATTCATTATTACTAAAACTGGTCTAAAGATGATATGTACAAAGTTTAATCAAAATTGTTAGAGCCGTTTTCAAGAAAACTTGATAAAACCAAAAGAATTGTATGGCAGCTACACGTTCTAAATTTTTTTCCCCTAGGGAATCACATAAAAACTCTTCACACCGAATTTGAAGCAAATCCGTCCAACCGTTTAGGCTCTAGCTTGACATATGTACATCGTGACGCAAGACAAACAGACCGACGCGACGCGACGGACGTCTGACAAAAATCACTTTTTTGGACTTTTCCATCATCGTAATGTTAGTTTTGATTTAAACCTCGAAATTTGTTCTTGACGCAAAACCAATACTTTCCCTATTGAGCAAGTAAAAGGCAAGCGAGTTGAGAAGCGAGTAGCTTGTGTGGGCAGGTTACTATACATTTATAGCCAATGAATATGCACTCGCTTGTGTCACACAGTGTAATATTGTTCCTGGAATGTCTCAAGCACTGAAACAGTTTGGAGTATTCTGCACTCAGAGTTTTCATTCATTTCGCTTATTATGCAAAAAGCTTTTCTTTCGATTTCGATCCATATTGGTTGCAGGGTGGATGAAGTGGTGGGAAAACTCTGCGATCTTATGTGATAGAAAAATGCCGCATAAGCTGAAAGGAAAGCTCTACACGGCAGATGTTCGTCCAGCGGTTACATACGGTTCACAGTGTTGGACAATGAACAAGAAGTAAGAGAGTAAATTGACGGCAGCTGAAATGAAGATGCTTCGCATGACAGCAGGAGTGACAAAGTGCGATCGAATAAGAAGCAAGAGAATCCGAGGAAGCCTACACATCAAAAATACCGTCTTGGACAAAATACAGGATGACCAACTTAGCTGGTACTGTCATGTACAAAGAAGATGCCATGAGAACCCAGTTCAAAAGGCAATAGCACAAGACGTTCCAACACTATCGCGGAAGAAAGGCAGGACCAAAAACTCCTGGATGAAACAAATGCAACGACACCTGCATTTAGTTGGCCTCAGACATGGAACAATCCAAAACCGGGAGGCCTGTCGAC
Source organism: Melangyna quadrimaculata (assembly GCA_949320155.1). NCBI lineage: Eukaryota > Metazoa > Arthropoda > Insecta > Diptera > Syrphidae > Melangyna > Melangyna quadrimaculata. The sequence continues at coordinate 415,511,343 of OX439483.1, forward strand.
GTTTTCTGAGGTCAACCCGGCGAACCCCACAAGTGGAACCTTAGGTGAACCAGTAAAGTGGGAGAGTTGTGGTCCCATCGAAATCATGACAATGAAGAACACGACTGGTTGCAGAAAAAAAGGCATGCTGACAAAAAGCAATTTGAACTATCATGACAGTAAAGGTCAAAGAAATCAGATTTTTCAAAAATAAATAAAACCAATTATCAATGAATTTCAAATGTTCTTCAAGTGCATGAATATACCTACCTAGCTACCTTCTGGTATAGAAGGTTAAATATTTAGACAAATGCCTGTGGCTTTATAACTAGGGTGAAGTGTCTATCACTGGTGTACATGTACATCTACCATGCATTTCCACAAGTCTGTTGCTTCAAAATATCCTGATGCTTTAAAAACACAATCAATGGAATAATATTATCATTTTCAGTTTACATATTCATGTCATTAGCTTAATGGTACCTCAACCTCTATTTTCCCGTCAAACGGTTGCATTATTTGACGTTCACACAACATTATAGACCCTGCCATTAAGCAAGATAGTTTTCACGCCCTAATTTCCAATCAACTATCATTAACTCCTACTCCTACATCATGAGTCCTGTATTCACATGTCTCACCTCAAAACTACACATACATAATTCTCAAAAAAAAAATCTCTCACCTCCCACACTAACTCATATAACATGGCGCTGTACCCAGCGGGAAATATGGTCCCCAATGAATTTTATAGCTGAATTCTTCAATCCATTCACTAGCCAAATAATAAAAGGAAACGTCATGCAATGATTAAGTCAGTGAAGAGTCATGCGAGGTTTCCTCAGTTCATAGATTTGAACCCACTTTTCGCTTTGTGTCTAGAAAACAACAAGACAACAGCAATCATTTCACTAGCCAGATAATAAAAGGAAACGACATGTAATGATTTAGTAAGTGAAGAATCATGCAAGGTTTCCTCAGTTCATAGATTTGAACCCACTTTCTGCTTTGTGTGAAAACAACCCTTTCTTTTGTTGAATTAAAAATTGCTTTTGATATGGAAAATTATAAGATGAAAAAACTGTTGAAAAGTCATGTAGAAGTTCATCAGTTCATCGTCTATGTCCACTCATATGCTTTGTAAAGTGTGCATCGCCATTGTGTGTTTTGATAGAAGTTGATTTTTTTTGTGTTCTCTGTGTTGACATTGTCTACTGACAGTAAATATTATAAGAGGACTTGTGAATTTCTATTAAAATGAGGAAATCTCGGATTGTCTCAAAGTGTTTCAGGTTGTTGGTTAATCACCACTTCGCATATGAAGTGATTAACCAACAACCACTGACCTAGTGATTTCACTTTAATTAAATTTAAAGTTTTAATTCTATATTTTATTTAAATTAACCAATCACAAATTCACAACACATACACAACAGAGTAATGAATTCACTATTTATTTAATTTTCTTCACATTTTTCATATTGAATTAGTTATAATTGCTGAATAAACAACTACCACTAATCTTGTGATTTGATAATTGAATTTTCATTACCATTTTCATCGAAAACATTGAACTGATGAATAAAACACATACATTTATATAGTGAATTCACAGATTATGCAACCATCATGTTTTTCATCATCTGGGTCGGTGAATAAACAACTTCCAACGAAGTAGTGATTTCGTTGGCGAATTTTCATCGGATTTTCAGCATGTGCTTCCCGCCTAGGACATGCCCATGTTAATTTCATCAAAGGAATCAGCTGAAAAGTGGACGGTGCAGCTGCCATTCCTCAAGGAAAAAGCTGATCTTTCCTCAATGAATTTTTCAATTTTTCCCGCTGGGTAATATCTATAATGAACTACCACTTTCACGTCATGATCACTTTGTCAGTCATATTGAAACGAACGATGACGAAAAAGGAATTTTATTATGCATGTGTTTTTTTTTTTTTTGTCTTCTTGTTGTTATTTTGTTCTTGGTCTTCTTGAGGAGCCATCAAAAATTCACGACATCTCTAAGTTCGTGATCCGTAAATATGTAGGTATAGAGGAACTCGTAAATAATAAAAAAATAGAAAAAAAAAAATATTTACGTCAAGGAAAAACTAGACAGGAAAAGGGGGAGCGGAAATATATGATGGAACAGCATCGGTATATCTAATAGATATAATTGATGCATGTCTTGTCTCTTGTCTATCTCATATTTTCAATCTTAGAGATATTATTATGGGCCGTATGGAGGCATAAATATACGTACCTACATAATACGAACCGACACAAACACACATAATGGAGTACGACGTTATACCTATATACCTAGGTAGTGTCAGTGTCAGATACTTTTTGATGGAGAGGTTTCACGATTTATTTTTTCTTCCATAAACCATCGAACTAGGAGTGAATGGAAACATGTTAAGGTAAACGCTATATAAAAACTTTAGAGAACGTGTTGCAAGCGTGTTTCTCTCTTACAGGGTGGATCAAGTGAAGGTATATTGGAACGTTTCAATTTTGTTGACGTATTTTTTATCATAATTATGGGAAAATGTAAAAAAAAAACGGGTTTCATTGCTTTTTCTAAGCTTTGTGGCACAATTAAGGCATGTCTGGCAACCTTCAACAGGATTCCTGTAAGCGCATGAAAAAAAGGAAAATGATTGAAAAGGAAAAACCGAAACACATTGGTTTTTTAATTCTTAATATTAAAAAATGAAATTCATTTTAGTGAAACATTCGTATGGTGCCGCTTAATAATGAACTTCCGTACATAATTGACAGCAGTAAAGCATCTTTGCCAGCTTTTTAAACAGCTTAAGGGGGGATAAAGGGACACACTTACAAAATATAAGAAAATGGAAGAGATAGCTGAATGTGTTTTTTAACATTCAGTTTTTAATGCAGTCAATTGGGAATTAAAAGTAGCCAATCTGTGCGTTTTTAAGAGAGGATTAAGGTATAGGACTAAATTAACGTCAAATTTTTTGGACTTAAACCAGCGTCAGAAAAAATTAATTCTCAATTCGATTTGTATTTGTAATTAAAACTACGTATACGCCACAGTGCCCAACGGTGAAATTACATATATTACAAGTTTTTGTTAAATAACTCGTTTACTTTCAACGTTTTACTAAAAATGCGACAAAAGTTGTTTAAAATTTAATTATCTACAACTTTGGTGTTTTAAACTTTTTGTATAAGATGGATAGTTTTTCATATAATTTGGAAATTGTGATTGTGATCGGCTATTTTTAGGTTATCCGCGATAAAAGTTATTTTTGTATAAAGTGTGTTTTTCAATCATTAAGGGGACCGCAAGGAATTTAAATACAAATTTTCGACCTCCCATCTCTTTGACTTTGGACGCCATCTTGAATTTAAAGCAAGTTGGTTTTTGTTAAACAAATCATTCATGAATTAGTTTTTTGGCGTGCAAAATTGCTAGTTTTCGACTTAAGTCTGAAAATCAAATTATCTGAACTTAAACTACAACTCTTTTCCGCAGCACCAGAATTTTTTTTTTTATTTCTTAATTTTTTTTTCCAATTTTTAATCAGGATTATTCTTTTACACGTTTATGTGCGTGTGGAGAAGAGTTTTATTTTTAATAGAATAATTTTATTGTTTTTTTTAATAGGATAAAAATCTTAAGCAGTTGAGAGACTTGTGAGAATTTAACGGAAATTCAGTATCTGCATGATAATAATTTTGATGATGACAATGCCCTTATGCAATCAACTTCTGACACACATACCACTTTAAACAAAAATTACGAAGAAAGTGCAGGGCCTGACACACATACCGCTTTTAACAAAATTTACGAAGAAAGTGCAGGCCCACCATCAAAATAAAAAAGTCAACCTATTTCATGAATGATTTATTTAAAAATAAAAGATGGCTGCCAAAGCTAAAGAGATAGGTGGTCGAAAATTTTTATTTAGACTCCTTTAAAGGGACCCTTTAATGATTGAAACAAAAACTACCTTTTTTTTTTTTTTTTTTATATTGAGCGCGTGCAAAAGGGGTTGTGACTACCCTTAAGATGATATACACAGCACGAGCGATTAGGTAGATTGGAGGGGATTTAAAAGGAGATACCGATGCACATTGGTTTTGAACGTCTGTAGATCACAATGGGAGGGGAAAATTGAGCTGGGTAGAGCATTCCACATTCGAGTAGTGCGACTAAAGAAAGAATCTCTGTACTTAACAGTACGTCCGAAATTGGGCTCAAGGGTAAACTGATGGGCATTCCTAGAAGCGCGAGTATTACGGTTGAATTGTTTAAGGGGAGGAATGCAACTGGCTATTTCACTAGAGCATTGTTTATGGAAATAACGGTAAAATAACGAAAGACATGAAACATTTCGACGGTGCTCAAGAGATGAGAATGTTTCCGTTATAGTTCTTTCACCTATCATTTTAAGAGCTCTCTTTTCAATTCTATCCAATAAACTCAAGTGGGTTATTGGAGCACCTGCCCAAATGTGAGAGTTATACTCAAGTTTTGGACGAATAAAGGCTTTGTAGATCACAGCCAGATCAGAAGGGGAGAAAAATTTCTTGCATCGACGGAGAAAACCTAAACACTTAGCAGCATTTTTGGCGATGTCGAATATGTGGTCGTTCCATAAAAGGTGGTCTGTGACACACATACCGAGGACTGAAAGCTTTTCGGATTCCTCAATGCAAGTGCCACTCATGGATAGTGGCATGGGGGGTGGGTTTCGTTTTAACGACAGTAGACAGCATTGAGTTTTTGAAGCATTAAATTCTACACGATTTTTTATTCCCCAATGGACAATGCTGTCGAGATCAGAATTTAGTGAGCTTATCATACACTGCCGTTCAAGTTCCACATCCGAAGGACATGGATGAGAATCTGTAAACGAATATGAGAAGCTGAGGGTACTGTCGTCAGCGAAACAATTTAATGGATTAGAAGTTTCAGATAAAAGATCGTTTATGAATATAAGGAAGAGAGTCGGAGACAGAACGGAGCCCTGGGGCACACCAGCATTTATTTTGTGAATTTCAGACTTGAAACCATACAATACAACTTGAATTGAACGGTCCGAAAGGTAATTTCTAATCCAACGAAGAAGAGATTCATCGATACCAAATGCACGCATTTTGGATAAGAGAGCTTGATGCCAAACTCTATCAAATGCTTTAGAAATATCAAGCGCAATAATCTTACTTTCTCCAAAACGATGTAAAGATTTGTGCCACTGTTCGGTGAGATATACCATCAGATCACCAGTGGACCTATTGCTACGAAAGCCGTACTGCCGGTCATTAAGAAGCTTTCGTTCTTCGAGATATTTCTTTAGCTGAAAATTAATCAGCGTTTCCATGACCTTGGAAAGAAGGGACGTAAGCGCAATTGGCCGATAGTTGGAGGGGGAAGAAGACACGCCTTTTTTAGGGACAGGCTGGACAAATGCTGTTTTCCATCCACTCGGAAAGAGACCAGTAGAGTAGGACAGATGGAAAAGCTTACGCAGTGGTTTTGCCAGCGTTGAAGAACACCTCTTCAGAACAATGGGAGGGATACTATCCGGGCCAGCGGATTTGTGTATATCGAGATCTTTCAGAACTCTGGCAACTGCACGAGTGCGGAAGAAGATTTGTCCCATAGAATCATTTGCGCTCTCAAGTACAGGAGGAGTCATAACACTTTCAGGCAGCGACGAATTAACAGCAAACTGTGCTGCAAGCAAATTGGCTCTATCGATTGAGCTGACAAAAGGAGTATCGTTGAAGACGAGCGTTGGAACCGAGGACGAGGTGGTGTTTCGTATGTTTTTTACAAATGACCAAAAATTTTTACTACCTTTGGGACATTGTAGAATTTTGTGCCGTAATTTTTGATCATGTAAAAATTTGGTTCGTCGAATATGAACGTTACAGGTCTTTCTAGCTTGTTGAAACTTTTTCCGGTTTTCCTCTGTAGGGTTGGCTTTATAACTTCGGAAGCTTACTTCTCTAACCCTAATAACCTCTTTACAGCTCGAATCAAACCATGAGTTTTCTTTGCGTTTGATAGGTTTCACCCTATTCGGGATAAAATTTGTCATTCCACAAAGAATTAAGTTTGTAATCATATCTGCACTTGAATCTACGTCACTATCGAGGAAGCATAGTGACCAGTTAAAGTTCCTGAAGAAAACATTGAGACCGTCCCAGTTGGCTTTCTCATACTGCCAAACGGTTCCCTTGGGAATTTTTTCTTTAACTGTGTTTTGGTGGCACGAGAAATTCGCAGATATGACACAATGGTCTGATGTGCCTAGGGGCGATAATATACTTATAGTGTATTTATCAGGGTCAGAGGTAAGAAACAAATCTAGAGTGTTGGCGGATTGACCTGCAACGTCAGGAATCCGAGTAGGCTCGTCGACCAGCTGAGTTAGGTTGTTTATCTCAACAAAAATCTCGACAGACATATTCCTTCGGGTGTTGTCTGACCCGAATAACGTAGCCACGAAGAATTATGTACATTGAAATCGCCCGTAACAACGATTTCACTGTGCGGAAAATGGGAAATAATTCTCTGGATGGAGTCGGATAGTGCATCGAATTCGTTGGAAGTCGAATTACTATCCAAACTAGGACTACGATAAATAAAACAAGTATGGATGATGCGCTTATGGATGGTGAATTTAAACCACATGAAATTAAAGTTCGTATTCAAACATGAACCATATTGTGGTTGAAGCTGATAAGCTACATCACTGCGAACATACACGGCGAGACCATGATGTGGAAAAAATAGAGGCACTAAGCTATAACCATGTAGGCTGAATTCCGAGTGATCGGTATTTTCCCCTACCTGGGTTTCACTTAGTGCCAAAACAGCTGGCCTGTTTTTCACAGTATGGACATATGCAGCACAAAAATTCTGCCTCAGTCCCCGAATGTTGCTGTAGTCAACCCTAAATTCACCCACCATTACAATAAACAGACATAAAAAACCAAATCAGACAGTTATCTATGCTGATATTAAATTTTGGCCCCAAATGACTTCACAGTACAATACTACTAGTGTTATGCCTAAAAAAGCAGTGTACTGATCCGCCCCTGGATACACAAAATCAATAACAGCAATTTATCTGATATGCTTCGGCTTAGTCCATCATAAGAATTGCATGTAATGATACATACATATACTACATATAATAACTAAGCCAAAGCACTGTGAGTGAAGTGGAAAGGAGGGATTAGGAATTACCGCTGTACTATGCCTGTTTGTGGTTTGAGCATCATAAACGTCGCTACACGGGTGCACTTTTATTGTTGTTTTTATGCACTGCCACTTGCACTTGCACTTTTTTTTTTTTTTTTTTTTTTTTTTTTTATTTGTAACTTGTTTAAGTATGAATGTCTATTGATTCTTTTGATTTGCGCGGCGCGATTTGTGTTGATTTTGTATTTCTAATTTTTTTATTTATTATATTTTAGAGGGCAATGGATATTTTATTTATTTATTTTTTTTATAATAAGCGGCAATAGGAGGAAAAAAAAAAACAGAATATTGCAATTGATTGGTTATTGACTAGGAAGTTCACAACGTAATTCACACTCCTACACACGTCCACTCACGGTGGGTTGCAGATCGGTTTGTATAAAGAAAAAAACCCGATTTCCGGATTATATGGAAAACTATCAATCTTACAAAAAAAATTATTAACACCAAGGTTGTAGATAATTAAATTCTGAAAAACTTTTCTCAAGGGCATTTTTAATAAAAAGTTGAAAATAAACGAGATATTTAACGAAAACCTATTTTCCGAGAATTCAAAATGGCGGCCAATGCAAACAAGCTGTGGTGGTCAAAATTCATACTGAAACCACTTTATAAACCCTCTTAATGTCAAATTATATTCCGACTGGACTATTATAACAAGATGAAATTTGATGGACATGTTAAGAATTGTACCTACAATCATATGCCAAAGTTCCCAAAATATCCCAGCTGGGGTTACACACCATTCTTGGAAAAAAAACATTATCTAGGTTTGTTGGGTTTTATCTATACCTGAACAACTAATAGCATACTAGAAGGTGATGTGTTTCAAAATGGAACAGTTTCGTCAAAGGGGAGTAAATTCTACGAGGGGGATTCTACGTCTATATATACTAATCTCGGAGATTTTTGTTAATGCCAACGAATTTTTATACATCCTTTAGGATTTTTTTTCTTTTTGTTTCAAAAACGTTTTCTGACTTCGATAAACAAAATGCAGATAATTTCTATATATAGAAAAAAAGCTACTTTTTATAATTTTTTCGAAAAACAAAAAAATTGTTTAGGAGGGGTATCAATGCCCCCCTGTTTAGGTGGAAAGAGAAATTTTCTTTGAAAGATAAAAAAATAAGGTTAAACTTCTGTTTTATCTTTCTAAATCCCTTCCTTTTTTATATTTTTAAGTAATTTTCTTGTGATAAACAGTTTTTGAAAAATTAAGTTTCAAACTCAAATTTTTTTTTTTTCAAAAATGTTATTTATTTAACTATTTACATTTGTTTTCAAATCCAATGCTTGTATCAATTTTAAGTCCAGGAATGCAATTAACTCAATGGATCTATGATTTTTAAATTTCAAGAAATTAAAATAAAAATGAACCAACTTTCTCATAAAACTATGAAGAATCCGGCTAAACGATCATTTCAGCAAGAAGGTTTCTACATTTTTTAATATCTTGAAAAGTAAAATTTCTAAAACCATCTAGCAAGTTCTAATTTTTTGACTGATAAGTTAGTAACATTTTGAAAAAAAAAATTTGAATTTCGTTTTCAAAATTTTGAGTTTGAAAATAAATTTTTCAAAACCCATTCATTAAAATTTAAAAATAAAATAAAAGCACAAAAAAGATATAACAGGGCATTGTAAATGTTAGCGTTTTTTTTATTATTTTTTGTTTTCTATGTTAAGATATTAATTTTAGACAATTTGCTTACTGCCTTAACAAGGGGGTATGGACCGTTTACATTTTTTCGCCTTGACCAAACATTCACGATCTAGCTTTTTGTCGCCCTGTATAGGTACTAAATGGCAAGTTATGGATTCATTAAAGAAAATTAAACTCGAGATAATATTTTTCCCTATTATAACGATGATAGAAAACGCGAAAAAAGATGGTCTTGCAATTTGCTCTGTCAGAGAACCTATTTTTTGATTTTCAAATTCCTTGTTAAGGGCTTCACCGACTTTGACTAATTACAATTACATATTTTCTAAAAAAAATGATAAAACAAATTTAGCTATTATGGATTCTGTTGTTATTGGTAAGTAGGATAAGAGGATAACTTTATTTTTTTTTTTATTTTGATATATTTCTTGAATGGGGCAGATTTTATATTTTTCCAAATCAAGTAACTTTTAGGACTTAGTAAAAAATCGTGTTATTTTGTTTAGTAAGGGAAATTTTACACTTCTGAGTATTTTACTGAGTAATGAAACTATGCTATAAATTTACCTGGAAGTATTCTAAGTAAAAATCAATCAAACACCATTGTGAATGTATTCAATCTGATTAAATATTCTCACATAAGTTAGAACCTCCTATAGTCCCTACCATGTATCCTACTAAGCTATTGAAATGCAAAACATTTCAATCTGTAGCTACTTTTCATGGAAATGGAAAAATTTAACAGAAACCTCCATTCGATATAAATTTCCTTAGAATAGGTTTATAGGATTTATATAAAAGAAATAAATCATAAATCCTCCATAATGAAGTTATTAAAATATCAATTGAAAAATTCATCATTTTCATTCCACTTGATATCCTTTTGATTCTACCTAGTTCTCGTCGATATTTTATAAGAAAATTGGTTCACTATATTTATAAAGGTAAATACATAGTATAGGTTAGGAGTTAGGTATAGGTAGTTGTTGTGTTGCGCTGTGTACCTATATAGAATTTCAATTGCAAACACAGAACATTAGAATCGTCGCTGCATCTCCTTAACCTATAAATTTAAAAAATCTAGAACGTAAAGGACAACAACGCATTGCAGAGTGAATGAATCTAAATGTAAAGGTGAATGTAGGTAGGTGTATAAGTCTCTTCGTTTGAGAATATATTTTTACATATAGATCCTTAAACCTCGATTTCAATTTGGATTTCTTTTTTCAGGTTTTTCTGCGTCGTCGTCGGCGTCATCGTTCGTGTCAACCGCCACCACACACACACACCAACAAAATATATCTACAGTTAAAGAATACAAAGGCAAAAATGCCAAGCAAATAATAACAACGATTTGCACAGACCTTTATTTATATACCTATTTTTTTTTTTTTATATTTTTCAATCTAAAAAATAATAATGTCATGGGCGTTGTGGTGTGGTTCAAAATAACTAGGTAGGTATACGAATTCCTTCCAATTTTATATCCATTTCTCTTCGTTTGAATCATTTTTTAACCTTTCACCTGACTTTTGGAGGAGATACTTATTTCGTCCTGTATTCAATGGATGTATATATCTATACCAACTTACCAACCTATCTATGAGTGAGTAGAGTAGTTCTATAGGTATAATAATAGGTAGGAATGGTTTATAGAAAATGATAGTGTATAGATAGAAAAATAATATAACCAAGTCAGAAACCTAATTATTGTGAGATTTTAAAATGTCAAATAGTCATTTTCCTCATCCTCCATCATTTATTATAATGATTCCGTTAGACACGAAGTAGGTAGGTGTATCTGTCCTGTAGCGTGGCAGCAGTTTGCTGTCATCAGTTCATCGGAGCTACAAACTTTACCTATTGATTCGCAAGGTATGCGCAAATTGAGTACTTGTTTAGTGGAAACGGAATATTGTGAGGCAAAATGCGCGAGTGAACATCATGGAGTTATCATGATGGAGAATCCTTTCTACTTACATAGCGTTTTCTGTCTCTTTTTGTTGTATTTATACCTACTACGTCACTGACATAGTTTACGGCGATGCAATAGTACCTAGGTACTGATGGTATAAAGTAATATTTATGTTTTGACTGGTGTAGGTGGATGGAATGTAGTTTACTTCCTATAGAGAAGTTTTTTTTATTTATCATTTCATCTTACCATCAATTCATAATCATCATCATCAACGTCATTCTCATCATCATCAGCATCAGAATGCCAGAATGAAAGTTTGAAGTGCCACTGAGCGAGGAGAATGCTCCCGACACAAATCAATCACCTTTCACCTTTGACATAATTTCCAACTCAAGTTGGGAAAGAGATTATTTTTTTTTTATTTTCAATATTAGGAGAGGTGAAGCGTAAAAGTGTAAGTGCGGTTGGTTTTATTTTTGAAATTTAAACAAAATTATTAATTGGTAAATGATTGTTTTATCAGAAGAGTGGAATAAAAGCAAACATTTATAATAAATATTTGACCAAAATATTAATATTAAAGGAAAGCACTAATTCTGAAGCTGTACAGCAAAAGAATCTTGGCAAAGTTTGGACAAAGTTTTAGAACAACTGTACGATTCAACAACCTCTGCAATTACATATGGAAACAAACTTTCCGAACAATTTCGAATTGAAATAGGACTGTCAGAAGGCTGCAGCTTGAGTCCTCTGTTGTTCGCCCTGTTTATAGATGACATAGAAGATGTGTTGCAAGGAGGAGCCCGCATTTCAGCTGATCTTCTAATCAAAGTCTTAATGTTCGCTGATGACATCGTTGTCTTGGCTGAGTCGCCTGGAAGTATCCAATTGATGATCAATAGATTGTTCGAGTACTGCAACAAATGGAGGCTCCAGGTAAATCTCGCCAAGTCAAAAGTAATGATATTTCGGAACGGTGGAGGTCGCAACTGTCGCAATGAAACCTGAAAATTTGGAGACCAAAATATTGAGGTAGTTAAGGAATATAATTATCTCGGAGTAAAGATCTCCAGAAACTTAAACCTGAAGAACCATATGGTAGACAAACTAGCAAAGTCCAAAAGTGCCCTAAACGCAACTTGGAAGAGTGTCATGCAGTGCAAGGATGTTGAATACGAAGCCAAATATCGCATTTTCAAAACAACAGCGAAAGCAATCATGTGTTATGCAGCTCAAGTTTGGGGACACAAGCAGTTCGAAGAAGTGGAGCAGCTTTTGAGATATTTCTTAAAACGAACCTTGAGGCTACCAAATAGTACGGCTAACCACATTCTTATGCTAGAGACGGGTCTTTCTCCTTTGTTCACATCAACACTCAAAATGCAGATTGATAACATACTCAGAACGATCGAAATGGAGGATAGTCGTCTACCAAAAAAAAATAACCATGCTGCTGATACGAAAGAGAATTCATGGTTCGAATCTTGGAGAAACTTAGCCGAGTTCTGTGGACTCCAAGTTTCACTTCAAGTTGATAGGATGGACACGTGGAAAAGCGAACTTTATCGTTTAATAAGTTTGGTAGACGAAAGGAAAAGAGAAGATTATGTTGAGAAAGCCAGAAGCTCGACTTATAGGTGTATATATGCGCAACTTAACTACAACTTGGCAGCTAACAATTAATTCAGGGTGGTGTACCCAACCGACCTCATGACACTCATTTTAAAAGCACGAGGACTCCCTGAACTGCATGTCGCATAGAAGTGATTTACGAGAAACGTGTGAGCTATGTAATCTTGGAGAGAAAGAGGACGTTTTTCACTTTTTGGGCAGATGTAGAAACGAGAAGAAGTACCTTTGGAAAGAATTACCTAAGCAAAGCTGAAACAGTTGATATTCTTAACGGAGTAACTGACTGGGATGTGTTGTACCAATATACTAGAATAGCTCTTAGCTACAGAAAACGAATTTTTGATGAACGAACAAGAATAATACAAAGCAAAATAGCAATTTAAAGCATAATATTAGCCCGTTTTCAAGATATTGAATTTTCAAAAAAAAAATATTTTTTTAAAAATCCAAAAATTATTTTTTCGAAAATGTTTATATGCAAAATTGTTAAAACTGTAAGCGAACCTTTGTATAAAAATTTTGGTTGAAATCGGTGTAGTAGTTAAAGAGAAATTTGAAAACCAAAAAATCGGTTGTATGACAGGTACCGTTAGTAACTGTTATAAATTTTTTTTTTTCTACCAAAATATTTAGTTTAGTAATTTTAGTACCGCGTAATTTTTTTTGTTGTTGAAAATCGTTAGAGCCGTTTTTGAAATAAATCAATTTTTGTATATTGGCTGTATGATAGGTACCGTAAGCTTTGAGCTAAAAAAAATTCAATCTTCCCTCTAGGGAATCACATAAGAACCTTAAGTCCAAATTTTGAAGGAAATCGCTTCAACCGTTTAGGCTGCAGGTCGAGGAACACACAGACGGACAGACGGACAGACAGAATTGCGAGACCCACTTTTTTTGCGTTCTCTATCATCGTAATGTTACCGAAAATTATCATCGCGATTTTTTTTTTTTTTGTACGAGTCCTAAACTTGCCCTATACTATGTATATCGCAAGTAAAAAAGACAAAGTTAAATATAAACAGTTTGAACAAAAGAAGTATTTAATCTTATCGAAAAATAATTCTAAGTATGGTGAATAAATTCAACCTTTTTGCAGTGCAAAATTCAAGAAGAATTATTATTTTTATTTTATTTTTTAAGCCCACCCACTTGATTTCAAAATCAGTTTACACAGCTCACATACCTGAAATACCAAATGCCGAACAAAAAAACATCCCTTTGAAAGTCGCAAGTCAGTGTGTGGCATGTGTTTTAAACGACAACAATGGGAAAGCACAGTGGGTCAACTCTTAAGAAATTTTTGGAAAAAAATTAAAAGAATTAAAAGAATTGTAAAACTGTAGTAGGTAGGTAGGTACTTTTTTAGTATTTCTTTAATATCTTGAACAGTTTTAATTTGTTTACAGCTGCAGTATATATTCCTGTTTTATAACCCAATAATAATGCATAACAAAGTAAGAGTAATTTAATTATTAATTCAATGTTAAAACTCCTATCCAACTTGAACGTTCAAAGATGTATTTTACTAAAAACAAAAACATGAAACACAAATATCATGATGTGGGCGTTTTGTGGGCGTTTAATTAAGCTAAATTAGTGTTAGTCCTTTAAAAGTGTTACTTCTCAAAAAAAAAATTATCAAAGAATAATCAATAATTCAGGTATACTTAGATGTTGAGCTTCTAGCAAGAAAGACAAAAATAATTTTGAAAATTCTGCAGAAATAGGTATGTGAAATATCAGTTTGACTTATTTCCAATTTTTAGACTCTTTTGGACCACTATACTCGTTCAACGACGTCGATATACATCAACTCGTAGCTAAAGTCTTTTTTTCGTAGCCTGTAAATAAATCCCCAACCCCAATTCACTTTTACATTACCTTCTGTTCCCTGTGTTCCATAGCCATAGCTTTTCAAGAGAGAAAAAGGTGTGTCTGTGTACTGTCAACGACTATTGTCATTGTGTGGCGATGTCGACCATGTGCATTGTTGAACACCTGGCTGGTAGAACGGAATTACATCACCTTAAGTGGCCACTTGACAGTAAATTCGAAACCCAGTATCTGTTCTCGTTTTCTACTACTTTATGTTCTGTTCCCTGTCGATGAGGTGGCTTGGGGTGGCTTCGGCTTGCCTGTTTCGCATGCTACAAAAATATTCGCAAGGGCTGAAATTTTTTATAAAGAAGATATTGCACTCTGGGGCGTTGCCGTTTAACGCTCTGGCTCTTAACTTTTCCAGACAAGTTCGTTCGTTCATCAGACTTTTTAAGTAGGTATGTGATGTATTCAACCCCTGAGCACAACGATATGGTGTCCTTTTTTGTAAAGTGCATTTAAAAAGTAAACACTTCGACATATAACTATTTACACAATTTTGTTTATGTCAAACTCTTTAATTCCACTTGACGATATTTTCAAGTGCACATCATCATAATATTACGCACTTTTTAAACAATTTTTTTTTTCCTTTTTTGTTTGTTGGTTGTATAATCTGTGTTTGTGTATTGCTTTTCCAGTTGTGCAGTTAATAATTGGCCCCATGGTTCTGTTGAGATGATTTTTTGTATTTACCTACTAATTTAATTTTTTTTAATAATTTCAAATGAAAAGTTATTGGGATGCAAAAGGTAGTGTCTAGATGCTGTGAAGGGTGTAGAACAGTGGGTATTTTATTTTTATTATTTAATTAGTCATTGAAAATAGTATTTTGAATAATTATTTTCTACGAGATGATATTTGATTTCTCGAACAAATATGAATCTATGAAAACAAAATTGAAACATTAGGTGTGTTTTTATTGGGAATCAGTGGTGGGACTTTTACAAAAAGGGCCACAAATAACATATTGATACAATTATTAAAAATAGATGGACAAACTGTCTCATACAAGTAAAAATAAAAAAATCGCTGGCAAAACTCTCCTTTAAAAATTTTCTGGACTGGTTTACAAAATTTTTCTTCTATTATTTGAAGAATTGTTTCAAAGATAATTTTGTTGAAAATCTGCAATAGTTTAGCGATTTATGCTCAACTGACTTTTTTGAATCTTTAAATTGAAATTAATACGTTAAATATTAATTATTAATACGTTTCCACAGTGCTATATCCTGAACTTTTCGTAAAAGACACTTGACCATAATTTATCTGGCATCCACTTTCGTCTCAAACACCAAACAAAATAAACAAAACAGACAGGCGTCCATTTATCTAATACTGCCAGCTTGAGTTTTGGAATTCTAGTTTGGAAATGTTAATTTGTCGTCTCTAAATTGTTGGTCTGTATGAAATTTGAAGGAACCCTACAAAAAATTGGAAATTAGGGTCAAAAACAAAAATAATTTGGAGATTTGTATGGGTTGGTTTGAAGTTGATGTTTAGAATACAGGATTTGAATAAGAAGTGATCTCATTTTTAAAGTTGGGATTTTTCTGAGAAGTCAGAAGCTTGTGAGATAGAGCTGCAGATTTTTGAGGTTCGGGTTTATCTTTCTCATTATTATTATTTTGTGAGACACAGAAATCCTTTTCTATAGACATCTTTTTGAAGATATCTGCAATAAATCTGAATACATGTTTTTTTTTAAAATTATATCTTGCTTAATTTTTGTGGTCAAATCAACATTTTTTTTTTTTTTAAGATGATACATTTCAAGAAATGTCCCAGCCTTTTGTGAAGCGAGTAGGGCTTACATCTCAACTATGGTTTTTGTTTAAATTTTGCAAGAGATTTGTGGGGCCACTCTTTGGTCCTTACAACTCAATATTCATTGTGGTCTTCCAACAGAGCTGTAGGGGATTCCAACAGAGCTTTGGGGCCTCCAATAGAACTGTAGAGGCCTCCAGTAATAGGGTCCTTCAATTAATGTGTTAGGCCTGCCAAATGAGCTATAGGGCGTCGGACAGAGCTGAATAGCTTCCATGGCTTTAGAGGCCTTCAACAGAGCTCTAAAATCTTTCAAGAAAGGTGTTGGAGCCGCCTACTGAGTTCTAGGGCCTCTAAAAGAGTTCTAGAGACCTCCAACAGACCTATAGAGTCTTTGAAAAGAAGTTAAGGGGCCTCCACCAGAGCTGTGGAGGCCACCCAAGATCCCTTTGGGACCACAAAAGCTCCATATTTTCTATGGGAACCCTCAAAATACCAATTTTATAAGAAACTTTTCCCCTAAAGAATAAAAATTAGTGCAGTTGCTTTAATGTACTTTTTGTTCACCCAGGAGCCATTATAGAAAGAAATTCCCAGAAATATGTATCGACCTTAGCCTTTGTTTTTGTTATTTCTCATTTGGTAGTATTGTACACCTTTCAGCCGAAAAAAGTCACAAAAGAAAGACATGCAAGGATAAGTAAACACTAGAGAAGGAGTTTGTTCGTTGACTACAGTCAAAATAAAATCTCGTCGTTTCCGACACATGCAGTAGAGATGTTCTCATTGGCGTTTATTTTGGAAATTTTGTTGAAATTTTTCAATTCTAAAATGTGCGAGGGACAATTGTGATAGCAGGGTTATACAAAAATGCAGATAAATCGAACAACGAGTGCAAAAAAATTCACTTTCTTTTTTGTTTAATGACTGTTCAGAGGAACAGCTTTTAATTTATGAAAAAAGGGAGTTCCATGAGATCTCAAAAACATATAAACTGGCCGACCGAAATAAAAGATCGATTTGCCTTTCCAATGGAAATTTACAACTATACCTAAACTACTTAATGAACACATGCATTAAGAGTCAATTCAACTATCAATCGTACTGACATTTAAAGGAAAACAAACAATATTCAATTCGAGACTCGAATAAATGTCAAAAATCCATGCACAGCTGGATTCTACCTTAGCTTCTTATCGGGCGTAGAGCTTCTTATCGGGCGTAGAGCTACTGTATTGTATTGTACTATGGATAGCTTTTCCAAAAAAAACACACATTTTGATCTCTGACTTGATGATATCGTAAATCAAAATACAATAGGTCATCTTAATACAGTCGCTGATAGACTCCGGTTAACATCATCTTCGCAAACATATCGTCACAGTTTTCAGCTTTATATTTTTATTGTGGCCAGGAACTTATTTTATATGTTGGCCTTGGTCTTCTAACCCATGCTGCGCACCTTGAGGAGTTCATTCAAAAGACTGCTTCGCGATATCATTGTTTAATTTTCTCAGTATGTACCTAATCCATTGTCATTTGCGCTTTTGACTTTTCCTACGCTACAATTCCTGATCCTGGTTAGAAATAATTTGTGGTTTTTAGAATCATCAGAATGTGATGTAGAAACTTATTCACAGAAGCCTTCAATTTTCTCAAGATGGTAGCGAAGACTTTCCAAGTTTCGCAAGCGTAACAGCACGGACTTGACATTGGATTCGAAGAATCTCATTTTAGTGCTTAGGGAGATTTGAGTAGATTTCTAAATTTAAGACAAAATGTTAAAGGTGTGTTCCTATGATCGACACACAGTCGAAGACAGCTTGATACGTGGGTGAAGTTGGCAGGAGAACTTTCACCTAGAGCAAGGGGACCACGCAGTAGTTTGCAGTCTTTTCCATTTTTGGTTTGCATTTATTTTCCCGATTGTCCATTTCATCCAATAGTGTAATCAAGTGAATGTGTAGTTAGCAGGGCAGTATGATATTTTTTTCAAATAACAGACTCTCAAAGTTGGACCCTGCCTATTCTTAAAAAGTAAATTCGGAGCCTTACTACAAATTTCTAGCCTGCTTGGTTCACGAAAAACTTACAGCCTGTGATCTGCTAACTTCACTCGATTACACAAACAATTTGATGAACTTCAAAATTGGGAAAAGAAATGCACAAAAATGCATTACAAAACTGCAAATTACTGCGTTGGTCCCATTACTCTAAGTGAAAGTATACCCCTGCCTACTTCACAGACGCCAGTTTGATGGCTCCAGGTGCGTTGTTGTTTTTTGAAGAGATTTATCGAAGTAGCGATTTCTGCTACAGTAGGAGGCTCGATGCCAATACCCCCACAGAACCTGCGCATCTCGATTACCTGAGGCACTTCAGCACTCTGCCCAGCGGAGTTTTCATTCCGGTTTTACTTAACTAAAATTTATGACAAATTTGGTTTAATTTATTCAATTTGTTCAGTGCTTAACCTTTCAGTGCTGTAAACCTTTCAAATTCGTTGAGTTAACTCGAGTTTAACTTGAATGTGGTCATAAGTTATCCAATTCTTATAATAAACATCTTCACAAAAAGTTTCAAATATTTTGAAAGAAACAAAAACTGAAAAAAAAGAATCAACGTCCGAAAATGCAATTGAACCTTTAGTATATAAAAATGACTATGAAAACACCTCCTATCTCATTAAGCATTCTTCATAAAAATGATACAGATCTGTCACGCAAGCATTTTTTTATATCAATAAATAAAAATTCTATGTCTTATACAAAATTCATTTACATAAAACGGGACCATCAATTTTCAAACAGTAAACATGATTATTTTCAAAAAAAAGCATTCAAAATGTTAAGGTATTTAATTTTATACTTTTATCTACAAACAAGTTGTTTTTAATTAAAATGTATATAATTTTATGTTGCATCTTGCAATTAAGGCGTGATGTTTAAAGATTATCTATAACGATTCACATAAGTTGAACAAAAATCCTGATTAAATTTAATGGTATTCAAAGATATTAGAAAAAAAAGAAAAGACTGAGTCTTTTCACACATCCCAATCCTCATGAATATACATACTCGTACATACCTAGGTAGTTCCTTAAGTGGGCGAGAATTATAGCTATAATTTAATTGAAAATAAAGTTTTAAAAATGCCCACTCACTCTTCTTATATTATTAAGAATACAGAAGTCAGAACTTATAATTATTATTCCAACGCTAGAAATTAGGTTTTTGATTCGATGGTTAGCACCAATATAAAATAAAACGACATGTCACCTGATTATATCTTTAAAATCTTTATTAAGCTACCCATTATTACACATAAAAAGAAATCAGTTTTTTCGATTCGATTAAACATAAGAATTCACCTTCCCACTTCTTTTCCACCACGCATTTAATTATGTTCTTCATGTTCTTCATTACGGAAAACCTTCAAACTTATAGGTTAGGTACTAGAAAAAATCGTGTGGGATAAGAAACAAATTTGAAAATCGTATCTATTCGAAAATCAAATAAGATGATTTTTGTAGGTTATTTTTTAATTGTGACATTTTTTTTTAATTTTTCGAATATTTTAGTTTTTGGATTTTTTTTTTTTAGAATATCTGGGGCGAGGCAAGTACCTACTTCCTCATCTACCTTTAAGCTCACAAAACTAATAAAGATATTTTTCATTGATTAAAACTCTCGTTTCTCGTCGGACGTCAAGATGTCGTCGTCATTTTGATTCAAGACCTATAAAAACTCGAGCTTTTCAATGTAGGGTTTATTCGGATAATGGTGCTTAATGATAATACAATGCATTGTAAAACACCCGGCTGGAAAAATGCCATGTTTTTGTCTAGTTTGGGCAAGGCCCTAGTAAGTTTTCAGTAGGGAAAATTTAGACGAGGAAAACTTGCCAGATACTTGGCAAGCGTTTGCTGGATTTCAGTACACAAAATGTTGGACTGACAAGCAGGAAATCACGCCATCAAGTTATACGTAAGCTAAAGGGCGTATTGTGAGAGTCTATTCGAAAGTCGAATAGACTTAAAGTCTACTATCGATATTGCTATGATTGCTATGAAAAAATATGAATTTTTCTATTTGATAGAAAATTAAATTCTATCAAGAATTTCTGATTGACTTATGTAAGTCGACGAAATTTTTTCGGAGTAGACTCTCACAATAAAGCCCTAACATGTTAGCCTTTGATAAACTAGGTGGTATTCATCAGCAACACGCTCAACAGCTCTAATTCATATCCACATTCGATTGATGGGGTGTTAAAATAACCATTATTCATCTGACTTCACAAAATTGACACCAACCTTTCCCTATCATTCAACTAATCATAAAGCACCAGTATGACATAAACAAAATTAATCTACAAATGTATTTCGTTGGGCGCCATTCTAAAATTTTTCATTTCAATTTATAGACAAAATTATAATGATTTCAAATAATTATCTTCTATTACTAATTGGAACATTTTCGCCTTGTTAGCCTTATATAACATCAAGCAAATACACAACTGACATAAACACACGTTTCACCCCAATTCGACATACGTAATATCAACAGTCAACACCGCACTATCTTTGATCGATTTATATTTGATCGGCCCCAAAAATAAATCCTCGTACTCATCTGATCAAAGTTACACTGTTACACGCCCAATGAGTGTCAGTAATAATGTAGGCAGGTAAGGTAAACACAATGTCCTAAGCATACATGCGATACCTTTACACTTTACCTTCTATTTTATTCGACCCCTATATAATAGGTAAAGGTATATCGTTCTCTCAGCATAAGGTGCATTTATAAAAAAAAAAAAAACAGAGGTGAAAATCTGATTGATAAAAAAGAGAACTTATATCTAATGTCAACACGCAACGGTAAAGGGCTACATAACACGATGATATAACAACTAATTCGACAAAAAAAAGTGTATCGTGTGTATTTTGTGTATACAAAAAAAAAAAAAAAACAGTAAGTCCTATTGACGGTTTTACTACGTCTAATATTTTTTCCCTCTATAGTATATGTATGCATACCTACTTCTACATGTGTGTTGTATTTCTATATCTCTCGTCCATATCGTCGGTTTATAAACAAGCATACATATATCTAACTAAACACATTTAACAAGGCATGGAAAATAGGGTCATGTTTGTCTATCCGATGGAAAAATAAAATAAATCCACCGAATAATGGCCCAACTGTCGATTCCAAATGCTTATGCTGACAACGACGACGGACTACCATCCAGAGAAAGCCAATATAAAGCGACGAACGCCCAAACTGTCCAGAGAGCTAAAGGTTATCACATTCATTTTATCCGAGTGGGTTTTGAGATCGATTTTGAGCTTCTGGCCGTTCGTTGCCTATAACTATGTATACTCCGTATGAACATTAAAGCTGATGCCCAGATGGAACAATGACGCCCATTATATGGCAATTAACTGTGACTTTTTCGAACTTGGGGTGTATTACGGTTGTCACATTCTGAGAGAATTATATTTGAATTGGTCGTTCCTCTTTGCTCTTTCAATATGTGTTGTTAATGCTGGGATGCCTATAATAATAGCTGATTGTGGAAGTTCATTCAGCAGCGTTGCTAGGGATCTGTGCTTCCATAATTTCTGGTAAGTTGATGTTATAGAGGCAATAAAAATAACTGAAGACAGTTTGTCCATAGACAACTCAGAAAATATAATAAATATTTTTTATGTAAAACCCCAAAATAGGGAAATTATAGAATTTACCGCTAAAACTTAGAAGTTTTTGGAACTATTGGTAAAAGCCCGAAATGTTCCGCTTAGGGCTGGCCATGAGGCAAGAAAAGTCTCGGTCTCGGTCTTGCGTGACGAGATTGAGACGAGACTGTATATTTGGAGCGAAATTTACAGAGTCTAATAAATTAGAAAATCCAATATCAGTTAAATATTTATTTTCTTCTGCACATATTCAAACTATAATCGAAAATAATTCGTTCCAATAATCAACAGGTTCAGACTAAGATGAGACTCAAAATTTTCGATTTTACCTAGACCGAGACGAGACTTACAAAAGTCTCGCCAAGTCTCGTCTCGTGACCAGCCCTTGTCCAACTATATATAGACACCTATCTTTAAATACACAAAATATACCAGATTGTTGTTCTTACCCCATGTCATGCTATAAAATGATGACATTTGAAAAATATTTTGCTCCAAAAACTATGCCATTAATATAGCATTTAAAACGCAAACCAATTTTTTTAAATCTTACATGTGGTTTCTGAGATTACCCCGGACAGAGGCGTATACAGCTTTAGTTCTTGGGGGGGTCATGCAAAAAAAAATAACACAAACTAATATTTGTTAAAAGTCAAGTGCCTTATATTTTTTTTTTTTTTTATATTTTACTGTGCGTAGCTATATAAAATAAAAGCGAAAAAATCATAATTAACTATACTAAAGGGTTTTCCAATAGCGACGGATTGATTTTGGCAGCTCGTGGCGGCCATATTGTTTCTTTTACTTTCGGTCAAAATATCGTCTTTTAATCATTCACTACAGACAAATCATCATGGTGAGTTACAGCGTCGAGCAACACGTGCAAATGATGTTTTAGAGCAGTTAGAAGTTTATCCCAATTTTGGTCGAAAAATCATCTTTAGCGATGAGGCCCGTCTTTGGATGAATGGGTACGTGAGTAAGCAAAATTGCCGGACTTGGGACGACACTAATCAACGCGAGATTTACGAGGTGCCAATGCATCCAAATAAAGTAACTGTTTTGTGTGGATTTTGGGTTGGATGCCTGGAGGCGTCATCGGTCCGTATTTCTTCGAAAATGATGCTGGCCAGGCCATCACCGTCAACGGCGATCGCTAAAGGTCGATGATCACCAACTTCTTGTGGCCTAAATTGGATGAAAAGGACACTGAAGATATATGGTTTCAACAGGATGACGCTACGTGCCACACAGCTTAATACACAATCGATATTCTGCACGAGCGGTTTCATGGTGTGGTTATCTCGCGCCGAGGCAACGTGAATTGGCCACCAAGATCGTGTGATTTGACCCCTTTGGACTTTTTCTTGTGGGGCTTTCTTAAGTCGCAGTCTATGCGAATAAGTTGCAAACCACCTCGACCCTCAAAGACAACATAATCGATGCCATCGGTCAAATTCAGCCTGATTTATGCGCTAAAGTCATCGAAAACTACATTTTCACTAAGCCAATTTAGGCAATTTCGTTGAAAATATATATTTCGAACTGCCAAAGCCTATTCAAAATTAAATGAGCTACCTACCTTTACAAAAAAATTAACAAATTTAAGACGAAAACACTTTTTTGGTATTTGCAAAATTACCTCATTTTCGGTTCCAAAGAAAATTAAAATAAACAACTGAGCCGAAAGAACCTTCATTAGCTGGACCAGTGAACACGCTATTCGTTTTTATTCCTGACTGTTACATTTTTTATTTCGGAGGGCCTCAGCAACAGCATACAGCAATCTCCAGTTGCCTGACCAAAGACAATCAGTTAAGCTAGCTGTGAAAATAATGAGGAAACAAATTTTTTGGATTCGCTTGATCATTTGTTTTGAATTTTATTCAGAATTTATTTTAATCCTATCAAAGTTTTTATTTCAGCGAATTGAAGTTGCAGGAAAAATTAGTAAAATATCATAGGTACTGTGCACTGTTTTCTGTTTCTTAATTTTAGTAAATAGATATAAATATTCACTACTGAAAATGAAAACAATAGCTCTGATTTTCAAAAATGACCACTTGTGCAAATTGCTCTTTTTACAATAGTGGAAAAACTAAAATACATTACTTACTTACTTTACTTTTGATGGCGCTCACAGCCCAGTATGGGCTTCGGCCTCAACTAACAAGCCCCTCCAGCCAGCTCTGTCCCTAGCTAGCCGCTTCCAGTTGCGCACACCGAGTGCTTTGATGTCGTCATTCACTTGATTGCACCACCTGTTACGGGTTCTTCCTCTGCTGCGTACCCTATCGGGGTTGGATTCGAAGACTCGTCGGGTAGGTGCGTTGCTGTCCATACGCTCCACGTGCCCCAGCCATCTCAGCCGCTGTATTTTCAGCTTTTTGACCAGGTCAACGTCGCTGTATAGCCCGTATAGCTCGTCGTTGAATCTTCTCCCCCATACTCCTTCGATACACACCGGACCGAAAATCACACGAAGAATCTTCCTCTCAAAGCACCCTAGCAGATTTTTATCCGAATCTTTCAGTGTCCATGCTTCTGACCCATAAAGCAGGACCGGGATGATTAGGGTTTTGTATAAAGTCTTCTTGGTTGTCTGAGAGAGGGCCTTACTACTTGAATGCCTTCTTAGACCGAAGAAACAGCGGTTGGCAAGAGTAATTCTTCGCTTGATCTCTGCACTGATGTCATTCTGCGATGTAATAGTGGAGCCCAGGTAGACAAAGTCCTTGACAACTTCGAAGTTATATCTGTCCATCGTGATATTTTGCCCGAGTTGACGATGTTGAGATTCCTCTCTCGATGACAGCATATACTTCGCCTTGTCCTCATTAACCGCCAATCCCATTCTAGCCGCCTCCGATTCAATGCTCGCAAATGCCCCTGCCACAGCTCGCTTCGTTCTGCCGACAATGTCTATGTCATTCGCATATGCAAGCAATTGAACGAACTTTTGATAGATTGTACCGCTGGTGTTGATATGTGCGTTGCGTACAATGGCTTCAAGAACGATGTTGAATAGGTTGCATGATAACGCGTCGCATTGCCTCAATCCTTTCTGAACATCAAAGGAATCGGTGGTCTTCTTACCAATTTTGAGGGAGCAGCGAGATTTCTCCATCGTCATCCTGCACAGGCGGACGAGTTTGGCAGGGATGCCGAGACTCGACATGGTTTTGTATAATTCGTCCCTTGATATAGGTGGTGTGTATCGATCTGGAATTCCCGGGATTTTTCTAAAATCTGTCGGAGTGTGAACATTTGATCGACGGTTGACTTGCCTGGCCTAAAACCGCACTGATAGGGGCCGATCAGATCGTTGAAAAAAGGTTTTAAGCGGTCACACAGGATGGCCGACAAGATTTTATAAGCGACGTTTAGGAGACTTATTCCTCTGTAGTTGGTACATTTCAGAACATCTCCCTTTTTATGGATGGGGCACACTATACCGAGGTTCCATTCATCGGGCATACTTTCCTGCGACCAAATTTTGCAGATGAGCTGGTGTATGCTCCTAGCCAATTTATCTCCTGCTGATGAAAATACATTACATATTCGTATTATAATTGAATACAAAGATTCTTTT
Source organism: Melangyna quadrimaculata (assembly GCA_949320155.1). Classification (NCBI taxonomy): domain Eukaryota; kingdom Metazoa; phylum Arthropoda; class Insecta; order Diptera; family Syrphidae; genus Melangyna; species Melangyna quadrimaculata. Next base: position 415,536,729 of record OX439483.1, read on the forward strand.
TCGTTGCGTTTCAAGAATAGTGTGAACAAAGTTCACGAGTGATTTCGATATGCCTCTGATTTGGAAAAAATGTATGTCACTAAGACTGCCACCGATGGAAAAGTGAAAGGCACCTTCCAAAATAAAAATGTACATCAAATATACCTAATCTTTCTTACCAGTTAGCCTTTCTGATAAAAATAATGGACAAAATTGTTAAATTCTACGAGCCTAGTCGCTTTTCGTCAATAATTCCATCCGACTGGTCAAACGGTTCACCGCAAGGAGTTCCAAAAAATCTCCTTTACCATAGCTATTGGCTTTTGCATTATGAGATTCATAGGTTACTTTGTAAAAGTAATCCACATCCAAATCAATAACAATATTTTTCGATCGTAAATATTGAATAAGAGCAAAAAAAAATCCTTTCGTAATAGGTTTTCATCATAGTTTTATATATTTATGTCTTTTATCGTTAACATTAATATTTTTTGGTTAGAATAACTATAAATCGAAAGTTATCACTTTTTTGTTTTTAAAAATAATTTGTCATACAGAAATCAAACAAAACAATTTCTGTATGTGATCTATAATGTGTTTAAAGATTTTATTTTCACAAAAACAAATGTTCTTTTTTTGAAAATCCTATTAGTTTTTACTTTACTGAGTGAAAATTTGGTAACAACTCCGCACTTTGATTTCTGTTTGGTTTAACAGGTTTTGGCTGTCATCTCAAAACGGAAACTAGCCTATGCATATATTTTAAGATTTGAATGTATTATCATATGAGAAGTTTGTTGTTGTGTTAAATTTCTTATTGAATTGAAGTTACCAACATTCAAATTCTCTATTGAATTCTAAATTAACAATCAAAAATCCTACTAGCTTTCTAAGTAACCAACTTTCATTTTTTTTTCTATGTGGTTACTAAATAATTATTTCAGATCAACAAAATAATCTTGAGTTCTCGGGGGGGGGGGACATGACCCCGTGACCCCCCCCCCCCCTGTATACGCCGTTGACCCCGGACATACAAAATACAAACATATCTACTTTTCTGCCTTTCCGACTTTGTGAATTTTTGCTGATGTACCTTTATGACTTTAAAGAGCATCATAAATCACCAAATTCAATTTCAAAAATTATCACAATAAATTGTGATAATTTATTGCTGTTTCCTTTCTTATTATCACCCTGCGTGTTCTCAACATCAACCGTCTAACTCTTGATTAAATGTTTTCAACCAATTAAATGAAAATTAGCTGGCCAATTATTATTGACCCTTCTAATTGAATTCCACACCAAATGTGTTTGAAAAGTATAACAAAGCATAAAACTCTTCAATTTCTGAGGTTAGAAAAGGAAAGCGCAAGAAATTCTGCGAATACAAAGTGTTTTTGCCTTCTTTGTGAACTTTTCAAACTTACGAGTTTAGTTTGCGGCGGGAATCATTTATTATGAGAAAACAAAACTCAAAACTCTTCTCTCATTTCTCGCATAATTGTAATTCAATTCCAATCCTTTTGTCACCACAAAATATAAAAATTCTCTATCGCTTAGTCACGCAGCTCTGACGCACTAAAATATTCAAATGAATATGCATGCAGCCAGACCAGCAGTAGCAGACACAGACAATCTAAACAAAAGCAAATGAATTTCTCACGCAAAGTCGTTCACGTTCAGTTGTATCGTAATGCTATCTCTCTATGTAGCGAGTCACACACAATAGCCACTGTCACTTTGAGGCACGGTAATTAATATAAATGCCGCTTACTTCAACTCCTTCTCTTTATTTTCCCTACCCCACTATACCCACCAACAACAGCAACTACTACCCTAAGTGGTATAGAAAAAAGGTTATTATTCAAAGCGATTATGTTATCTATGTATACAATTTTTAGTCGATTTGACAGGCGATTTGACAGAAGACAAATTCATTTGGGATGATAAAGTGTCAATGGCACTTGGTCACACAGCCCCGTTTGTTTTTTGTTTTTTTTTTAGGAAGCTAAACGAAATACAATATCTACCTCTACCCAGTAGCGGATCTAGGATTTGGCTGTGGGGGGGGGCTTAGAGTTTGGAAATCCAGTTTGTAAATTTGAAGTTATATAACAGAAAACGAATTTTGACATCACTTTTCCTTTAATAATAGCCGTGTTTTTTGTGCCTTTATATCCGCTCCTATCGCGCTTTATAATTTTTTCAAAACGAAGCACAATAAGAAGAATTTGGGATTGATGTGTTAAGCATGGGAATTTTTTTTAAAGCCAATATTAAGGCTCAGTAAAACATGGTAGTATAACTAATTTTATAACTTTAAGTTCTAGCCGCGTTACCACACGAACAAATTCATTTATTTATAGGTATATTGCTTAATAATTGATTAGGTATCAATTTTTTTGTACATTATGTAAGTATTTGTTTAAATTAGCTGAAAGTATGCTTTGAACTTCACCTTTTTTAACAAAATTTAAAAACTGTTTGTAATGCTAGTTCAGAAAAATGATATTTAAGTGGTCTTTCTGGCAAAAGCTCATATGTGTTTTGACAGTATCAGTCCTCTGAGATCTCATTTTCTTTAATTAGTCAAAGCAACGAACCTACCTGTTTTCTTCAAATTGTCACTGGAAAGCACGAAAATAAGATTTTGTGAATCGAAAAATAAAATATCAAAATTTCAAGACTTTTAGTCGGGCATAAGAAACAGCTGCTCTTAGAAATAAGCTGCACGGCTCAATTCTGCAAATGTCAATGAATTTTCGTTTACACTGCACCTACATACACTTTCAATTCCTGCTCAAAAAATGTGTCGATAAATTTTTAAGCCCTCCAGAGCCTATAGAGATTGTAAATATTCATGTCCACCTGCAAGATTTTTCTGAGTTCACAGAGTTTCTCACGCTTTTGGAATTTGGCTCCTCGACTAGAGAATTTGTATTGAATTGCTTAGCCAAAAAATGTTTTGTATGTATTGCATTGGACCTTTGAAATTTTAAAAACTAAGCCCCAAAATTATCATAACCCAGCCAAGGCCGTAAGAAACAATTCCTGTTGTATTAATCATTTACGCTAAGCTTTACATCCCGGTGGTCTCAATTAGCCTCAATTGCGTTTCTTTCGTTACATTAGCTAAGTTTTTAGTGTGATAAACAGTTATTGCTTTTGACATGTAAATGTTAAGCCCCGAACACGTTTTTTTAAAATTATATCTTCAAGCTTTAGTTCCAACTTTGGACTTTGAAAATCCTTAGACCTATACCCCAAAAGCTCTCTGCAATAAGGTTAGTTTTTAGGGAGTTAGTTGTTTAACCCTGACTACGTTCTTTGTCTAATATTCCCAGACCTTATTAGTCCCAAGTTGTTTTTTTTTCAATTTTCTGGGTTTTGTTTTAAGGGGAAATTGCCGTTACATGAAACATGTCCATTTTTCAATTCACTTCATAGGCTTTAGCCCCAACCCTAGGGCTTAGAAAAGAAGTTGCAGAACATGTAAATTGTTCAGCCCCAACCACGTTATTTTGTCCATCAAAATTCTCATTTTAACAACATTTTAGACGAATATAAAACTTAACATGTTGTAATGTATTGCTTTCTATATTTCAAATTATTTTAGCAATCTGCTGTGGGGGGGGGCTTTAGCCCCTATAGCCACCCCCCTGGATCCGCCACTGCCTCTACCTGTTACTATCTTAAGAGTGTACCTCTTTATATTAACTATATTTTCTTCTTAATATAAATTCATTATAAACTTACTTTTATTTACTGTTGATTAAATATTTTTGATAATGTTTGTCCTTTACTTACCTAAAATGAAAAAAAAAAAAAAATAAATAAATAAATTAATATTATTTTATTGTATATGATTATTATTAAAAAATTAGGTGCCCCATCACGTAAAACAGAAACGATACGTTTTAGAGAAAGCTGTCTTTATTTGTCTCTACTGAAGTGATAGAGATAGCAATAATGAAAACGGTATCGTCCTATCATTTTCGTTTCACGTGATGAGGCCCCAGGAAAAAAGAAATTTAAAGACTTTCATTTTTAGACCCAGTTTTTCAGTGATGAGTTAACCAGAGTGAGATAACTTTGAAACAGTGACGGAACATGGAAATCGACTTTTTTCGATTGTACTGAACGCTGAAACAAAATAGAACTGAGAAAAAGGAAATAGTACTGGGCCCTTTTAGATTTAAAGAAAATAAACACACAAATTCAAAAACTAAATTTAGCAGCACGAGCGATTAGGTAAGTTGGAGAGGATTTAAAGGAGATCCCGATGCATATTGGTTTTGAATGTCTGAAAATCACAATGGGAGGAGAAAATTTTGGCTGGGTAGAGTTTTCTACATTCGTGTAGTGCGACTAAAGAAAAAATCCTTGTACGTCCGCAGTTGGGATCAAGGTTAAACTGATGGCAATTCCTAGAAGCGCAAGTATTATGGTTGAATTGTTTAAAAGGAGGAATGCAACTACCCATATCACTAGAACACCATTTTTGATTTCCCATTGGATAATGCTGTCAAAATCATAATTTAATGAGCTTATTCACAATGACATGGATGTGAATCTAGAAATGAATATGAAAAGCTGATGGTACTTTCGTCAGCAAAACAGTTTAATGGATAAGAATTTCGAAGTTGCAGATGAAAAATCGTTTATGAATATAAGGAAGTGCGCTGGAGACAAAACGTGGTCCTTGGGTACACCAGCATTTATTTTGTGAGTTTTAGACTTAAAACCGTTCAACACAATATGTATTGAACAAGGCAGAAATTCATCGCTACCAAATGCGCGCATTTTCGATAAGAGAGCTTGATGCCAAACTCTATCAAATGCTTTTGAAATATCAAGCGAAATAACCTTCTTTCTTCGAAAAGATGTAGAATTGTGGCCCTGTTCGGCTAGTAAATACCGAGGTCGGCGCTAGTGTCCATGGCCGCTACCACGGACGTTGACCATAGATAAATCATTATATAGATGAGAATACTCGGACATTGACCATAGATAAATCATTATAAAGATACATTGACCATTGATAAATCATTATAAAGATGAGAATCCTCGGTTTATCTGTGGTAGCGGCCATTTTGTGTAGTTCATGAAGTGTTCACCAGGGTCGCATGCTAGTTTTCTGCTACAAAAGTCATACTGCCGGTCCTTAAGGAGCTTTCGTTCTTCGAGATATTTCTTGAGCTGATAATTAATCAATGTTTTCATGACCTTGGAAAAAGGTACGTAAGTGAAATTGGCCGATAGTTATAGAGTGAAGAACATGCGATTTCTTAGAACAGGGTGCTCAAATTCTGTTTCCATCCACTCGGCAAGAGACTAGTAGAATAGAACAGATAGAAAGGCTTACGCAGTGATTTTTCCAGCGTTGAGAACAGCTCTTCAGAACAATGGGAGTTGTATAATCCGGGCCAGCGGATTTGTGGATGAATGAATTTTGTATAAACAATTCAACATAGTACCAAAAATAACATAGATGTAATTACGTACTGAGAAAATCAAATAGTACTGAATTCAGTACAATAGTAAGCCTTTTCAGTGCTCCGAAAATAGATTTGCCTACGGTTACGCTTAGACACATGCAAGATAAAATATCAAAAGCATTTGTTGATAGTTAGTTCAGCAAATTCGGTGAGTTAACTCGGGTAAAACTTTAAACCGCAACGGAAAAACTAGACTTTAGAAATATTTATTTCTTTCAGATTACATTTTAAAAATATTGTTGCATAATTGTTGTTGTTTTTTGACTTATTACTAATAACTAAGAAAATAACATTCTATACAGGGTTTCGCAGGGTCGACGTGCGTCGGGTTAACTTCCCCACCACGGAAAAAAACTTTGTTCCAAAACTACAACAGGCCTCGGATATGGATGACTTTAAAGTTGACGACCCCAGCAAACGAAACAAGGACAATAAATTTCGGATCTGTACGTGGAACGTCCTTTCCTTACACAGACAACGTGCAGCAGAGCAATTAGTGGAGAGCCCAGACAGGCTTAAGGCTGACATAACCGCCATCCAGGAACAGAGAGGGCATAAGGAGACTGAAATCGTGTGACATCCACTGCGGCGGGTGCTTCAAGGAGCAGAGTCAGCGGCTTTTTGGTTGCGGTTTTGTGATGAGTGGAAGACTTAGGCAAGAAGTCTTGGGCTTCCGAAGTGTAAGCGAGCGCCTGGTCACAATCCGCATCAAAGGCAAATTTAAGAACATTTCGCTAATCTGTGTTCACGCCCCCCATGAAGGGAGAGAGGACTCAACCAAAGAAGCATTCTACGATCTACTGAAGACAACGTATGATATGGTCCCGAAGTACGACGTGAAGATCATTCTTGGTGACTTCAACGCAACATTCGGAAAGGAGGTCATCTTTGGTTCGATAGTCGGAGGACACAGCCTACACGACGAAACTTCCGGCAACGGACACAGGCTGGCAGGCTTTGCGGCGGCGGGGCGAAATGTCATCATCTCAAGCACATACTTCCCACACCTCAATATACACAAGGGGACTTGGCGTTCGCGTGATCAACTAACCGTCAACCAAATCGACCACTTTGCGATAGCCGCGAGACATGCTTCCAGTATCTTGGACGTCCGAACCAGTGATGCCAGATCGTGGGCGAATGCCCTTTTTGTGGGCATTTTGCAAGAAAAAATAAGCTTAAAGGGCGAAAGGGCATCGTGATGACTCTCAGTACAAAAAAAAAAGGCATTTCCATGTTTCAATCCTTTTTATAAAATATTTACTATAAAATGTTCTTATAAAATATTTTTGCATTTTAATGCATCCATTCTTCCATAATTTTTTAAACTTTGAAGCAACCCATTTCAATTCGTTTACTGAATGCACACATTTTCAGTTTTCCGAACGTCAAAAAAAATGTCAAGTGGACGTTTAACGATGTTATGTTGACAGGCGTAGATTATTTCTCATTGCACGGATGCGTGGATCGCTCTTGTATTTTTCTGTTTCGCTGGCTGGTAAATTGATAATATGTAGATGAACATATGTATTGTAAATTATTATTTTGTTTTTGGTATTCCTCAAGAGTAAAATGTCTGAAGAAAAGGGATGTTCTGGCAAGAGGATCCCAAATGCCTTAGGTTATAACTTAGTTTTTCGTATAAAACATTATGTATGTGTAAGTATATACAAATACGAAAAAAGCTTTAAAAATAATTAATTTAATATTGGAACTCAATAAAATGAAAAGGCTAACTGTATTTTTACTATAATTTGTGTTTTGTTTTTATAAATAATTTCGTGTGCAACATCGTGGGCATTTGTCGACAGCTGCGTGAACGAAAAGGGCATTTTCGTTCATTTGCGTGGGCATGCCAACTAGAAAAATCTGGCATCACTGGTCCGAACGTTCCGAGGGGCCAACATTGACTCGGATCACTACCTGGTGGTAGGTAGGCTACGTATGCGGATATCCATGACGCGACAACGCAGAGCAGATGCTGTGAAAAGATTCGACGTCGAGAAGCTTAAATCGCAGGAGACCGCCAGAATTTTTGCAGACCACGTAACTTTTAATCTCTCAGGAGGTCCGCCACCAGCAACAAGCCATCAGAAGTGCCGCCTCTGATGTGCTGGGTTTCAATAGGCGAATACAACGAAACCCCTGGTTTGATGAAGAGTGCCGGCTATCGCATGCACCTAAGGACGAGGCCTACCAGGCAATGCTGCAGACTCAAACAAGAGCTGCTGAGAGAGTAGCCCGGGAGCTCTACGGGCTGAAACGAAAAGAGGAACGCCGACTTCTCAGGAGGAAAAAGAGAGAGCACGAGAAGCGGGCGGTAGAGTCTATTGAGGGTTGTAGCGGTAGGGGAGATGTTCTAAAATGTTATCAGAGGGTGAAGCGATCCACCCAAGGATTCAAGGCTAGAACGAAAGCCTGTCGAGATGAGAGTGGGAATATGGTTGTAGACACACAGTCAGTGCTGAGGATCTGGAAAGAACACTTCTCTAGACTGCTTAATGGCGAAGACAGCCAAGATGCCGCTAATAGGCAGAACGCTCCATTCAACTTGGACGATGATGGCCAAGAGTTCCGTCCGCCCGACCTAACCGAAGTGCAGCTGGCGATATCCAAACTAAAGTCGTACAAGGCTGCTGGTGCGGATGGCTTACCAGCCGAACTATTAAAATCAGCGCGAGATGAATTGGCTAGGAGCATATACCAGCTCATCTGCAAAATTTGGTCGGATGAAAGTATGCCCGATGAATGGAACCTCGGTATAGTGTGCCCCATCCTTTAAAAGGGAGATGTTCTGAAATGCACCAACTACAGACGAATTAGTCTCCTTAACGTCGCTTATAAAATCTTGTCGGCTATCCTGTGTGACCGATTAAAACCCTTTGTCAACGATCTGATCGGCCCCTATCAGTGTGGTTTAAGGCAAGGCAAGTCAACCGTCGATCAAATGTTTACACTGATTTAAAGAAATATCCAGAAATTCCAGATCGATACACACCGCCTCTCTATCGATTTTAAGGTCGCTTATGATAGCAAATAGGACGAATTATACAGAGCCATGTCCTTTGTCGGCATCCCTGCCAAACTCGTCCGCTTGTGCAGGATGACCATGGAGAAATCTCTCTGCTCCGTCAAAATCGGTAATAACACCACCGAATCCTTTGATGTTGAGAAAGGATTAAGGCAAGGCTACGCGTTATCATGCAACCCATTAAACAGTATTCTTGAAGCAATTGTAAGCAACGTACAATTCAACACGAGTGGTAAAATTTATCAAAAGTCCGTTCAATTGCTTGCGTATGCAGACGACATAGACATTGTTGGCAGAACGAAGCGAGCTGTGACAGGCGAATTTGCGAGCATTGAATCGGAGGCGGCTAAAATGGGATTGTACTTGAAAAGCTATAAATTTATAGGATCCACTTCGAAAATGCCTTAAGGGTTAAAAAGCTATCAAATTTTAGCTATTTATAGGGTAAACTGGGGTTAACATAAAATAAAAACCAATTTATGAATTGTAGATATACATATGAATATGGATAGTAAAAGCCACTTTGAGTTATAAAACTAGTGCGACCATATTTTGCCTTTTTTACTTTATTTTTCACCACCCAATTTGTGTACTAAAACGATAAGTATTTCTAAAACGAATCCACAATTTTCTATGTGTGTCATCAGTACTCTCTACTGCACCATATAGTAAAACTCAGACAAAGACACTGTAAAAGAGCAGTATAATAATAATAATAATTAAAATGCTTATCATGATAATTTCAGTTTCTAAATTTTAATTAAGCAAATTAAAAACGCAGTAAAAAGACGAACTAAGTTGACAAAATACATACATATTATATAAAATATTCCCCAAATATGGTACTCTAGGGATGACAGCGACAGGAGAAGAGGAGCGGGTATTATAAAGTTCTGCGTAATGCAATATGTGCACTTCGTGTCTGATGTGAATTGTAATATCATGAATGGGAATGCAAATTAAAAATTATATGCGACTTGTCTACTAATGAGTTCAGTATTATATAGTTTTATCTTAATTAATATGATGATCGTATACTAGTTTGTAAATAAAATAAAAGCAAGAAGGAGGTATTTTTTTTATGGTAGATATTTAGTTTTGAGGACCTTGAAATTAGCTCCTGAAGGATAAAGCTTTAAGTATGGTGTTGGAAAGTAAAATAGAAGAACAGTTGTGTAAACTGTAATGTTATCACATAATTGGTGTTATATTGGAATAATGAGTATTTTGTAACATTTAGCAAAAAAAGATACACAAATGTATATCTGCGCTCTAAAGATAGGTATATATGATACGAGTCCCAAGTGAACTTATATCGACTAGCTACTTCGGTGATGCATAATTCGTACATTTGATTATGGGAATTTTGCCCTAACAAAGTATAGGTGTTCGGATACACTAAACAGCGGTGCCCAAAGTTTTTAAGCTTTGGAACCCTTAACAAGATCCAAATATATTTCGGAAGCCCAACTCTTAAAGATAAAATTAAAAACATCATAATTTCGGTTCAAAATCATTTTTTTGCTTATACTCATGTGAGCGTGGCTCGTAATTTTCTTTGAAAAGTGAGTGTTGCATCATTTTTTTTTTTGGAAAAGAAAAAAATGTAAAAGGCAAACATGTTTTAATTTCATAACGTGTAGCTGGGTAAAAATTGGCCGATGGGTGGGGTGAATTTGGACCATGAATGGACATTTTTTATATTTTGTTTGAAATATAAAGGAATTTTATAATATTTTCAGCTTTTTTGCTAAAAATGTATAATTTAATAAAATGGCTATATTAGCTTCATTGGGATAAATTAAGAAAAAAAAAAGAAACAAAACAAATGTTGAAAGGTTTCAATCTTTTGTTGAATTACTACAGCAAAATAATTTTTACTTAGTTGTGTGGAATATTATGGAAATCGAATTTACTTTACTTTATTAATGTGACAATAAAACAAAAAAAATATGTATATTTACTTTTATCAAAAATGGCATTTGAAGGGTCGACATTGGCCTACGTTTTGAGTGACTTTGGCCACGACAAATTATAAAAAAAATTAAATCAAAATTAAAAGAAAACTTGTCATAAAAAGATGTATGTATGTACGAAGCTTACAAGTACAAGTCTCCTAATGAAGCTGCAAAATAGCAGACAAAGATCGATCCTCCTTCTATTGTTCCAGTGATATGAAAACTTAAATTAACAATTCATGTATTTAAAAAACAAAAATAAATAAAATGAATGAAACCCTTAAATATAAACAAAAAATCTTCAGTTTGGAAAAATGCCTCTGTAAATAATTTGAGTAATTGAATCTAGGCAATAAGTAAAACGTATACTCGGCCAAAGTCACCCAAAACTGCGGGGTAACTTTCGCCACCCAATTATTTAAATTAAAGCCAACCGACGTGTCTTAAATTTACTATACTTGTGAAAAAAATCTTTACTCTGTTAAAAAAATCTATGCAAAATTTATTTATATTTGAATTTGAAAATGCGCCAGTCACGTGGTTTCGCGGTACTTAAAAAAAATATTTTTGTTTTTTACTGTTTGTACTTCGAGACAGTCGCGGAACCCCAGGGTTACGCGGAACATAGTTTGGGAACCGAGGCACTAAACTAAGCGACTAATAGCCCAAGCAAATTGTACTTTTTCTCCTTAAAATTCGAGTGAAAAATTTTAAACGCAATTATCTTTATTTTGGTATAAGCAATACTGGCGAAAAAGTCCATTACCACATCGTGTTAGCTTCAATACATATTCAGGGCATTTAGAGCCGTTGAATGTTAAAAATCAAAAGGCACGACACGGATGTCTATCAAGTTAGCATTACCACTTCCAAATTTCAGAAGTGGTTGCCGAGATATAAGACCCCAAAAATAACTGACAGATTATCAAAATTATGGAGTACTTCCCGACATGGGAGAATCATGAAATATCGCACAGCGATAGGCCTTGTGGTGGAAAGGAAAATATAAGATTTTCCATTCAGGGGGCGTGGTACCCACCCATTTTCATAGAATTAATATAAATTATTATAATAACTAATCATTTATTCATATAAGGGGTCACCTAATGAACAATCTCTATATTCAGATGTTTTCAAAAATATGAACCCTTTAAAAGTTATACGTAAAAAACGAGCGTTTTCGATATTTTAGGTTATTTTTAAAATATCGATGTCTTTTTAACGGTGAGCCGTAGGAAAAAATTTTGTTATTGCTTTTATTCAAGTCTACAAGATTTTTTGAAAAAAATTTCGATATCACTTACCATTTAAGAGAAATATGCGGCTGATTCTCCACTAAAAGCTCCTTTTCGTGGCCCCTACCAAAAATGGTTCAACAAATTAAAAAACCTTATTTATTTTGAAGTCAATAACAGCGCAAGCAACGTTTCTAATTGGTCCACTTCTAAATTTTAAATATTTGCAGATATGTAATCAAAAAATAATTGTTTTTATGGTCCAAAAGTCATTTCCGTCGCATGTCTCCTCCTTGTTTCAGCGCGGAAAAATGGATTTTTTATTTGCTTTTAAATGCATAAATTTTAATTTGACTGAGTTCCAGGATTAAGAATATGTAGTTAAATACAACTTCCCTAAAAATTAAATTTATTTATTTGAAACAATTAACTTACAAACTTTCAAACATGTTGTTCCATGTATTTGCATCATTTCCGTAAAAAAATGTTAAATGCTTATCAATTCAAATTAGCGGCCGTCAGTTTATAGGATTTAGACTTAATGAAGAAACTCATTCATGCTTTCTTGAAAAATATTCAATTAAATGGGTGGGACATCAGTGGCGTGTGTTGTTTTAAAGTAAGTGGTTGTATTCGTCACGTGTTTCATCAGTTTCGTCATTTCCGTAGGTGCATATAATTTTAGTAAGTGATAGTAAAAAAAAAAATATTTTGAAACAGTCTTGTGAGGTTATGTTGCAGTTAGTTATATAAAATTAAAAATAAAATATACTTTCTATTTTCCTTGTCTAAAAAGCTAAAAAACATTGATTTTCGTCATTTCCGTCGCGTCATTTCCGTCGCCTTTATTGGGTTACGGCGATGAGAAAATGGTTACGGTAATGACTTTTGATGTGTTTTTTCTTTAAAAAATCATGAATTTATTGCAAATCATTAAAATTTTTGTGCATGCATTTAAAAGCACTAAAATGCATTTCCAGACCGTAAATCTGAGATAGGTGGGGAAGCGAAAACGTAAAAAATTATTTACCTTTACTAGTTAAATGTCATTTCCGTACCACACAATCATTTCCGTAAATTTTTATAATTTTAAATAATTTCCTGTAATACCGTAAATCTTTTAAATGCATCCTGAATTACACGGCCCTTGCTACAAGGAACATTTTAAAAGGAAAATTTTTTTACTGGTACATTATCATTTCCGTATCGAAGGCGTCATTTCCGTATCAAGTCCAAATTCTTAAAAACGCTAAATATCAAGTGCACGCACTTTTAATCATTAATTATTCCATAATTTATAAAAACACTTGAATGTACATCATTTTTTCTTAAATTTAGGTAGGGGACATTTTGGGTGCTAAAAAGGAGCTTTTAACAGAGAATCACCCATGCGATAAACTGATATTTTCGGCATTCAACCTTGAATAAGTATTGACGCCGACATGATGTGTTAAAAGACTTTTTGACAGTATTTCTATTACAAAAATAAATTTGCATTTAAAAATCTTCACTTTGATCTTGTTTGCAGATTGACCATTTTTTTTAAATTTTTTTCTAGGTCCAGAGTCCATAGAAAAAAAAAACAATACCTACTTACCCTATAGAGCGAATAAAAACGGGTTATAATGAATAAATTAAATCAACAAGTATCAATTATAAGTTTTCTTAGGTAGGTACCTACTACATTGTATCTTACTTTACTTCTTACAAGTCATTATCTGATTCATGTTCAAATAAAACGTTTAAACAAAGAATTTAAAAACTTCAATTTGGCCAACAAAAAAAAAAACACTACAAAAATACACACAAAACTCGTTTATAAACCTTTATGATCGATAATAAGGATTCAGGCAATAAAGATAAAGAAATAACTGAGGACGAAAACTTATAAGTGCGCTCCATACAATTTATGCGGAGCTGTGGAGCTCAGATCCTCCGCAAAAGTTTACCTTTATCTTTTTTTGTTTGTGCAGTTCGGCTGACCGGAGGCAGTAAGTGGATTTTAATTTCGATTAAAATTGGGCGATGGGAATGCACTAATTGAAGAAGTGAACTGCACATTTTTTGTTGTTGTTGAAATAAAAAAAATAAACTATTCTAAAGAGAACCATAAAATTTATTGAAACAAAAAAATATAAAAGCACAACATTTATAGGAACAGCAGCAGAGGCTGCTGTATGTTGAGAGTAAGGTTCAAAATTTAATTGCGTGGCGGCTAAATAACAAAGTGCAAAGTGAATATACCCGTTTTAAAATGGTTCACATAGTGGCAAAATAGGAAATCCGATTTGGTTGTTAGGTTCGGTTTTTTGTTTAGTTTTAATGCACCACCACTTTGCTCCTTTATACTAGTATATGCTGTTGGTAATAGGTTCAGTAATTGTATACCGCAAGAGCAACAGATGCAAATTGTTTTGGGATTAGTTTTTTAGATAGTTTTTAGTTGGATTGGTATATTGGTTTTGAAGAATTTAATTGAACTTTTTGCCTAGATAAATAAATACGAACCAAGTCATTCGAAATAAATATTTATTTGAATAGTTTTTGCATTTTAATTTACAAAAGATTCCTTTGGGCTTTGATGGTTTCAAGTTAAACAGGATACATAAAATAAACGGTTACTGTTTGAAATTCATTTGTTCAGCATAAATGAAATTGCTGGGTAGGTTGTTTGTGAGCAGATATAATTCATCCAGACTTAACTCAATTAAGTTGAAACCAATTTCTTATTTTAACTTCGGAATAAAATTGATAATTGTTCATATTTTTTAGTTAAAGTTAAAATATTTCAACGTAAAATAAAAGCCATAGTTTGGAAATAAAATCAACTTAGGAAAACTCAGAAAATAGTATCCCCCTGGCTCACGACAGCTGGTATCAAAATTAGTTGATAAAAAGATATGCTCCTGCTTGTAGTACCGTGTGACGTACGCAATGGTTAGTGATTTCGTTTTGGATGAGAGGAAGTATTATGCCGTTTAAAATATTTACACATCAACCATATGTATGAATGGGGTAGTGTTTTTGGAGAATTCCGGACCATCTCAACTTTCAACTTCCGACTTCCTAAAACCAAGGAACGTACCTATATCTTGGAACATCAAAATGAGTTAGCCGATCCGACCAACTGATCAACGATAAGTACACCAACTTATAAACCGACTGAATATCGAACGATCCAAAGAATAAAATATCCCAAGTAACGAGGACAATAAAGCGATTCCGGATGCTAACAACCGCGTATCTCCAACAACAAAATCGTAAAAGCTCGAAGCAGTGGACCTTACCGTAACAGTGCATTGAACGAGCAAATGAAACTGGAGGAGATAAACTAGCGTTTTCGATAAGGGATTGTTCGTCTGTAGGAAAAAGTCGGGTGATATGGCACCACGGGGGATATGGCACCCTTTTAATATTTCCCACCTAATGACTTTTTTTTTTTAAACAATGACTATCTTGAAGTTCCACACAAGCTTCTAACGGGGGCAGTTGAAATCCAAGAAGTACGATCTTTTTCAAAAACTTTGCAAAAAATTGTTATTTTTCGATGAAATGACAGAAAAAATAGTACCGAAACCGAAGAAAGTCGACGGAAGTACGGATTCTGAATACAGTCCCATATTATTTCTACCAACACTAGCTAAATTCTTAAAAGACTTATTCTTCGACGACTGAAGGCGCCGTACACCACTCGCAACATCATCCGGGATACGGAATACGGATTTCAGAAGCAACCCTCCACTTTACACCTGCTCTTGAGGTTCTAGAACAACACCATGAATAAATATCAGGTTGCTGTTGGGTGCTCCTTCAGGTTTTAGTATTCCAGATTGTTCTTTGTCTAGATTGAAAACAGTCAGACAACAACCAGAACCATCAAAGCAGGAGTTACCCAAATATCAAAGCTTTGATGAGCATATATGATGTATCTATCAATAGGTAGAATATTTGCGCTATCTAGATAATTCGCTAACATGCAAACGTATCCATCTTTTCAGTCACTCACTGCTCCAAAAAGACTAAATGATGACTTGAGCCACTTCGCCTGTGAGAATTCTAAACAAAATGAGGCATCAAAATCAAATTCACCAAATCTGAGTTGGCTTACTTAAGAGGTAATGTTGAGATTTATTCAAATTGTACTACACCACCATACAATTATTGACCCTTGAGCAACTTCAAAATGTTTTTCTGTACACTATTTCCGTACTTGTCTGCTTTGGCAGTGCTACAAGCTGCTTTTAGGGCAAATCATTGTGTTCACCAAGTTAAACTTACTCTCCCGACGGATTGCAACTGACGGCCAAACGCCAAACCATCGGTGAAATATTTGGGTATCAAATTCGAGGAGGGGTTACAAATTTGCAAAATTTCGCTTTCTACCAAATTCCACCTTTTAATATGGAAAAGAAATGGACTGGCCCAGAAGTCAAAATTGTTTCCTTATCAGATCGCATATCGATTCTCCAACATGATTAAGTTTTTCCAAAACCATGAATTTGAGAAAACTTTTAATGTTTGAGAGAGGAAAGTCCTACAGATCTACGCGGACCAACACAACGATGACAAAACCATTTCAGCAAAAAGCTTCTTTACGAATGATCATTGCTGCCAAAAGCCTGACGGGCAACCCTAGCAAACATTTGAACCCGCTAGTACGAATTATCACCATCCATGAGAAAAGATACCTCCAATGTACGATACCTAGATTTGATAGCTCACTGGACGAAGCATTTTTTTTTTTTCGATTACCAGGATAATTTATCTTTCACTCATGATACAATTAAGAAGGCATTTCATTAATTATATTTAAGTGCCCTTTCAGAGGTCCGGCTTCACTATTACCTCACAAAATGATATCAGTGCAGTGATCAAACGAAGAACTACTCTTGCCAACCGCTATTTCTTCAGTTAGAGAAGGATCTTAAGTAGAAAGGCCCTCTTTAAGAGAACCAAGGAGACTTTATAAAAGACCTTCTTTATCATCCCGGTCCTTCTCTATGGGGTAGAAGCATGAACATTGAAAAAATCAGATGAAATTCTACTAGATTGCTTTAAAAGGAAGATTCTTCGTTTGATTTTGTGTAGGTACAGAAGGAGTGTGAAGGAGAAGATTCAACAGCGGAATTAGAGTTAGATGGCTGGGACAAGTGAAGGGTATGGAGAGTGGAGTGGAGGTGGCGCACAAAAGTGGATACCTTACACAACCCACTTGGTGTGCGCAACTGGAGGCGGCTAGCTAGGGACAGAGCTGGCTGGAAGGGCTTATTGGTTGACGCCGTAGGCCATTGTGAGCTGTGAGCCCCATCAAAAGTTAGTAAGTTCAAACGGCCGGCTGGGAGTCTGTATACCTACTTAAAAACGGTGAAGGCATCAGTAGTTACCTAAACGTACATTATGGGCTGTTACCTGTAAGGTAACCAATATATGTTCGGGCACTGCATGTGGTGCATAAGCGCCTTCTTCAACTTTCCGTTGAGTTACAACATTCATTCCCATACAAAATATATGATGTTTGACGTATGTTGTTGTTCTCTTGTTCTTAAGTTGCACCTGTGCGATGTTGTTGGTGCACTTTCAATGGGAGTTGGTGCAAGGCAATTTCATGTGCATACAAAACTTACAGCGTCAGGCAATTCGTTTGCTATTTTTGTCGGTTTGAGCTTACTAACTAATGGATCCCACGTTGTTGATAGTTTGAAGCTTGCATCTCTGTTGAAGTTTTTATGTTTTCTTATTTTAATAGCTTCTCTGAATATCCTCGGTACATAAAACCTTTCGGTAGCAAGTGATCTGGCTTGATCAAAACGAATATAATGACTTTCGTTATAAGCGAAATGCCCACAAATTACAGACTTTGTGACGGCATTATTTTGGACAGATTCAATGTGCTCATTTAAGCGTGTCTTTATTGCTCTTTTTGTTTCGCCAATATAACTTAACCCACAACTGCATGGTACAGAATACACTCCGGGATTTTGAAATGGAAGAGTGTCTTTTGGTGTTCTTAAAAGTTGGCGGACTTTGGTTGGTGGTTTGAAAATAGTTCATACTCCGTATTTTCCCAAAATTCATCCAATTCCATCTGAAATCCCTTACGGTAAGAAGGCTTGTTTTTCGGTTGTTATTGGTGGAGTATTCTGTTAGATATTTATCTTAGGCCTCCAAGTTCTTTGCTTAAAACTATACACATTCCTCTTTAATGCTATATCCAAGTGATTCAACTCTTCTCTAAGGTGTTCGGAATCGCATATTGTGTGCGCCCGGTAAACAAGTGCGGATACAACAGAAGTTAAATAAGCCGGGCGATGGTGGGACGTATGAGTGTTTTTTTCTGTAAACTGTGTGACCTATAGAACCGTCTTGTTTTTTAATGAGTTTAACGTCCAGGAATGCCAATAAATTTTCTTTTTCAACTTCTATTGTAAATTGTACTTTCTCGTGTATAGAGTTAAGATGTTTCAAAAAACTATCAACCATATTTTCTTTGAGGATGCAGAATGTATCATCTACATACCGCTTCCATATTGATGGTTTTACTGGAGATGTTTCTAATGCCAGTTTTTCAAAATTTTGCATCCATATATCAGACTATCAGTTTTGAAGAGCTCAGAAGTGGCTTCTAGGAGACCACTGAAAAACATAATTTTGAAGTATTTTGATGCCGCGTATCAGTACAATTTCAGCATATTCAATACAAAGAAAAGAAAAAACAGCAACCAGTAAGTAAAAACTACAAAAACACAAACAGTGTCGAAATTATTTAACGTTTTTTTTTTTAATTTCTACAAATTATAAAAAGTAACCAGCGCAGGCTTTGACAAAATTTCTTTTCTGCCAGTATATGAAGATTATAAAGAAGAAGCCAGCATTTCACTATTTTAGTCCTTTCAACTATATATAAACACAAAATTTCATCAAAATATGAACGAAACGTTCACGAAGTACCTAGTTTAATATTTAAACCACTTTATGAGAAGCTAAGACCAATGTTGTGCATTTTGCAAGCATCAACACTGTCAGCAGTAAGGTTTCATAATAGTTTGGCAATCGTCATCATCATTTTCAATATTATAAAAAAAAACATTATAACCAATAAGTAGAGTCAAAGTATGTTTTCGACACTATCATGGCAAACATTTTCAAGCCACATAGGTAGATACAATCTTGTCTTCTCTGCATCTAATGACGATTTTTTGTTATTAACCTATCTATGGAATATTAAGGTTTAAGTGTACTTCCAGTGCATTCAAACACTTGGTGGTGCCAGTTGAAGAATAAAGAAAAGAAAATCCAAGATATATTTTTTTTTTCTTCACCACAATACTCATTGGTAATACCTTGTTCGGACTGTGAATACCAAGCAAACTGTAGAGCACATCCAGCATCTCAAGCTGTCAAGAGATCAACGACATCAGCCACAACCACCACCACCACCACACACACGTGAAAAGTACCTACAATACATGTGTAATTGCAGGAAATCCAGCTGAGGTAAGGATACGAAAGAATAAGGTGATGGCTGGCTAGTTGAACACCAGGCATCAGAGAAGTAGGTATAGGTAGGTATCATCATCATCATCAGCATCAAACCAAATCCCCTACGCTGTTGGGTAACACAGTTCGAAAGAGAGCCCACAGTGCATCAGCAATTGAATAGGTAGCCAAGTACGTCTTGAAGACATCATCAAGTATCAGACATTAAAGGCAACCACACAAAAAAAAAAACACGGCGAGGAAAATGTTGAAAAGCAAAAAATGGACGCTTTTCACCTGGTTATGGCAGAATTACTGCAATTATCATTACCAGGCCACATTAAGGCAGTTTAAAGGAATATTCCAGCTTTCTCTGGGCTTATAGGAGTTGCAGTTTATACCAAACTAATCCATGCAACGATCAACTAAGAAGACGAGGACAACGAAGGCGACCAAAGACGACGAGACCATAGATGGCGACGTCCTATAAGAAGTGTTCATTGTTCTGCTATATCCGGTTGTGGCGAAGAGGTAACGGCGGCGGCCGATTCGGTTCACTGCAGCGTCCGATAGACGGCGACAACAGACATACGGTCAAGCTAAATGAAGAAAAAAAAGTCTGCTAGTTTCACACACAAAAGGTTGAAAGTTTTTGTGTGGTTATTTAAAAAATTAAACTCTCATGATATACCAAATTAAAATGATTGACATCGAGCTATTGCTTTGCTTGACCATTCTATTGACGCCTCGCCTGTCGTGCCACTCTCTTCCGCACTTCCACAAAGAAGTTTGTCTGGGGTTCTTTTTTTGTGTGTGTAGTTTGTCGTCTGTCATGTCATTCGAGCTAGCCACTTGAAAATGAGAAAAATAAACTTTCAGACATTGTGCATGACTTGGTGTTGAATTTCATATTTATTTTATTTCTATTTGATGTTTTCATCAAATTTACGAGATTTGTTAAATATTTTTCTTTCCAGAGACGAGGCAAAAAAAAGACTTGCATGGAGCAAAGCAAACACAAATAATATGAAGTTGTTGTCATATTGACATATTAAAGTTTTTAGGAAAAAAAAAAGAAAATAAGAAAATAAACAACAATACCATCTTTTCTTCCGTTCTTGGTAACTCTAAATGGAATCTCTCAGCTATCAAGGCTTTGCTAACAAGTTAATAAATGAAAGGACTCTTCGGCATTTTGTATCCGAAGTTCTCAATTCCAAGAATTGGAATTTTGTAACTTAAATAAACTGTAGGTTACTCCCATTGTTAAAACAACGTTCATCGTTATGCATTGGCTTGGCACTAAGCCGGGTTCTACTGTAGGGAAATTCTTGTTTTTTGAATTAAAATTTTCTAAATTGCCAAATTGTAAGCTAAGTGTTTTTTTCTTTTATTTTAAATTTGACTAGCTGACCCGACGAACTTCGTTCTGCCTTAATTCGTTAATGAAATAAAAATAATAATTCCGAACGTACGCAATGCTGTTTCATGTAATTCGGTCAGTTAAAAGTCTTTACTCAAAAGTTCTGTCGATGTTTTTCAATCTAAATAAATAGTAGAGTGCATGTTTAATTCTCAGACGCGAACACACGTAAAGGATGGTCCAACCATAATGCACGATGTTACTTATGGTTCTCACTTTAACGTCAAGTTTGTTGCCCAACTTAATTTGACATTTCTTTGTTTTAGTGTTTGACAAATGCAACCATGGACAGGCACATAATTGAGCAGCGCGTTAAGATTGTTGAATCCTTTTACGAAATGGGGCGTTCAAATCAAAATCATCTTCACCGACGAGGCACACTTTCACCTCAGTGGATTCGTTAACAAGCAGAATTGCCGCATTTGGGCAAATGAGAATCGACGAGTGATTGATGAAAAGACGATGCATCCACAAAGAGTGACTGGCCGGCGGCCGGCGTCATCGGGCTGTACCTAATTATTCGAAAATGTGATCGGCCAAGCAGTTACCGTGAATGGTATTCACTATCGGCAGATGATAACGGACTTCTTGTGGTCAGAAATTGAGGATATGCACCAGGACGATATGTGCTTCCAGAAGAATGGCTCTTTTGCGCGATAAATTCAATGGCCGTGCGTTATGTCACGTGGCAAAGTTAATTGGCCACCACGATCATGTGATTTGATACCGTTGGACTTCTTTCTTTGGGAATATTTAAAAGAAAAAGTGTACGTCAATAAGCCAAGAACAATCCAAGAGCTAAAGGATGAGATAATTCGTCAATTCAATTATGACTCAGAGTCATTGAAAATATGGATCATCGGATAGAGGTATGCCACCGAAGCCGTGTCGAGTATTTGGCCGATATTTTGTTTCACACATAATTGTCATAAATCATTCTATCACAATAAAAAATATAATGATAATTCTCTGTTTTTGTTGGACCACCCTTTATAAAGCGGTAGGGTTACCGACACGTCCGAACGCACAATTAACCATGTGAGAAGCATGGTAATTCAAGATTGATGCCACAAACATCTAACGATTGTCGTTGCAACTTATTTATTGTTATAGCAAAAGCGAGAGGCTCCGGATGTTGGCGACACTTTAATACGAACGCAAATCGGGAGGAATAAGTGGAATTCGTGAAATGAGATTATCTCCTTCTTTGAATTATCCCCTCAAAACCGTTGCTTGAATTAAATTATATTAGAAATCGAACGCGTTCCGTTACAACGTTTCCGTGCATTGAGGTTGCGAAACAAAATAATAACTGAGCTGACTTTCCATTTCAAATTGTGTGGCGGCAAGTCCGGAACATCTAAGGAATTCAAGCATTTTGTAAACTATTAGGCTTCGTTTTCATCCATTTGTATGTAATTAATCTTGAATGACGAAATATGAATGATCAACATCCTTGTTTTTCGAAGCCAAAATCACTCTTGCACTCTGGTTAACATAATTCTGAGCAATGTTTACGAAAACATTCGTGATGATCTCTTCCGACATTGTTGAAGGCATTTGCTTTACGTGAACAAATTGTAATTTAAAACCAACATGCGAGTCGCTTTACGAACTGACCAGTTCGCTTTAGACTTCTCCAGGTAATTGTTGGCGATGGGAATTCGCAAGATTCCATCAGTGTACTTATTTTTTCCACAAGTATTAAATTTTATTTTACCTGACCGCACGCAATAGAAAGTCCAAATCAATTTAAATGATTAGATGTAAAGGACACTTCTGGCTGATATCACCTTTTTCATTGACAGCCAAGCGGCGATAAAAGCAATTTCTGCCATTGAAATCAAATCGAAGCTTGTAACATGCTGTCGCGAAGAGCTAAGGGTTCTTGGTACACATCAGCACAACATAAGGCTCTGTTGGGTTCCTGGCCACAGTGATGTCCCAGGTAATGAAAGTGCTGACGAACTGGCAAGAATAGGATCAGCACTTGATCTTAGTCAAGCAGATTCAACAGTTCAGGTCCCACCCTGTAATCTTAAGCGGGTAATCTCGGGGAAAATTCTAGCTACGACTAACAATAGATGGAACTCGGTTGATACCTGTGTTGTAACTAGAAAATGATGGCCTAGTTACAACAAACAAAAGACCGACAACATCATCCAACTGGGAAAAAGGTCTCTCTCTCCCTTTACGTGAGCATTACCATTGGACACAATCAACTGGGTTACCAAAAGAAAAAGAAAATAAAAAAAAGCATGGATGACTAGTGTTGGGATGTGCTGACGAGGAGATACATGAGGATACTCCCCACTACCTGTGTGACTGCTATGCACTATGTCATCTTAAAAAAAGGCTCCTCGGGAGACATTTCGTCAATGATTTAGAGGAACTCTCTGACATTACAAGCAGAAACATGTTAAAATTTATTAACGCTAAAAATGGTTTGGAAATTCTTAAATCTGACTAAACAAAGCAGTCACATGCACCAACCCACTGATCTATCAAATTCAACCGCCAGACGTTGCATAGAGCCACTGCTCGTACGGGCCTGGTGGGGGGATGATTTAAACGGTGGGTGTAAGGGGGAGGGACCACGCTCTTAAAGGTCAATGGTGTGTTGGCCTCTCCTCAACCCGATGATTGTGCTAACGGACACTTCTTCAGTAACCTTAAGACTTATCTGACTGAACGCACCGTTCACGCATGTACCAACCACTGATCCAACAAGCTCACCCACCAGACGTTGCATGGAGCCACTGCTCCTACGGGCCTGGTGGTGGGATGATCTACCCAGTGGAGGTAAAGGAAGCGATCATGCTCTTAACAGACAACGCGCTAACCTCACCTCAACCCGGTGACTATGTGACGACAGACACTACTTCAACATCTTGAAAACTGGACTGACTAAACTTAGCAGTCACATACACCAACAACTGATCTATCAAACACACCCACCAGACGTTGCATGGATCCACTGCTCCTACGCTTCTGGTGGAGTCATGATCTGTCCAGTGGGGGTAAAGGAAAGGAACACGCTCTTTAAAGATAATTGTGCGTTAACCCCTCCTCAACTCGGTGTTAATTTGAAAAACACCTCCGACTTTCAGGCTATAGCTTGTTGGAACTTTATCTACACTCTTTATGGGCCTAGGATTATCATACATTTCTTTTTATCCCTAGGGTACCACAATGGATCTACGCTGATCTAAGTGTGACGGTAACAAGATCAACTATCAGCCCACTAACCTAACCTAACCTAAGGACACCTCGTATTCCTTCTTTGGGCCAACACGAATCCATCAATCCCAAAGTCGTGCAAATCGACCGATTTTTTCTCTCACACACAAATGAAATTTTTTTTATTATATAAATTTCATCAAGGTTATAAGGAAAATATGGTCGAATTCATAAATGTAAAAGTTCGGTAACACTGCAAAGTTTACTTATCATTTCTGAAGACAAATATCGTCCGTTTGAAGATTTTTCTGCTTTTTTATAATTATTGTTGTTTCCTTTTAACGATAACATCATCTTTTTTGAAAAAAAAAAAAAACAGAAATAGTACCATTTTTCAAAAAATTATACAGTATTTATACAGTATTTTTACATTTATGAATTTGGGGTAACTTCCTATTTTGAAAATTTTATTTTAGATTTTCAGAGTTTTCTAAAAGTTCAAAGATTTACTACAATTCTTGCTTTTTTTATTTTTAATGTTAAACTTGCCTCACGTCCCTTAAAATATTTTTGTTTGTAAAACTAGAACCACCCTGTGTTAACAAATTGGAGGTTGCTCTCGAACACTGAAAGTAGTAGGTATACAAACCTATAGTATACTATTTTTCTGCTAACCTTGTTCTCCCTTGAAATGGTGTTAATCTCCCTATCAATGGCTTTGATGCTTTGTCTCTTTAAGTCCCTTGAAAACAGTTTTCGCCGACAAAGGATCTTATCACCATTGCTGCATAAATTAACTGCAACCCCATTTCTTTTTTTGTTTTGTTAAACACAAAATGAAAAGGAAAAACAAAATCCTATCGTGTGTAGGTATATACCACCTACATACCTGCTTAATTTCAAAAGCAGGTGGATTCATTCGGTTTGCCATTGAAACGTGTGCATTTATCTAATATTAATGGACAAATTGAAACCCAACTCACATTCGAATTGATGAAGGAAATTTTCGGATGAAAAATAAAATGGAAGCCAACAGCAGATAGCCCGAAATAAGATTAGCTCTATTTTCCTGTCTTCTCATTTTGTTCCTTGACTTTATCGCATTTAATTTAAACAAAGGCAGCGCGTGGTGGCGACGGCAGGCATCAACAGAAATGAAGAAAGCCTTTAAAAGTCTTAAACTATAAAAATGAGCGAGTATAACATCAAGGCTCTTTCAGAAATTAATTCAATTTAAGAACAAAAAGAAGGGGTTAAAGTTTTTTTTTTTGTGTTCAAGCATCATTTCTCAACCCTTTTCTTTGGAAAACTTTTACTATGATACGAGATGAATTATAGCATCCTTGCATGACTCGTCCTTCGATATGTTTAATTGTATATGCTGTGCTCATCAGTTCGCAAGGAATTTAATTATAATGTGCGATGTTATATTAATATAGGCCCAAGTTGTATAATTATATTCTTTTAAGTTTGTGCGGGAGTATTGAATTTAATTCAATATGGCGGCATGCAGCCCACCAGCGCCCCTCAGTTAGCTGAGGTTTGATAAGCTAAATTGATCTTTATTTTATATGAATTCATTGAGTTGAAAAATTGTTTCTATGTTTCTAATTAGCTATGTAGATGCAATTATTGAAATTATCCTCCGGTCAATTTGGTTTTCCACTCGTTCTCCTGTACATTTTACTTTTGATTGAAATTCCCATTTCATTACAAGCGACAGAAAAGTTAAATTCAAAACATTAAGCGTTATTGAAACATTATATATTTTTGTCTTATCCTGAGGCTACACGGATAAGTACTGGCAAGCAAGTTGCAATATACACACATTTTTTGACCAATACCAACAAACCTAAGCAACTTGCTGGTCTACTGGATTCCTGGCATGGGATTTTTGAAGCCAGTAAAAGCCTCCAATAAATGTTTGCGTCGGAAATGGTGGCTTTTGGGTGACATTTGATGGAACGAAATATTCTATGTACGTAAACATTTACTTAATATAGCTTTTAACGGCCTTTAGTTCATAAAAATTGGCGTTTCGTCCCGGCGTTCTCTCTTGGACTCTTCAGTTAACAGTGAGGAATAAAGGCTGTTAAAAGCTATATTGAATCAATTATTCAACAAGTCCAATTAAATAATGCTAAGTCTTCTACTTGGCTGATGTATTTCAGTAGTACATATGTATATAGAATTTGTATTATAAAAAACACTCATACATACAAATTTACTCTCTTTCCAATATGTGAAGGTATGAGTATGAGCTGTCAAATTCTATTAAAGATGGCTACGATGATGATGGATTAAAAAAAAACCCAAGAAATCCCATTTTTGAAAAAAAATATTATTAAAAAAAAACCGAAATTTTTGATTTAATGCGACAGATTGAAGTATTCTGCGTTGATGTTCGCAAGAATTGACAGACTACGAACAGAATTTGACGTCAGTTTAAGTCAACTCGTTGAACATTTGCGTTGCCGTAAAAAAAAAGATTGAGACTTTGTGTTTTATTTTCATTTTAAATTTCATTTCATTGAAGTACGATTTGCCATAGTTTTAAACAATTTTAATAAAAATTTAAGTTCATAATCCTAATAGGCTATCCTACTGAAAGCAGAACGTGGCTAGTAAAAAACTTGAAAGAAATTTAGACTGGCAAGTTGGCTTGGCTTCGACTTCGTGTTATGAGAAACTTGCCATATAGTATCAATGCATTGCAAGTCAAAAAGAGGTTTACAAGTAAAAGCTGCAAAAAGAAGGGTTATTTTTAATAGAATATATTTTCGACAATATTAATCACTCAACTTTGTTTCATTCAAGAACATACCTGTGGAAACATTTGCTCAAAAAAAGAGTTGTGATCAATTTAGTAGGTAAAACAAAAAATAAAATCAGTGAGTTTTTCGATTTTTTTAAGATCAATTTTTGTTAAATTTCCCTAGTTTAATTTTTTTATAAAATTTGTTCAGCCATCAAATTTTGTAGAAAATTTTATTTCCAACAAAAAGTGTCTTAATTTAAATTCTGAAATTCGGCTTAGTTTTCTATTTATGTAAAGAAAACAAAATTAACTTTCTTAGAAACACATGGGTGAATTTAAGCGAATTTTGTGTGTTTAAGCAAGCTTCAGTTACAAACAAACATATTCAATAATAAAAACCCGTTGGTGAGCTGACAGTTAGTCTTGTTACCGGCACACTAAGATAAGTGTAGATCCATTGTGGTAACCTAGGGATTTAATCCCCATAAAAAGAAACCTATGATAAATCCTATGGCATAGCCCTTAAGGGGCGTTGATAAAGTTTCAGCAAGTTAGGTGGTTTTCAAGTTATTGAAGTGGTCTGAAGGAAAATAATCACCGGGTTGTGAAGAGGTTAAAGCACCATTGCCTTTTAATGACGTGATCCTTTTCTTTACCCCCACTGGATAGTTTATCGGCCCATGGACATAGTGCCCGATTTGTATTTAAGGGGCTTATGCCCCACTTGAGTGGGACAAATGAAAATGAAAAGTGCACAAATGAAATTTGGGTCTTAAGTCCCATCCAAGTTAGACCCAAATATTTTTTGTTACAAATGGGACATATGGCTCATATTTCTTAAAGGCATAGGCACACAACAGTTTAAAGTTTCTGCATTTCAATACAAAAAAAACAATCTTTTTTTTGATATTTTATCTAAGCGCACACGGAACTAAATAATCCCCACGGATGTTATTTCCCCAAATCACTGTTTAATACAAACACTTGACACCGACTGAAAACATAGGTGCCTTCCTGGCCACTGAGCGACGGAGTCACTTGAGCGGGAAAGATGACCAACAAAGGAAGATAAAATCCTTGAACCCGCGAAGCATGCCACCTAAAGTTGTGTTTAGTATAAACACTTTGAAAGCAGGCCGACTGATAACATAGGACTGATAACAATACTCGCGGGGGTAATTCCTTCTTTTTTTTTGGGAACTACCCCCCGCGGTTGACAGTTCCGTATGCGTTAATGCACTGTACCCAAACTAATAACTAAGGAACAATTAACAATTATTTTTTGGATTTGAAATGTTACAAGTTTTTTCATTTAGTGATTCTTATTTATTGGTACATAACCCCCAACAATTTTATTGGGGCTTGGGTCTCACTTGGGGTGGACTTAAGCCCTAAATTCAGTTTGGGCTTTATGTCCCACTTAAATGAGACCTAAGGCCCAAAAATAAAAATTGGGATTTAAGTCCCTGGGCCTTATGTCCCTGTGCCAGATCATTCCATGCAACGGCTGGCGGTTGAGTTTGATAGATCAGTGGTTGGTGCATGTGACTGCCTTCTTTAGTCTGCAGATTTACGATTTGTCAAGCCAACAACATGTTTAAGCTTGAATTGAAATGTCAGAGAGTTCCTCTAAGTCATTTAGGAAGTGTCTCCCGAGGAGCCTTTTTCTCAGTTGACATAGTTCAGGGCAGTGACATAGGTAGTGAGGAGTATCCTCAAGTATCTCCTCGTCACCACATCCTCTGCATAAGTTATCCATACTAAGTTTTATATTTTTCTTATGGTAACCCAGTTATTTGCGTCCAGTGATAATGCTCACGAGAAGATAAATAGACTTTTTCTCAGTTGGATGATGTTGTCGGTCTTTTATATTTGTTGAAACAAGGCCATAATTTTCTAGTTATATCACAGGTATCAAGTGAGCTCCATTTTTTGTTAACTGTAGCTTGAACTTTACTCTCGATTGCCCGCTTTAGATTACAGGGTGGATCCTGAACTGTTGAGTCTGCTTGATTAAGAACAAGTGTTGATCCAGTTCTTGTCAGTTTGTCAGCACTTTCATTACCTGGGACACCACTATGACCAGCAAACCCAACAGAGCCTTAGGTTGTGCTGTGTATCAAGAACCCTATAGCCGGAGAGCTGGCAACATATTTTTCGAACTCATCGGTACATGGACGAAAATTTGGTCATAGAAAGATTTAGGGCAGTCAAACACAAAATTGTCACTCTTACTCTCCGGGTCAGAGGCTTAGGTCTAATATTTTTAAAACATTAAAAAATAAGGATCTAATCGATCGAACCGGAGTGGCGGACTGTTGTTTTTGTATTTGATGGTCACAAATCTTTCTGTGACCAAAATTTCAATCTCTTATGAAATGAAGTATGTAAGTTAATCGGTCGCTAGTTTTCTGAATAGAACAAGAACTAGCAACGGATGTAGTTGCGCCACAATTATAAAAATTTGAGTACTGACAGATTAATAGCCACTTAATACAAAAACAACAGTCAGCCACTCCGGTTCAATCAATTAGGCCCTTATTTTTAATGTTTCAAAAATATAAGACCTAAGCCTCTGACCCGGAGTGTAAAAGTGAAATTTTTGCGCTTGATGGCCCTCAACCTTCTGTGACCAAAGTTTCATCCATGTACCGATGAGGTCGAAAAATATGTTGCCAGCTCTTAGACTTTAAGCTCTTCGCGACAGCATGTTACAAGCTTCGATTTGATTTCAAAGGCAGAAATTGCTTTTATTGCAGCTTGGTAGTCAATGAAAAAGGTGATATCAATTCGTGGTACTGCCATAATTGAGACCTATCTAGCAGCTTTCGTCACTGCCAGGACCTCCAGCTTGGAAGACACTGTTTTAATAAGGAAGTCTGAATGAGCTGGCTAGTCCAAGGGTTTCTGAAAAGAATCCTGCACCAACACCAGTATCCATCTTGGAACCGTGCGTGCGTCGGTCGGTCGCTATATATTGATATCATAAATTTGCAGGTTGATGGCTCGTTGATTTTCAGTCGTCTCCACTAGGAAAGGCAGTCGTGAACGTCTTGTAAAAGTCTAAACCGAGAGTTATGTATATCTGTTATGTTATTTCCCATGTATTTCTGTAGAATCTGCGCTTGACCCATGGCACTGTGCTTCCATCTACCACTTTGGCTAAACCGACGTACGCTCTTGACTACCGATTGTTGTACAAATACATCTAGCGGTTTTAAGTTGAGTATAGCTTCAAGATCCACTATGGGGGTGGGCCTTATAGCGTCATAGTGGTTCCAATACATGCCTTGACCATGATTTAAAGGTTGATAACTTTGTCCAGTGCATTCAACCAGACTACGTTACCGTTTGTCAGTACAGGTTTAGCTATAGCCGTAAACATCCACTTGATGGTCTTATTTAATCTCTCTATTTTTGAGACTTTATGTCCTGGGACCTAATTTTGAAAATGATTTTTGTGCCATGTCAGTGTTTTTATGTTTCACAAATGGATGCTGAATAAAAATGCATTTCCACTTAAATTCTCATTATCAAAGAATGTTCTAATAACTTTTCCACAAAAATTCTCTTACACTTTCATCGTGCATTAACCCAAGATTTAGTTTCCTTAGGCCCAGTTTTTCAGTAGTGAGTTAAACCAGATTAGTTAACTCTAGAAATAGATTTGTCTATAGTAACGTCAAGAAGCAGTTTTTAAGTGAAAAATGAATGCAAAAAGACTTAAAAAACACGGAAGATAAAATACCAAAAGAATTTTATTAAATTAATCCAGAGTTAACTCACCAAATTTAGTGAGTTAACTCGAGTTTAACTTAAAACCTACACTGAAAAACGGTCCTTAGAAAATTAAAACTACCTATATACAAACTAAAGTTGGAAATAAAACTTTCACCCTTAACGAGTCATGCATTCAAAATTTAACAGCAACAAAAAAAATTGCCAAAATATCTAGCACAAACTCTCAAATTAATGGCAGCATCTGTTGCAACATTGTTCCGAACATCCCACATTTCCATAGCAATGACCATATTATATCCTTATGGGTATATCGACATCATTTAAATGGTCAACCATTGAGCTTATATACATGTTTGTACATACAGATTGCAAGAGTGTGACTTGGTCCATGTAAAATCTACATTTAACCATGCATCTCCTTCTATAAGTAACATGAGAAACAAGCCTCAAAAAAGCCGCAACACACGCTTCAGTTCTGGCATGTTTCTATATCGCTTCACACCGTTTCCCCTTTGATTCCATTCTGTTTATTATATTTTGCCTCACATACCAAATGCAGAAAGCAGAAGCATCTTTTCGCCATCTCAGAAACACCCATTCCATGTATAGTACTATATGAACGAGAAGGTATAGTAAGTAGATATCAGACACTATTTGAATGTGGACATCTTCATGTCCAATTAAGTTCACAAAAGGATATTCATTCATTCATATAATGTGTGTATGTATGTACGTAGAATGATGGACACGGATGGCATTTATGTGTTGCCTTTGCCGCATAAAGTTCTTGTAATATTGGTTAACTTGGTTGATGGTTACGAGAAGACACAAGACACGTCATATTAAAAGGACGAGAACAAGAAACAGATTTTCATAATCCTGGCCATAATCCAAATGTAAACGATATGTGCATATACACATATGGGTTAATCCTGGAGAAAGAAAGACATAGGCACAATAAGGAACAAAACATGTAGATATAGATCGGATATATTAATTGCTTCGTCGGAACCTCGCTCTTCTTCTACACAATAAATAATGCTCTTAAAGAGTAATTTGAACTATTTATGAATTTCAATCTTATTTTATATATAAGTGAGAGATTCTCTTGGAAAAGCAATTTTTCTGCAGATTGAAGGTGGTACTTTTTTTTAATAATTTTGCGCTTACTAAAGTGGTTATGTCTACCCTTTTAATGTCTTAATTTAGCACGAGCGTTTAGCAAGGTAGGAGAGGATTTAAAAGAAGATAACGATGCACATTGGTTTTAAATGTTTGAATATCACACTGGGAGGAGAAACGGTGCCGGGTTCAAAATAACACATTCGTGTAGTGTGACTGAAGAAAGAATCCCTATACATAACAGTTCATTCGACGCATGAGAGGAGTACCCAAAAAGATTATCGCTATTATAAAGACTATCTGCGAGGGTGCATCGTGTCAAGTCTTACACAACGGAAAGGTATCAGAGGACTTCGAAATCCATTTGCTATCTCAGCTGCTATTCCTGGTGGTTATAAGGGATGTATATCCGCGTGGAATTCGATGGACGATGTTTTCGTTCCTGCAACATCTTGATTACCCTGGCGATATTTGTATGCTCTTGCACAACATTATGGATCTTCGTCATATGGTGAGTAATCTGGTTAGTGAGGCAAATAAAGTCGGTTTGAGAATCAACACCGGGAAAACGAAAATCCACATCATTTCTGAAACTTTTTCTCAAGTTGTCGTTGCGGGACAGCAGGTTGAAGCGGTGGACAACTTTGTGCACCTCGGAAGTGTTGTCTCAAATGACGGCGATGGTACGCATGAAGAAATTATTTGCCGAATCGGCAAAGCTAAAGCTGCTTTCGGCATGCTGTCTAAAGTTTGGTGGACTAACGTCTACAGTAAGAAGACCAAACTGCGACTGTTCCGCTCGAGCGTAGAGTCAGTAATTCTATATGAGTGTAGTTCATGGAAAGTGACCGCCTCTGTCACAAAGAACTACAAACTTTTGAAAATAGATGTCCTCGAAACATCCTAAGAATTTTTTGGCCAAACACCATTTCCAATCAAGGAATCATCCGGAGAACGGGCCAAAGTCCTATTGAAATCGTTGTTCGAAAAAGGAAGTGCCAATGGATTGGTCAAACCCTACGTAGTGGTGAAGACTCTATTGCAAGGACATGCAATGAAGTGGGATCCTCTCATCAAAGATGGCAGAAGACCTGGGGGTCAAAGAAAATCTTGGTGCAGAACAGTCGACAAGGAATCACAAAAGCTAGGTTAAAGTTGGGAGAACTAGAATATATTTCCAGAAACAGAACGAGATGGCGTGTAGCGGTAGTTGAGGCTCCTCGGAGGGGTTAAGGGTCTTAGTAAGTACCTGACTTTCAGCACACTTATTTAATTAACCTCACTTATAAACATCATTTTTTCTTAAATTTCTTCTAGCTAATTCTATGTTGAACTGGACAACGGCAAATAACAAGTGAACAGCATCAAAGTCGGATTTGTCCCAGGTTTAAAGCTAGGCCACTTCCTCTACAGCCTGATAACATCTGACCAACCTGTGCCAACTGGGTTCAAAAATCTCCCGTATATATGCTGATGGCTACTTTTGAATGGACACATCGATGTCTCGTCTGGAAGCTCTAGGCAAAGTTGAGTACCACAAAAACAGACTCTATGCATTTTATAAGAAATGGGGCATCCGCATAAACACCTTCAAATTGGAGCTTGTGTGATTTGGGAGACCCAGTAGATGTCGTCACAGCGCAACCATCTGCAGAAGTCTGGTTCTGAAACTTCCAGACGGATCTACGATAGCATCTATGCATCCACTTCAACTAGTTGTTAACTTTTGTTGAAAAATAAAAATAAAAATAGAAATAAAAATCAATATTATAATTCTATAGAATTTTTCGATTAGTTTTTTATTTATTTAATAACCTGTCACTACATTTATTTAATGTTAATTATTTTATTTTAATTTAATTATTTAAAAGCGACGCGTTTCGGATATTTATTCATCCATCATCGGGCTTATATCAATGACTTGTTGTTAAGGTTCAACCTGCAGTCACGAAACGTTCTCAAAAAATCCAACTGGGAATTCCACCGGCTCCACCTTCGATGAGACGCAGTAACGTATTAAACAAGAAGGCGAAGATATTTATGTACAAGCAGCTCCTGCGGCCTGTCATCAGTTATTCCTTCTCAGTCTGGTTCTCTATCTGAAAGACGGCCTTGAAGGAACTTTACAAGTTCGAGAGAAAAGTTAAGCACCGCACTACATTTCGACCGGCAGCGAATGAAACATCACAGCAACGAGATTCAGGTCAGAAAAGAAGCGATTAGGACACATCAACACAGTCACCCGAATCAATTGAGATACATATGTATGTAGGTACCTGAGTACGATATAAATCCTGGTCGACAAAATCACCAGGGACAACGAGCAAGCAGTTTTCGTTCCATGCTGGCTGACACAGGGTCAGCATATTACCGTGGCTGAATGCCAACCCATCAATCCACCAAAAACACGAATTGACAATCGGATCGGGCGACTATGAAGTCAACCGACTGTTTTTGACATGTATCCTTAGTTTTTAACTCTTTAAATTTAAGACAAAGTGTAAGATTAGGCCCATATATACTAACAAATGAATAGTTTCGTCGTACCTTACTAGTTACATATGCATACAAAATTCATGTTTTGTGCTTATATATTTATTTCCTACTTACTTTACTTAAGATGGCGCTCACAGACCAGGAGGCGAGGAGGTCGTTCCCACTTGTGCGCGCCACCTGTTATGGGTTCTTCCTCTGCTGCGTACACCATCGGGGTTGGATTCGAAGACTCGTCGGGCAGGTGTGTTGCCCGTTCACACGCTCCACGTGCCCCAGCCATCTCAGCCGCTGTATTTTTGGCTTTTTTACCAGGTCAACGTCACTGTACAGCCCATATAGCTCGTCGTTGAATCTTCTCCTCCACACTCCTTTGATACACACCGGACCGAAAATCACACGAAGAATCTTTCTCTCAAAGCACCCTAGCAGACTTTCATCCCATTTTTTCAATGTCCATGCCTCTGCCCTATAGAGCAGGACTGGGATGATCAGGGTCTTGTATAAAGTCTCCTTAGTTTTCTGAGAGATGGCCTTACTACTTAAATGCCTTCTTAGCTCGAAGAAACAGCGGTTGGCAAGATTAATTCTTCGTTTGACCTCTGCACTGATGTCATTTTGCGAGGTAATAGTGGAGTCCAGGTAGACAAAGTCCTTGACAATTTCGAAGTTATATCTGTCCATTCCTAACTTTCAGCTAATTTTGTTAGCCTTCAAATTTAACCCCAACTAACGAAATACGAATTACATACGTACATATTGGAATCGAATGAAGTCATAAAAGTAGTCCACCCATGATGGTTACATCTTTCCTTGCCTAAACGTAAAAATGACTTAATTCTTTCATGGTTATTATCAACAAAATTAAATTTTAAAAGTCATCAAAACTTGACAAGAGATTTATTCATGAAAGCCTTAACAAATACTTGCTAGGTGAAATCTCTAAAATATTGTTTTCGATTAATTTCCATATTATCATTTCTACGATTTCCAATTAAAATTTTCCTCTGACATTCATTGATGATTTGACAGAAATTCGTAAATAAATTAAAAGAAAAAATCTGATAAATAAACAAATCTTCGTTCACACATAAACAAAACATTTACCTCTTTTATTTCTTTAACAAAATTCTGGTTCAAGATGACTATCTGGCAAATTTACTCACACAATAAATCTTAAATGGAAAATTTAAATAAATCAGATTCATCTATGGAACCACCACCTAACCAAACCAAATCAGCCAACCAACCGTTCCCTCGTGTCGCCACACAAACCTTTTATTTCACATGAGACAGCATGAGCATTTGAGCATTATGCACGCCCATCATTTGATTTATATATTATAGAATCTCCAGGTCGTGTGTTGTGGTGTCTCTTCTATCATAGAAAGCCCTCTGACAATAATTTTTGTTATCACATCTATCGCTAGATATAGTGAGATTCGACTCGACCCGTATCTGGTTAAGTCCAGAAAACCTTATACCCACATTATTTGACATCTGATATTTTCTTCTCAGATCAGATGATCATCTTGTATAGGTGCACCCCTTTTTTGTCTTTTTTTTTTTGTCTATACGTATTCCTGCCTCCTAAGCCTTTCGATAACAAAATATTATTGAATAATGAAATCAGATGTCTTAAGATTAGTTTCGAACAATAATCATATTATTCATAACACGCCTTTATATGGGGTGTCTCATGTCTCCACCGCAAATAAGATGTTCTGCTTATTGAACACTGACTCTGACAAACCATAGGAGGTCAATGAAATAATTATTTTTCATCTTAAACTTTTTTTTAAGTATCCCACTGTGCAAACTGCAAACTATATTGGATAGGAAGTTTATTTATGTTTTTTTTTATGCAAATTTCCAATACACCAGCTAGGGTAGGTTGACGACAGTAGCGGATCCAGGGGGGTGGCTATAGGGGCTAAAGCCCCCCCCCACAGCCGAATCATAAAATAATTTAAAATACAGAAAGCAATACATAACAACGTGTAGAATTTTATATTCCGTCTAAAATATTGTTAAGATATGAGATTTGATGGACAAAATAACGTGGCTGGGGTTGAACTATTTGCATACATGTTATGTAATTTTTTTTTTTCTAAGCCCTAAGATTGGGGCTAAAGTCTGAAGCGAATTGGACAAAAACTAAGTTGGGGGCTATGAAGATGGACATGTTTCATACAACGACAATTTTTCCCTAAAAATAAAACCCAGAAAATTGGGAAGAAAAAAACAGTTTTGGAGCAATAAGGTCTGAGAATATTGGACAAAAAACCTAGCCAGGGTTAAGCAACTTACTTCCGAAAAACTAACCTTATTCCAGAGAGTTTTGGGGGCTCAAGTCTAGGGACTGCCAAAGTCCGAAGTTGGGGCTAAGGCTTGAAGAGATAAGTAAAAAGAGATAAAAATGGCCGGGGCTTAACATTAATGTGTCAAATGCCCCGACTGTTTATACTAAAAACAAAGCTTATTTACCGAAAGAAACGCATTTGAAGCTTAAACCATTTGAGAACAAAGTGATGTCAAGTTTAGTGTAAAGTTTTAATACAACAGGAATTGTTTCTCACGGCCTTGGCTCGGCTCAGAAATTTTCGGGGCTACGTTTTCAAAATTTGAAAGGTCCAAGGCAATAATTGTACATACAAAACATTTTTGTACTAGGCAATTACATACAAATTCTCTAGTCAAGGAGCCGAATTCCAAAAGCGTGAGTTTTCTCTGTGCGCGCTCAGAAAATCATGCAAAAGCAAATGAATATTAGCAATCCCTTTAGACTCTAGAATGACGTGCAAATTTTTTCGACATATTTTTTTAGCATGAATAAAAAGTGTATGCAGCGTAAACACGAAAAATAATTCACGCTGGCAGAATTGGGAATTGGGTATTATGTCCTAAAGTGTCAGCTTGAACAAAATAGTTTCTCGTTTATTTGGCTTATTCAGGAAAAATGAAATCTCAGAGGACTGAAACCGTGTCAAAGCACATTTATGATCTTTTGTCAGTTCCCTTTCAAATCTTGTCAAAAATGGGAAGTTCAAAACATACCAACAGCTTATTTAAAAATATAACTACACAAGGCTCGTTCCACACATATTCGGTTTCATTCAGTTCGGTCTCTATTCGGTTTGTATTCGGCTTTGCCTGATATGTGTGAAACGATAAAGCGGTGCTCTATGGTTTCTATTAGGTTTTTATTTTTGCCGTTTTATCGTTTCACACATATCAGGCACAGCCGAATACAAACCGAATATAGGTCGAACCGAATGTGTGTGAAACGAGCCTAAGGTAGGTACCTAATCAATTTTTAAATAATATAAATAAACGAATTTGTACGCGTGGTTCAAGCATATTTGGCTCAAATTATTATTTTGGTGCACCTTTGAATTTGCTTCTATCTCCGCTACAGCAATTATGTATGAATAATTGTTATTGTACTTTGTAGATATTGAAAACATTTTAAAGCGCGACAGGAGCGGATATAAAGGCACACAAAAAACGGATATCATTAAAATGAAAGTGGAAATGTCAAAATTCGTTGTCTTTTATATTGTATCTCCATATATATTTTTCACAAAAAAAAATACTTGAACCTTAAAAGTTAGACCGCACTCGCCGGAACTGCACTGTATCGGAACTACACTTCACACGAATTCGTATGAATTTGTATGAAGTTCAGTTGCTTAGTGCGACATAGCTCCTAAAATTTCATAAAAAATAATGTTTTGCCGCGTTGTCCTGAAGTGTAGTTCGGATGAAGTTGGTACAGTCATGCATTTAACCTAAACTCTCTATAATTTATTATAAATTATAATATGTATCTTAGGACAAGCAAATTTTATTACTTAAGGTCTCAAACTGGATCTCCAAACTCCAAGCCCCCCCCCCAGAGCCAAATCCTAGATCCGCTACTGGTTGACGATTATGTGTGTCTGTGTAGGTATATGTTTCCAGTTTATAATTTTTTTATATGTTTTAATTTTCAATATTTTTTTTTGTCCACATGTTTAGTGATGTGATAATTGAATTTAAAGTAAATAAATTGAAAAACACCCACCTCTTTTTTTTTGTAATTAAAAACCAATTATTTTATTTCGATTTTGTTTACCAAAAGTTAATTTTTTATTTGTTAATCCAAAAAATTGCTGTGCATAACCTAATTTAATGAATCTTTTAAAAATAATAGATAGATTAAAAAATGGGTTTCAAACCTTTCAAAGAGGTATAGTGAAGTTGCAGGAGTTAGGAGTAGATAATAATCAAAGAGTTGGTGAAAGATTTCTTCTCAGTGTTTTGTACTAAGTTTAGTTTATTTATAAAGTCAGGGTTGCCGAGGCAACGGGTCAAATGCCGCAATAACCCGGCGCCCCCGGCTAAAGGGCCCCTAATGAAGATCGCCTCATATATCGATCCAATTAGTATTAACTTTCCGAGTCATTTTAATAACTCAAATCCCACTGACAAATATAAACTGAGCATACAGAGAGTTTGGGCTAAGCTGAAGGTCTGGGTTCACTTCCCAGCCTCGTCCGCCTTAAAACTAAAAAAAGTTTTTTTTTCAGGGCTACTACCTCTTGCGAGGAATTGACAAATCCTCCAAGACTATCACTTGTCGGAATAAGTGCTTCTCGTCAAGCCGTTCGGATTCGGGATAAAATTGAAGGTCCCTTCCATTCCTGACGACACTCGTACACGGGGATGGTTGCTAGTTGTTAGTCAAAAGGCCCTGGTTCTTCACGAGCCGTTGCGCCACCCAAGTTATTTTTTTATTTATAGGTACAGAGAGTTTTATTGACCGTTGGCATTGTATTACACTTATTTTCAAGTGTTTGGTGTTTAGTTGTGTCCATGTGACGACTCTGCGATCTTAGGAAGTCATACAAGGGATATCCGCAAATAAAGGATGCCATCTAAAAGGTCAAACATTCATCAAAAAAGATCAGCTAGTTTCAGTAATACATTTGGTCAGCCATAGATA
Organism: Melangyna quadrimaculata; assembly: GCA_949320155.1. Taxonomy (NCBI): domain Eukaryota; kingdom Metazoa; phylum Arthropoda; class Insecta; order Diptera; family Syrphidae; genus Melangyna; species Melangyna quadrimaculata. The sequence continues at coordinate 415,575,610 of OX439483.1, forward strand.
TTTGTAAAAAAATGTTTCAGGCTTTTTCATGCTCAAAGCGATTTTTAGCATTTTTGGGATATTCGAAAAATTGTATACCATCATAAAGGTTACTGAGACAACATAAAAAGGTCAAGTATTCTGAGTAAGTGGTCAGCAATAGATTATTTAAATGATTTTAAAAATAATTCAAGGTCTTAAAGGACATTTAGGAATTAGGACCTCATTTTCGTGATATTCGAACAAAAAACATAATTATCAGAAAGTAAAGCAAATCCACATAAAAAGTCAACTTCTTTCAGTAATTGGGCATTCGTAGTTTTTTTTTTTTATTGAAATTTTTTAAATTATTTTTTTCAAGGTCGTATATAATAAGACTTAAGCAAACAAAATTCAAAACGCATATATATGTGTAGGAAAATTTATATGATTGAAGGTTTTGAATGAACAACAACCAATTGTGTTGGCTACCACCTAGTATTACATTAGGCTGGAATTATTGCAATTTAATGGCTGCCACACCAATCATCAGATTCCTTTTAGTGGTGCGTAGTCTATTGTTCCAATTTTTAATTTATAAATTATTTTTTTTTAGCCGTCAACTGGATTTGAACCTAGACCAAGCTACCTCAACCTCAGAGACCGTTGCACTACGCATTACACCACCGAGGTCACCTGATCGTGCTCATCCAAATGATCACAATTGCATTTTGACAACTAGCATTTTTTTGGAAAATCTATATGACTGACCTATTACTGAAATCAGCTGAATGTTTATGAGGATTTATTAAACTTTCAGATCTTTTTTTTGAAAAAATCCATAAATGTGTTGCTAAGAGTCTTCTCCATTATCGTAATGCGTCAGTTTTGATTAAACATTTTGTTTTCTTTCATTTGGATGCCTAAAACTTTATACACTTTACAAACCAAAATTAAGAAATTATAAATTCAAAGTAATAAGCGCCGCTCACTACGAGTATAAGTAGTTCCAAGAGATATAGGCCCCGAAAAATTGTCTGGCCTTAACTAATTCCGAGCATGAATGCCGTAGGGAATGAGTTCTAATTGGATTTAACATGAAAATGAAAATTGCTCAATTTTGTGTGTAATTCCCTTCAGGCTTAGAAATAACTAAACTATATGCATAAAAGTATTATGATCTTAACTCTTAATATCACTTCTATTTTTGTATAAGAAATAATTTGTAGATAGGTACGGTACTAGGGAACTAATCTCCACTATAGTGGTTTTCAAACACCATAATATCTAGCAATAAATTAATAATTATGTATCACATTCAGCACATTGCCTCTTATATTTAGGGCGTTAGGGGAGCCAACCTTGGACTTCATTCTGACGGGATGAGCTTTGGTACACTAATAGTCCACATCCTAAATTTACTTCTAAGAAGTGTTGCCACGTTGGCAACACTGGCAGTACGGAGATATAAGGGTTGCCTTCTGACCATGTTTTAACACGAAATTTCACATAAATTAGCCTATAAATCGGGAACCAGACTTCGATTAAAGACGTGGAATGTCTCGTTGGATTAAGAATACTTGAGGCACCTCCTACACCCTTGTACGCTGGGGGAGCAAAATACCCTCGGCGGATAAGGGTTTATATTTGTCAGAAAATAATGGTTATAAAATGAATATTCAAAAAATTTTAAGATGAGCGTCGACTTAGAATTTCATATTCTACAGCATATCCGAAGTCTATACTTATATATGTATTAGTTTTTTGTATAATCGCGGGGGAAGGGGAAGGTGGAAGTATATCAAACCACTATATATTTACCTTGGTATAATCTAAGCATATGGCACATGACCTTAAGGTAATTTTTAATGCCCAATCTTATGTAATCAAAATAATTTCAATATAATTTCCCTACAAAAAGTTATAACCTTTTTATAAAATGATGACTCAATTTTCAATGAAACTAGAATAACATTACTAAATTTCAATAGTATGGATGAAAATTGGCACACATTTCTCATTTGTCGTAAGAAATAATAATCAAAAGAGTACATAAAAATATCTGGGGCGAAAGGATGTTTTTTTGAGTGAAAGGGAAAAGTAAATTACTATTTCCAGTCAACCCGTCCCAAAACTGGTATGTTGATGAAAGTTGGGAGAAATGTTAAATTTCTTGTTGGAACCAAGACTCTACAGGATCCATGCAAATATATTGGTTACAGGGGTGTTTTTTCTTACGCGGAAGTTAAATATGGGTTAAAAAACCCAACATTTTATTTTTATGTAATCGAGGTACAAAAATATATAATATAGTACATGATTTTGAAGTATTTTTTGACGCTGAATCCAACTTAAGTAAAATTAAGACGATACAATCACCATTAAAAAAGACATAATGAAAAGACATAATGTATTTTTGCAGTAGAGCAGATAAAATATTCTCTCTGAAAAATCACCTTTAAGGAAAGATATTTGATTTATCTTTTTGTATTCTTGGTAACAATAAAAAACAAAATATTCCTACCAACTTTCATCAATCTACTAGTTCTAGGGTGGGTTTACCGGGGATAGTTTTACATTTTTCTGTTTCACTTAAAAAACACCCTTTAGCACCAGTTATTTTTACGAACTCTTTTTTCCCACAACAAATGAGACATGTGTGCCAAGTTTCGTCACTATACCATTGAAATATGGTAATGTAATGCTCGTTTCACTGAAAATTTATAAAAAGATTCTTAATTTTTCTAGGGAATTTATATTGAAATTATTTTGATTGCATAAGATTGGGCATACAAAATTACCCTAAGTTCATGTGCCATATGCTTAGATTATACCAAGACAAATATATAGTGGTTTAATATACTTCCACCTTTGCCTCCCCCCATTTTGAAAACGATTATACAAAAAACTAATACATGGATAAAAATGGACTTCGGATATGCTGTAGAGTTTGAAATTCTACGTCGACGCTCATCTTAAAATTTAAAGATTATTCATTTTATTACCATTATTTTTTGACAAATAAAGAGCCTTATCCACCAAAGGTAATTTGCTCTCCCAGCGTACAAGGGTGGGGGAGGGGCCAAAAAATTAACATATTCCTATGGCTTCAAGTATTCTAAATCCAACGATACATTTTACGACATTAATCGATGTCAGGTTCCCGATTTATAGGCCAATTTATGTGAAATTTCGTGTTAAAACATGGTCAGAAGGCAACCATTATATCTCCCGTCTTCCACATCCTAAGTAAACTTAGGATGTGGACTATTAGTGTACCAAAGCTCATCCCGTCAGAATGAAGTGCAAGGTTTGACCTTGAATATGGCCTTAACGCCCCAACTATTAGACATAGAAATAGAAAAACAACGACATTATACAAAAAATTTACAGATTTCACTCATACAGTAAGAATGGGGGACAAAAGTTTTGGTATGGTAGTTCTAGAATAGTGCTAGATTTTGTGAAAAAATGCGATTTTAGGGGGTTTAGTCATAAAAATGTGATTTTTTTTTTGAGAAAAAAAGGCACAACAAATTATTTGAGTACGTATTTTATCTAAGGACGTCTTGCGACAATGGTTGGGAGTGGTACAAAATTTTTTGTTTCACGACAAATTTACGACAAATTCAAGACAATTATTTGCATCTTTTTTTTAGAATTTTTTTTGAGGGTGGCTAATGCTAACTTGACTGTCAAGTTAGCATTACCCAGGGTTATTTAAAAAAAAAAATGGTCGGACTAAATTTTTTCTTTCACGACAAATTTACGACAAATTCACGACAATTAACTGCATCTTCATTTATTTTTCTTTAGAATTTTTTTAAGGGTGGGTACTTGACTGTCAAGTTAGCATTACCCAGGGTTAATTTAAAAAAAAGGCGCGACAAATATTTTTCTTTCACGACAAATTTACGACAAATTCACGACAATTAATCCAAATATTAGATTCCTGAAATTTTGAAGTGGTAATGCTAACTTGGCAGACATCTTGCAGTCCCTGGGGGCGGCTGTAAGGTGGGGGCAATTTTATAAAAAAAATTTACTTAAAACAAGAAACAAATTATTAAACCACAACGGTAACATTAACAATGCCCTGTTATATTTTTTTGAAAGGTTTAGAAGTCCCTTCTTTCATTTCCTTTTTAAATAAAGTTCTTTCAATTAATAGTTTTTGAAATATTAATGTTTGAACTCAAAATTTTGTAAAAAAATTAAAAACATGGTCAAATATATTTTCTTCGCAAACTTTCAGGTAATTAAGTACTATTTTTGTTTCCAAAATTCAATGCCCTTATCAATTTGTAGTCAAAAACTGAAAACCGGATGGTTCTAGGACTTTTACTTTTTAAGATATTAAAAAGTAAATGAACCAACTTTCTCATAAAAATAAGACAAATCCGGCTAAAGTATCATTTCAGCAACGAGTTAAAATAGGACAAGCATGCGGAAAAAAATTCTTAAATTTTTGAAACTCGGTGAGAATGTCAGATTAACCCTAAGAATAATGAATCATAAGAGTCCATAAAAATATCTGTATCCCACGGGTGTTTTTTGGAGGGGGAAAGGGGGAGGTATGACTTATCGAAATGAAAAAATTATATTGATACAATTTGAACTTATGATCCATGATTTTAGGGTATTTTTCAATTTTGAATCTAATGACATCAAAATTAAGGCGATACAATAATCCTAAAAAAAAAAGATGGTCCATTTTATCCAGAGATGGCTGTTTTTCAGTAAAACTGGTAAACTATTAAAAAAAATACCTTGAAAAGAATGGTATATTGATGAAAATTAGTATAAATATTCAATTTGGCATTTGACAAATGAAACATTTTTAATAAATTTCTTCCCGTTCTTGGGATTGGTGTTATGATGAAAATTTCATACCTTCTCTTTCCCTCAAGAAAAAAACCCTTTGGTCATGGATAATTTTATGAACTCTTTTGATTCTTTATTCTCATGTCATGTAGCACATCACCCACCAAGACCCAACCACCATTCGATATGTTCATTTTAATTTTGTTGGTAGCTTCTGTGGTAACACCAACTAAATTTTTCGCAAAATGCCGCTACTACGCTAAAGTCCATTTTCATTTGTATTCATTTGTACTTTATTCATTTTGGTAACACCATAATTTGTGCAAAACGAGTCTATAAACATTTTCAATGTTGAAACAAAATCTGACTGCCTATCTTATTCAAACAAGAAACACAATACATATATAGCTAAGTATCTACCTATTACATAGATATATTATTAACCTATCGGTAAGATCGTTTATCTTATTTAACCATCGAGTTTTTATCCGCCTTCTCTTTTATGGTTTCTCATTTTTGTCCTGTTAAGTATTTCACTTTAAGTAGCATCACTTATGTTATGTAGAATTTGAGTATCTTGTCAAACTATCTTTGGATTTAAAATTCTTAGAAATTCGAACCAACTAAGTCCGCAATAACAAGAGGCATCACTTGAATCCATCTACTATGTTACTTGATCTGGAGGTGATTTTTGAAGAACGTCAAGTGCTTCTTAAAAATCCAATAGACGATGAGGAAATTTGCTTTTGTGTATCTTTTGGTGTTTAGGTATCATTCTATCTCCACCATGAAGTATAAACATCAAACTATCTTTTTTTTGAAATTTAAACTCCCTAGGAGATTTCTTCCTTCCTTCTTTATATTTTGAGATGCTTCATGCTTGTTTAGATGAAAACTTTCTCAAGATGTTGTTGATGTTAAATACACAAACGAAAACATATTAGATACCTACACATGTTGTTGTTTTTCTTTTTTATTTTATTTTGTTTTTCTTATAAAAATTAATTACAAAATCGTGAGGTCGACATTTTGTTTGTTATGAAGTTGGAGTCAACTATCATCTTGAACATAATAAAGAATACCGATGGAAAGGAAGTATTTAGTGAAGTTTGTGTCTACCTTTTTGTTCAACATGAGTGATGTTGATGTTATTTATATTGGAAACAGGTTTAAGAGAGCCCCCAGGAACTTTGTATGGCCAAGTTACTCAACTTCGATGAAGAAAATTAATTAAATGGTTTTTCAAAAATCATTATTATTGTTATCTAATCTTATAATGATGCCAACCTAATTTTTAATGTTTTGGTTTTATTTTTTCTTTGTAAGAAGCCAATGAATTGCTGGTATTTATTTTGTTTCTGATGGAATATTAATTATTTTGTGTAATTATGTAGGTACCTACCCACAGTTTTACTTCAACAAAGTAAATATACAATGGCTTCTTTAAAATCTTAAATTAATAAAATCAGTGAACCTATGAAAAAGAAAGAATTAAACATCATGAGGAAATTGAACTCCTTTTTTTTTGTTTATGGTTTATAATCACGTGATACGTTTTATGTACCAACGTACACGGTTCTATTAATATTTTTCAATTTGTTTTATGGTTAAGCTTCTAAGGAGTATAAACCTTTGGTATTGTCAAAAAATGTAAAAGAATATTTTTTAAGTTCAAATTTTTTTTTTTTTTTTTTGAAAACTCAATTTTTTGAAAATGACTAAATAATTTTATTTTAGACTGGGTAAAAAGTATCTCTTGATTATTTCCTAGAATATTTGAAAGAATTTTGATAAAAAGATTTGTGTGATATTACTTAATTGCCACCTATTTTCAAATAAAAAAAAATATTTTATTTTGCATCCGTATTAACAGTAGGAAGGTACTACTTTTCCTATTTTCAACTTTATCAGTATTGGATATTTTAATTTTTTGTTATGAAATTGTTCCTAAGAAGTACCTATAACTATTATTTTACCTGTATCAAAGTTTAAATAAAATTGTTTTTTTTTATTTTTCAAAAACAAGTTGCTGAAATTTTTTAAAAATAAATTTTATGTGTATATAAATCTGTGGTGTTTAGTATAAGCATAATAACTCCATTATACAAGTAAAGCTAGAGTTTTTTTTTTAAAATCGACTTCCAAATTTGTTGTCTTCAAAATATTTTCAAAATTTTAAATTTACACTGAAAATAATATTCTTCGTAATGTTATGAAATTCTTTACGTTAGCTGATTTTTCATTGACTCTACATGGATTTCGATGGTCTAATGAGACACTTGATTTTAAAAAATATGTTGGTTGATGATGACTTTTTCCCAACTCTGCAGCCACTCTGCAATGACTGAACGAAAAAGTTCATTCAATAATGAAAATTTTTCGTTGTATAATGTAAAATTTATTAAGTTAACGCAAAAAAAAAATAAATTAATGAAAATCAAATAAAAATCAGCTTTGTTTGAGTTAAAACTTGGTTCTTGTCAAAGATTTTACATAAATAACCAGAAATTGACCCTAAATGAAAATTGCGTGTTGACAACGTGCCGAACAATTTATTTGATGATTAAAATTTTTAAATCATTATTTGAGTTGTGAGGCACATTAGTAGAATTTTTGAAAAGAATCGAGTGTGAACTAAATATGTACATAAAATGAAAATTAGCTAAATCAATAAAATAAAAATAAAGTTATAATAACATCATAAAGTATAAATTTGTTGACTAAATGAAAAAATCATTAATCAACGAATGCTTTTACGTTGAGTAATAAAATACATTCATAAGCCCAATGAAACAGTATCAGTAATTAATGAAACAAATGCATTGAGTTAACGCAAAATTTTGTTAATGCAGTTCTACGGCGACTAATGGAAATACTGCGTAGACTCAACGAAAATTTGATGTTTGATGACAAGCTTCATTAATGAACGAATGACTAATCGTTGGGGCTTCATCCATAATTGGCTGAATTTTAATTAAAGAATCGTTGTAATAATGAAGTTTTTTTCGTATTTACGTAAGGATTTGGTTCAGGGTACCTACATTTTTTTTTTCAAACCACTCCAATATTTTTTTTTCATAAATTCATATAAGTTCAAGAAATCAATTGGTATCTTTTTAGTTAAGCTTAAACTTCTATAGCTGTGGAACTTAAGAAATTAAAAAACTACCTACCCTCTTAGAATACCTTACTCATTTTATTTTAAACGAAACTTATACTAGGTACCTTCTTGACTTAGGGACCAGTTTTAGCTGTCATTGAAAACCCATTGAAAAAGTTAGCTGTTGATTTTGGGGGCCTTCGATTGTTTAATCATTGAATATTTAAATGCATAAATATATCTTACGACTTCAAAATTATTTCTCCTCTAAAAAAAATTAATTTTGATCTTTAATGATCATCGGTAAGGTAGTTCATCATTGAAAAATTAAAAATCATTTTATGAGAAAAGTTGAACCAAATTGAATTTTCTTTCACCTAGAAATAATTATTAAGTCAATTAGCTTTACTTTTGCATCAAAATAATCATTTATTTTTTCTTCAAAATCTCTCATAATTGTTAATTAATATTTTCAATGATGATTTTCAATGACAGCTATAACTGGCCCTTTACATACATATGTATAACACTTATGCAATAATCATAGTATACATAGTTAAAAATAAGTTTGGACATAATATTTAAGCCAGAAGGGCAGAAGGGCCAGATTGAACCTTGAACTTTAAAATCAATTACGATTATTTTGATCAAAAAATGACATTAATGTGAGAAGTCTCCCTATTTTATCCATTAATTGGTTTGTTGACGAATTACTGTTCATTAAGTGATGATAAAAATTAACAAGAAGCTCGTTCGACTTTATGAGGTAACCCACGAACAAAATACTTTTACTTTTTGAGAATCTATAATGGAAATAGTCATGATCACCACGTTTAAGTTTATGACAGATTATTTCTTCGAAGTCTAGCGAAGAGCCCACAGCAAATTTTGGGAGTGGATTGATAACCAAAATATGAGTATGAGGGTTTGTAGGTGCATGTATCGTGGTATCGAAAACAATCGTCGGGTGGGTTTTTTTTTCAGACTTTGGCGGGGGTGGTGGTATGAAAACAGCGATTTTCCAATGTATTTTCTCAGAGGTAATACCACTTCAAAAAAAAAATGATGTGATGCTCTGTCATTTTCTTTAAGTAAAAACGTCATAATCTTGGCAATCCGACAAATAGAACTCAAGATATAAGATTTTTAAGAGGTCATTATCGTCTTTTCCTTGGAGTATTATAAAATACAAAAAAATCAACAAAACAAAGTCTCCAAAAGCTAATATCTTGAGTTCTATTGGTCTGATTGCCAAGATTATGCCGTTTTGATTTAAAGAAAATGACAGAGCATCACTACATATATTTTTTAAATTTATTGAAGTGGTATTACCTCTGACAAAATACATTGGAAAATCGCTGTTTTCAAACCCCCACCCCCGCCAAAGGCTGAAAAAGTTACCTGCAAAATGATTGTTTTCGATACCACGATATATGCACCTACATATCTTCATACTCAAATTTTGGGTTATCCATCCACTCCCAAAATTTGCTGTGGGCTCTTGGTCTACATGTTTATACAAGTAGGGGAAGGGGATAGGTGTTTAATTTGATATTGATTAAAATAATCGTGTGGATTTAGACGGAAAATATTAAAAAATAGTTATTAAAATAAACAAAGTAATAATTTCGATAACTATTTTACCAAGCTTACCCTTTTGTTCAAATATCTAATAAATACAAATTCCGTGCTTCGGATTAAATTTATACTTTTATAATATACACCACTTTAAATATATAATTTTTTGGTAAAATAAATATGTATATAATTTTTTTTAAAAATACCACACGTTCTTGCTATCAAAGCAATTGCATTCCATTTGAGTTTTTTTTCTGTTTTTTTTTTTTTTTTTAATACACAATGAGGACAGACAAGTGGTATATTGATAGGAAAGAGGGAAGCGACCGAAGAAGCGACGATACGATTACGATGCCCGCGCCAAAGGAGAAAAATGAAAGACACAAAATACAGAGAATGAAGAATCGTGCAGATGCAAGTAGGTACCTAAGTACCATTAAAACTGGAAAAAAAGAGCGAGATAGAGGTACAAGCGATACAGCATCACCAGTCACAGCACATCTTACAGCCAGATTTATACAGTGCGACAAATCTGATAAGAAGTAGTGCAAAACTACTTAAACAAAAAATAAACAGTTCCTCTTCGCATCAGCGTGGATATCTGTGTATAGCTGGTTTCTTTTGTTCTTTCCATTCTTTTAATGGATCTTGGATCAGAATAGATGCTTAAGGTTTTTGATTCATCATTGCCAGATGGGTATTATTTTTATTATGACGATGGTATGTACAATTTATTAGTGATATTGCAGGTGTCAAACTATTTTACCCGATAATAAGTTAAGCGATTACAAATAAAAGATGGATTTTTAAAAAGTGGATAATAAATAAGAGTTTCAATTGTCTTCTTTACAAAAGCAGTGTTCGGACATACTCTTGTTGGTTATTGTATTTTAAATACAAAGACCACAAAAAAAGCTATTTTTTGCTAAAGTTGTCTCACTCCCCGCATCAATAAAAAAAACTGCACGACCACTGGTTTAAAGAAGGCAGTCAAAGCTTGATACCCCATGGGCCATGAGTCATATTTTGGTGTGTTAACATAAAAAAACAATATTTATAGGTACTGTCAATATTTAAATTTATGTTTTTCAGAAGTTACACTATTACAACAGATTACTATAAAAATGGACATTTTGCACAGTGTCCTAGTAAATAATGAATAACCTTGCAACCAGATTTATAAAGGTTGCCAATATGTACTGTTAGGAATGGCCACGAGACGAGAAAATTCTCGGTCTCGCATGACGAGACCGAAACGAGAGGAGACAAGACTGGCTTTTAAGCAACCAAAACGAGACTGTGTATTTGAACCGAAATTTACAGAGAGTCTTATAAATTAAAAAATCCAATTTCAGTTAAATATTAATTTTCGTCTCCACATATTCAAACTTTAATCGAAAATATTTCGTTCCAATAATCAACAACAATCAACGTATTTTTCGGAGACAAGGCCGAGACGAGACTTAATTATACGAAACCGAGACGAGACTGAAAATTTTCGATTTTAACAAGACCGAGACGAGACTTATAAAAGTATCTCAGAGTCTCGTCTCGTGGCCAGCCCTATTTAGTGTACATCCTTATGAAGCGAATATATAATTTTTCAATAAAAGCATCACCTATCGGATCCCACTTTAACTATAAATGTACTCTGTCAGCATTTTACTATGTTCATTCTGTTTACAGAATGTAAAAGGTATTAATTAGGAATTGGACCACAGTGTCACTGTAAGGACATTTTTTTTATTTTACGGGGTATATTTACGGATATAAAATGAATTGGATGGCTCAACAGCTCGTGGAAAACCAGGGCCTAGTGACAAACAGCTCGCAACCAGTGTGCGCGTGTCGACAGCAATGGAAGGGACCTACAATTTAATACCGAATCCGAACGGCTAGACGAGAAGCAGTTATTCATGACAAGTGATACTCTTGAAGGATTTTTTCAATTCCTCGCAGGAGGCAATAGCCCCAAACAAATTCTTTTTAGTTTTTAGGTGGACGAGGCTGAGAAATGAATCCAGACCTCCAACGTGACAGTCAAATGCACTATTGCTACTCATGTAATAAAAAATATACTAATGTATATTTACGGATAGTATTTGCAAAATTTAAACCTGGTCATAAGTCTTTCTGGAGCTAAAAAATGAAAAAGAAGTTTTGCCAAATTTACATAAAACGTGACTAATTTTTTTTTTATGTTACAATATTTCAAATGTCAGAAGCCAATCTAACGGTTACAAATGAATATGGTTCATTTTTTTTTAAATTAAATTAAATTTAATTAAAAAAAGTGCGTATACGCCCCAGTGTACCACTGATTTTTGTCATCGTTTTCCAATAGTACTACGGCATATTTACGGTTCATAAGATTTTTGTTAGAAATGAAATTTATGAACAAAAATAGGACTCGTCAAGTACAGTTGACATGACCAACGTTTTTTAAAAAAATAAAATAAAATGCATGACTCGATCGCACTAACTTGCTCTTGTAGCCCAGAAAAAATGTACAAAACAAATGGCCAATCTGACAAAAAAAAATCCAAGTAAAGACTTTTTAACACAATTATCTTCATTTAAGTATGAGCAAAATTTCGCGAACATCCATTACCAAATCGTGTGCTAGACAAATAGCTATTTTAGGTTGAATGTCAAAAATATCAGTTTTTTCTCGATTTTCAAGTCTTAATCATATTTTCGAAAAAAAATTGATGCAAAGTTTTTACGTTATGTGATATCTTTTAGGAAATAATTATAAGTTTTCTCTTAAAAAATAACGGGATGAAAGATATAATTATTTTAAAAGTTTGACAAAAATTCTATATTCCTATATTTTTTAATTTTACTCTGACGATTTTTCCGTAAAAAAAATTTGCGCCCATTTTGTAGATCATAAAATCGTCTACAAATTTAACATTGCTCTTGTTAAAAACTTCCAGCAGATGATAGACCAGCAAACAAAAATAATCTCATTATAAGAAAAATAGTCTTTTGACGGAGGCCTTTGAAGTGCAATCATGGGCTTTTCTTGCTTTTATCTCAGACGAATCCAATTTGGAGACAAGAAAAGATAACAAAACAAAAATAATGCCTGGCAACCCTGATTAGATTGCATACAGTCCACCACCACTTAGTGATGTTGCTTCTGTTGCCACTTGATGAAATCAGTGAACACGATTTCACCAAACGACGACGACAACAACAACAACGCCATCAAACGAAAAGACGACTCTTTGGTGTGGGAAAAAGAAGAGAGCGATGGAGATTGCATTTTTGTATATATGAAGATCAACAACCCAAAACCTGCTATTACGTTCGTAATGCACGTGTATAGTGTAACAAAATAAAATATATGTATGTATATAGGTACCTAAACGACGACGACGACAACAACACTACGCTGGCTGCAGTTCCAGCTCCATAATATCCGAACTTCGGAGTTTGGTTAGGAAAAGGAAGATGGTTGCTAATGCAATCGTAGGACATGCGAAACCAACCGAATAACCAGAATACCAAAAAGGGCAAGGATAACTCTTTCTGCAAGTGACTTTGGAGTTTTTTTTTTTTTTTTAAATTCTTATTTTGGAGTAGGTAGATACTTGTCGTGTCGTTTGGCTTTTCTATACTGCTCCTAGGTATGTTATGGTTGCGACTTGAACTGGAGCTCAGATTGTGACTGCCGGGTTGGGGTGTAACCGGACGAAAGGGCCGCCACGCTGCGGTTGACGCTGCCAAGCCAACCGAATCTTAAAACACACAAAAAAGCAAAACAAATGGAAGCTAGCTACGTTTGGGATTCTGATTTGTTGGATTCGGGTGCATACCTATGTGGTTGGAGAAAGAGAAACAGTATTTTTCGTACAGCAGTAGGTAGAATACAAAAAAAAATGGAAGCGCGCGTCATCAACATTGGAATCAGCACAATGCACCTTAACCACATCAATGTCGTCGGTCGTCGCTCGCGTGGTTCAAGCTACAATTCCGACGACACAACATCGTCATTATTTTTCTATACACATTTTGCAAAGAATTTGATGCTGATGTAGGAACAACACTGAGAACAGGATGCAATGCTGATGCACTGCAACGGCTCCATGGACACATGTTTTGTGTTTTGCGGTTGAAGGAGTTTTTTTGCTTCTATTTGTTTTTAGCTGCAGCAGCTGAGTTTTTCCAAAAGAATAACTGAAAAGTGTGTGAGACTTTGAATTTAAAAAAAAAATAAAAATAAAGGAGAGAAGCAAAGAGGCAGAGGTCCCTGAGATGGGAATGTAAAATAATTTTTATTTGTTATTCTTTTTTATTCGGGTTTTTATTTTTAATTTTCGTTTTCGCAATTCTAAATTATTATGGTGATTTTTTTCTCTGTTTTTATTTTTTTGTTTAAAACTCTTTTGTTGCTTGGTTCCTTATTTGAATTTTGCACAGAATACTATAAACTTTGTTTTGACATGAGCGCTCATTTGGAAGCGAAATTTCATACAAACATGCCACACATAATTTACCCACCCACCCACCACCTTATATTGTATGTACGACACGGTTATATAGGTAGGTAAACGTACAGAAATGCAAGGCGTTTTATTTATGTGATTACTGACAACACCAGGGATGTATTTCCTCTTGATTCTGAAAAAAGGGTATATCATCTCTTTTGTTTAGATTTTTTTTTTTAATTTTCGAAAATATTTTAAAAAATTCCTAAAAAAGATTCTTTCGTATGTTCATAGTTTTTCAGTGGTAAGTGTTTTTTTGAGTTTTTCTTGGAAAATTAAAGTGGGACAATATTTTTTCTTCCACCATAAACTTTAGACAAATTTACGACAATTATTGGCAACTTCCCTAGTTTTAAGAATTTTTTTTGAAGGTGGGTATGGGTTGTGCTAATTTCACTGTCAAGTTAGCATTATACCCAGGGTTGTTTTTTTAAAAAGAGGTGGGACAATTTTTTTCTTTTACGAAAAATGTATGACAATTAATCCAATTATTCGATTCTTAAAATTTTGAAGTGGCAATGACTCGTCGCTTAGAGGATTGAGAATTCCTTAGACATCTGTCAAACTACTTGAGCTTCTCTGGAAGCTGTCATTTCGATATGTTCAACAGGAGGCGAATTAAAGGACACGCGTGTCTGAACGCCTATTGCTTGGCACTATATTTACACCAAATTAACTTTAATTCACCAATGTTCTTTTTAAGATAATGGTTAAATTTCAATATTTTTGGTATGACTAAAAACTTAGCAGAGTTTTAAAGTTTGACTAAGGAACAATTTTTCAATAGTCAGTTAAACTTCAGATAAAAAAAAAGCAATTGTTCCTGTTGATATGGAGTTTATTCCTCTGATAGCTTAAATGATGATTAAAAATCGGCTCTTAGGCCTTATTGATTCGCTTTCCATTAAATTTAAATTCACCCGCCTTAAGGATTTAATTATCACGAATTGCACCTTTTAAAGGAGATTTTTTAGCCTTAACAGATGAGTAACGCACTGTTTCTTTTTATTCACTCTCAATAAGCATTGGCAGTCAGTTTTTTGTTTGCTTATTTTTCTTCTAATCATAAAGTGCTATGAGGAAAACAAAAGTCAACACAATTCGGTGCAAAAACAACCTATATCCATTATAAATGATTTTGATGCACTGAACACGAAACAGACCTAATTATTATACCCTATAACGTTTCGTTTTTGAAATTCTTCAATTCAAAAGTAACAAAAACAGTTTTGCAATGATTCTTATAACTCGAAAAACCTAATGAATAGATAAAGGGGCTGGAATTGAATTCAGTGCACCAAAAATATTCTGAAAAGTATAGTTTGTTTTTCATATCGCACTTTCAGATTACAAAAAAAAATAAGCAAACATAAAACCGACTTTCAACGCTAATTGAGAGTGAGCAAACATACGCTCTGTTTAACCTTGTTTAGTGCTAAATTGATAATCATCAGTCACAATAGGGGGGTTCGCACTCATCGTGAAGTTCATCAACTCGTGTCAAAACGTCACATAATTTGTAATGTGAACACAAGTTGAACGACTGTCGGAAGATTTTCAATTTTTTAAATATTTTGCTCGTTCGAATGACCGGTGTAGCTAATGTTGAACAACTAGTTGAACAACTGATTTTTTGATTAATTTTGTACTCGTATAGAAAAATTAGGTACCCGACCTTTCCCAAGGATTTTCCGCGATCTGATGTGAAAAAAAAATATTTCATTTCCCATACTTACCTGCTCTGCTAACTTAAAATCGAGTTTTCCCGGAAAATTCAAAAAAATTTCTATGAAAATAAGTTGAATTTTCCGGGAAAACTCTATTTTAAGTTAGCAGAGCAGGTGGAAATGGAGGAATTCAGTGGAATCTGCAATCTCCCCTCAAACATCTGGACTACGCGGACGACGTATGCTTACTCTCTCATAGGATCATGGATCTCCATCAAATGGCAACAAGGGTGGAGAGAGAAGCGGAAATCGTAGGGCTTAAGATCAACTCGGCAAAAACTAAAAGGATCAGCCTTGGAACTTCCTCATCAAACCAAGTAAATATTTCTGGACAACCGGTAGAGATGGTAGAGGATTTCCAATATCTTGGTAGTATTGTCTCTACGGGTGGCGGAACTGAACTGGACCTAAACAGCCGAATCAGAAAAGCAAAGGCTACGTTCGGAATGCTGTCCAAAATATGGAGAAACAACTCTTTTAGCTTAAAGACCAAGCTACGACTGTTCCGCTCCAATGTTGAACCCGTTCTGCTTTACGGCTGCAGAACTTGGAAAGTCACTGACACTGTCACTAGAATGCTGCAAACCTTCGTTAATAGATGTCTACGAAACATCTTGAGAATTTTCTGGCCCAACCGTATCTCCAATGCCGAACTTCATGCGAGAACGGGTCAGGAGCCCATAGACTCCATTATACGAAGAAGAAAGTGGCAGTGGATTGACCATACGCTTCGAAAAGGCGATCGGTGCATTGCATCTCAAGCAATGCAGTGGAACCCGCTTACACAGGAGGGAAGACAAGTGGGCCGGCCTAGAAGTACATGGCGAAGAACGGTCGAACAGGAATCGGCACGACTGGGGAAAAGTTGGAGAGAGCTGAAATATATTTCAAGAAATCGTACACGATGGCGCGTAGGTGTAGTGGAGGCCCTATGTCCCGTAAGGGAAACATCACGGACGTAATAGGTCCGAGGACCTAAGTAAGTAAGTAAGTAAGAGCAGGTTATGTATGGGAAATGAAATATTTTTTTTCACATCATGTGCATGTGCAACGCTGAGATCATTGATTATCTAAGTGGTGGGAGGTACAGTACAAGCAAACATTTTTATTGACAGGCTCATATTTATTTATTTATTTAAATCTAACAAGTACATTTGACTTTCATAGAATATCTTTCAAACTAAACTTAATAGGTAGGTATATTTTATAATGCAAAAAGTTTGGGTTTTTTTAAAAATATATATTATTGTAGCAGACAGCTTACTTTCACCAGTTAACGGTGCACTAAAAAAAATAATAATGGTATCAAAAAATCAGAAATATAAATAGTTCCTACGTTTTGCAATTTTCAGTAAATTAAGCCAACTCCTTGATTTTATAAAAATAAAAATGTGGTAAAAATGACTTTTTTAAAATGTTGAATTTCCAAAAATTCCTACACTCATAATTTCTGGAAAATTAAAAATTTGTATATGACAACTTAAATTTGGTTTTATTTATTTTTCAACCATCCTACCTAAGTACCTATAGGTATAACTCAAATTTTTAGTGGACTCTCCGTATTTAATTCAATTTTTTGAAATTAGGCAATCTTGAGATAATGTGCTTAAAATAATTTATATCTGCATACCAATAGGAGATAGAAAAAAAAAAACCTTAAACTAGTTAGATTCTTAGAATTGTATTATCTAGGTACTAATTCAAAACTCTAGCATTCTAATTAACGGAATTAGAAAATAGACATAAAAGAACATTTTCCATTTTATCTGTTACAATAATTTAGATTATCAAAAAATCCAAACTAATTGTACTATAAAATATATTAGCCTACTAATACAAATTTTTACTATTAAGTAGGTATACCTCGCACTACTAAGCTAATCAATGATCTCAGCGTTGCGCATGTGGCGTTACATTTTTTCGTTTCACAAAAATTCAAGCATGAAATTTCACTCTAAACGCGCGCAAAGAAGTTTCACTTCAAAAAGTTGACAAATTTTCTAGCGGACAATATTTGTCTTCAGATATATGGCCTTATTCCGGCCGTCTGCAGTAGCCGGCCGCCTACCAAAAAAAGGGTCGTAATAATTGAAATAGTAGTGATACTTCTGTGGTTAGAGTTCTTAAAGGGTCTGTCAGCTCTCTCCTACTAGTTGCACATTTTTTCATTCCATTACACAAGTATACTAGCTCAGTTTTTGCATCTGTAGCTGTCCAATCTCGGCACACGAGTTTTGTTGTCAAAAACGTTAGTGGGCCAGTGTTCCAAAATAAGCGTTTATTTTGAAGTATTTTGAAGTTAATGGGCCCTACCAATAATCAAATTTAGTAACGACTTAAATATTTAAGTAAAGTAGGTACAAAATTAATCAAAAAATTCGGATTCAAAACAGTTGAATTTTCCGGGAAAACTCGATTTAAAATTAGCAGAGCAGGTTATGTATGGGAAATTAAATAATTTTTTTTTTCACATCAGATCGCGAAAAATCCTTGGGAAGGTCGGGCACCTAATTTGACTATACGAATACAAAATTAATCAAAAAACATTGGATGAAAAAAAGTTGAAATAAAAAATATTAAATTTTTTTTTTGCAAAATTAGTAAAATATTTTTTTTTTTTTGTAGAAAAAACAATTTTTTTCGAATTTTTTTTTTTTGATTCGTAGAGCACTTAAGTAGCTTGTTAACATTGTATTCACCAAATGTTTCTACCTGAAAGATTAAAGAATTTGTCTGCTAACTTAAAATCAAGTTAGCAGAACATTCATTATTTCCAAAAGTACTGGAGCACTTAATTTAATTTTTGGGTACTTAATTAGCGCTTTATAAGCACCTTGTAAGACTATACATTTTTTTTTTGTTCTGCTGACTTTGCTCTGCTAAGTTGAGGGACATTTGGTAATTTGTATATACCGAATTATATTGGTTTTTGAGTAGTGGCTATTTTTTGAAGTCTAAAAAAAAAACCTTTACTTTATACCATTTTTCTTGGACCATAATTAATTTTTGATTTTTAAATTATTTGCACCAAAATATCTATCTTTTCTTCCAATTATACATATATCGATAAAGCTAAATTTTGGTAGAGAGCTTCATTCTGAATGTATTAAGTATTTCTTAAGAAACACCTTTAATTTGAACAAGGCAATGGTTAATTTTGTGGTATGAAAAGAAAAAAAAATGCAAATTCGACATCTTGAAAACTTTATAAAAAATTTTATATGTGTAATCAATTTTGATAGACAATATAATTCCTACAACGGTTTCGATTTTTAAATAGAAAAATTTTAACAAGAATTTTCTCCAATGCACCTCTAAATTTTGTGTGTGTCTTTAAGGTGACTATACGAAAACTGCATGTATAAGGTTCTTGCCATAAAATTCAATCCACTGGAATCTTATCTTAACTATTATATAAAGACGAAAGGATTATTTTGTTCCTTCGCGCATAACTCATAAAATAATTAACTGATTTACGTGAAACAAAATTTATAATATTCTTTATGTCTATGAGACGGTTTTAGGCTGTTTTTATTTCTTAATTTGTTTAAATTTTCAGAATATTATTGTTTTTTAATTTTTCGTCACCTTTTTTCTAAGAGTTTCTCCCAAATATTCACTCATATATTCAAAACGGTTTCATATTTTAAAATAATAATAATTTTTTGATAAACTCAACATTTATACGAAAATTTTAAGACCCATATCTTTTCTTAAATAAATATATATATAAGCTGAGTAATAAATATATAAACTTTTCAAAGTTATCATTTTTTTTTTAAATTATAGGAATGCTATTTAAGAGCAATCAACGGGTAGCTGCTTTGTTTCTTTTTTTGTATTTTTGTCTTGTGCTTTTCTTCCGCAAACTGAATTCATGCCTGCGGGCTGAGCACAATGGTGTAGTTGTAGAAAGTTAAAAAAATAGTGTATGTGGCGCCACAATGTAAAGCTACCCAGCGGGAAATATCGTCCCCAATGAATTTTATAGCTGAATTCTTCAATCAGCTCACTAGCCAACTAATTTGATTTGAACCCACTTTCTGCTTTGTGTTTAGAAAACAATCCTTCTTCTTTCGTTGGATTAAAAATTGCTCTTGGTAGGGAAAATTATGCGATGAGAGAACTGTTTAAAATTCATGTAAAAGTTCATGAGTTAATCGTCTATGTAAAGTGTACACCGCCATTGTGTGTTTTGATAGAAGTTGATTTTTTTTGTTTTCTCTGTGTTGACATTGTCTACTGACAGTAAATATTATTAGAGGACTTGTGAATTTCCGTTAAATTGAGGCAATCTCGGATTGTCTCAAAGTATTTCAGGTTGTTGGTTAATCACCACTTCGCATAAGTGAAGTGGTGATTAACCAACAACCACTGACCTAGTGATTTTACTTTAATTAAATTTAAAGTTTTGATTCCATATTTTAATTAACCAATCACAAATTCACAACACATATACAACAGAGTAATGAATTCACTATTTATTTAATTTTCTTCACATTTTTCATATTGAATTAACTAATTGCTGAATAAACAACTACCACTAATCTATTTCTTTAAAACAAAAACATTTTGATGAACACGCCAATGTTAAAAATAAAGATATACACAAATGGTACACTCGGGCGAATACGCACTTTTTTTTCTTTTTTTTTCAAATTTATTTATTTATTTGTTTGTGCACTTAAGTTGGCAAACAATTTACGGTCATAACAAACAAATGCATTGTTTCAATAAGTGTTTGCTTAGAAACAAAATGCCAACGCAATTTTTAGATGCAATGGGATTTCGAAAGTTAGCCGAAGAAAAATTATTATTTGTTTGATATTTTTTTCTCATTTTACCCGGGGTTTAGACAAGTACAACTAGTAGCATTTGTATTATAGTGTTAGTTTTATGGATGTATGTGTGACTAGTAGCTCTCTGCGCGTTTTGCCCACTAGTATGATTTTTTAAAAATATTTCATACAGAAAAATATATAAATTATGGAAACTATGGAAACAAAACAAATAAATGAAAAAATTACACTACACTAATAGGATAACTGGCAGACTACTCGCAGGTAAAAATATTATACTATTTGCCCTGCTAGTCGACTCTCTCGTGTTCAGATACACTAACACACATAAACGCTACTAGTTCTACTCGCTTGTCTAAACCCCGGGTAAACCCCGGATAACTACAATAGCTTTTAAAAAATTCACAAAATTAGTCACAAGCAAATTAGTTGAAATTAGGATAAAACAGCATCGTTTGCGCCAGCTATAGTTATTAACAAAACATTGTTGATATTTTTCGTCGTCAATCCTATTTTCCCATTTATTTAAAAAATGCTAAGAAATACAAAAAAAAAAAAAAAAACCTTACTAAGATATACTTTTCTTAAAAATATTGATTTAATTGGGGTCATTATTCAAAGTGTAGGTACCTCCGTTTAAATGTTTTTAGGATAAAATTAAAATTTCACTACCATGCAGGTATGGCCTTTTAATTCTAAATAACTCAAATACCTCCCTGTTACTACCTGTGTGTATGCATAATGATGAAGATTATAATTCTGGTATGAGCTGTTGTTCCCGTTTTATCCTTGCAACTTTCAACTCAAGCAGTAGGTAAGGTAGATAGGCTAGGTATAGGGTACACACTACTAGGCGAGGCGGCAGCACACAAGAAATTCCATTGAGTCTCAGACGACACGCACTCAACTCACCGTTCAAGTTGTATGTAGATGAATGCAGTTGAGACGCAAGGATATACAACAACTATTGATGTTTCTGGCGTAATTTCAGGTGCATGACGATAGGACTACGATGACAAACCACGATGATGATGAGATGACGAGCAGAGGGCAGAAAACCGACGACGACGTCGGAGATAGTAAAAGATCCCTGAGGGTAGAATTCCAACTGTTTTATACAGGTAGACATTTTTCAAATTGTATTTATATAGAAAAGGAGGTAGGTTGTAGGTATGGTAGTTATATATGGAAACGTTATCTTTTTAGGATAACAATAAGATAATTGCAAACACACATGCTTATTTTTAATTTTGAAAACAAAAATAAAAGCAAAATATGTAGATGAAAAACTAACACAAACAAATTTGTAAACGTTTTGCATTTGCATGCGAGAGTTATGTGATGAAATGAGATACGAGATAACAGTTGAATGAAAAGATTCACTGAACCTTCTTCATACATTCCAGTCAGTTGTGTTTTTTGAGTTGAGGTGCAATAGTTGCTTTAGGCATTTTTTTGTTTAGTTATAGTGAGGAACCTACCTAAGTTTGGTTAAGGCGAAGTTATACAGAATAAACGTACCCTCATAGAGGAGGCACCTGTCTTGTCTCATATGCAATTTAACTTGTTTTTAAGTAAACATTGTAACTGGTTGACATTTTAGAAATGAATGTCAATGCTCAATTGAGTTGAGTTTTTTCTCTTTGATGTTTTATTCAGCTGTTTCATATTAATGAACTTGAACACGAGGCATGTTTGTACAATAACAGAAAATAACAATGTTGAGTAGGTACAGGTAGGTATAGTAAAGATGATGATCGAGACAATATCAGGCCACAACCAGAAGAAGAGTCTTAGGTCCTTAGGTATGTTAAAAACTCGAGAATCCTTACCTATCTTGAAGAAGGTTTTTAATTATTTGTTTTAATTAAAATTTTAGTGAGAATCCATGCATTTCAAAAGGGGAAATAAATTTTACGATGAGATTTTAATCAAATTTGATAGGTAGATCATTTTTAACGATAAATAAGAATTATAAATTGTTTTTCCATTCCAAATATTTAAATTATTGTGGACAAAAGAATTGAAAAATTATAAAATACGTAATCGAATATATATTTTTACTTGTGATTTACGTAGTATAGAGCAAGTTTTGGATTCGTAAAACAATCGAACCCTAACATTACGATGGTAAAGAACGCGAAAAAAGTGGGTCCGGCATTTCTGTCTATCTGTTCCTCGACCTGCAGCCTAAGCCAATGAAACGATTTTTTTCAAACTTTGGACTTAAGGTTATTTGGGGATTCTCTAGAGGGGAAATTGAAATTTTTCTTAGCCCAAAAAATAACGGTACCATGCAACCAATATACAAAAATTGATTTATTTCAAAAATGGCTCTAACAATTTGAAAAAAAAAAAAAAAATACGAGGTACTATAGGTAATAATTACTATAATAAATATTTCAGTAGAAAAAAAAGTTTATAACGGTTATTAACGGTACCTGTCATAGAACAGATTTTTTTGTTTTGAAATTTCTCGTTAACGGCTAAACCGATTTCAACTAAAATTTTTATTCAAGAGGTCCTTTACAATTTTAACAATTTTACATATACAATTTTCGAAAGAATAATTTTGAGATTTATAAAAAAAAAAACATTGAAAGTTTATTTTTTTGAAAATCCAATATCTTGAAAACGGGTTCATATTTTTTTTTTTTAATTTTGTGCAAAATTGTATTTTAATAAATTCTAAATTTGGCATACCATGTTTTGTTTTTAAAAATGTTCAAGAATTTTGATGAAGGTATATAAAAAAATAATTTTTAAGAAAACTGCTCCGTATTTATCAAATAAATCAGATGGCATACCTTTTTTTGAGCTCTATCTGTTTAAGCTATTTAAATAAAAATAAATTTATAGTAATTTGTAGTAATTTTTAGTACTGATTTATGTTTTAAATTGTTTTTAAAATTTATTTAATGATATCATAATGTTATGGAATCAATACATGTGCACATTGTCAATTTCAAGCTACGTTAAAGTTGTTAACTACGAGAGCTGATTTTGTGTGATCCAGTCGTGCTCATTTTTGTCTTTACAAAGCAAAGAATCAAAAAAAAAATATTTTTTGAACAAAGATTTTCTCTAAAAAAGCCGTTTTTGAGATGTTATCAAAAAGCCATCTTCATGGCTTTTGACCTATTGTAATTGACTTAGCGGAAAGCGGTCATTTTTGATTGGTGATAAACTATCTCAGTTTTTTAAGAGTGCTTTTTCGAATGTGTATGATTAATTTCAGACTCTAACTTAAAATTTCCTATTCTAACTAAGCTTAAGCTGGGCTAGAGAATTGTAAAAAAAAAAATTCGCAAGAACTGAACGCTATGTCTTGACCAGATTTCGCCAAAATTCTTGTTCATACACTATACCTACCCACAAAGCTCCATACCACTCATCTGATAGATATCAAACTATATTTATGTACTCAATTAAAAAGCTCAAGTGACTTCAACTCCAGAAATTAACATGTTTCGCCCATACATGACAGTGGGCTCTTCAGTCAGTCTGTCATACCCTACTATGACATAAATTTGGTTGAAGTTTACCGATTTTTTTTAAATCACAGCAAGAGCAAACTTTGAATGATATTATTCTAGGAGAATTTGTTTAAATTCATGGATATGACAGACTGATTAAAGAGCACACTGTCATGTATCGGCGAAACACGCTAATTTCTGGAGTTGAGGTCACTTTAACTTTTTAATTGATTTACATATATTCATTCGCTTCACTTAAAACAGAAGTAATTTTAATATTTTAATAATTAATTTTGTTAGTTTTTGCGTCTTCATTTTATTTTAGGACTTTTTCAACAATTGATGCACAGAAAATAAAAGTGCATTTTGTGACTTGCGAATGCAGTTTTCTTTCTCGTTTTTATGAGGTTATGATATTTTTGTTTTCAATTTTAACAACCAGTCTTAAAAAGTAAGCCACTTTTAAAAATGTTTACCTTAATCTGAACACTATACATTTTACAAATATTAACTATCTATATACCTATTCTTTTTAATTTTTTTAAATTTGGTTTATCTTTGTTTTTTTAATAAAATAAAGTAAAATAAAATAAATAAATACAAGTTGAAAAAACTATTTTCAATTTTGTCATTCAATTAAAAAAAAAAATAAATTAAAAAAAAAAAATCTACTGACACAGAGGTCAGCCTACCACCTACTTATACATTTTGTAATATATTGTACCTACCTGCCTATATTTATATGTGACTTAAGCTTTAAATTAAATAAATAAATAAATAAATTGGGTGGCACAACGGCTCGTGAAGAACCAGGGCCTAGTGACTAACAACTCGCAGCCATTCTTAGAATAAAAGCATACTCACGCAGTCACACAGAAATATGTATAAGTATTAAGTATATCCCGAAATCACGAAGAAAGTTATCATGATTTTTGTTTATATGACAGTTAACTAATCAATAGATTGAAAGTTTAACACTCCTTTTTTTTGAGTGGTGGTATTACTAACTTGACTGTCAAGTTAGCATTTTCTTTCACAACAAATTCACAACAATTAGTCCAAATTTTTGATTCTTAAAATTTTGAACCTACATACTGTCTATCTATCCATCTTGTAGGTTTCTAATATGCCAATGCGTACCTAATACAAAATAAAAACTATTTAAAAATCTTGAAACAAAATCATTCAGGCCTCGAACATAGGAATTTCAAAAATCTTAAATTAATTGTGCCTTTACTTTAGCGGTTCATTGAAACTATTGACAAATGGGGCCATAATGTGTTAAATTTGAAATTTGTATCTTAAAGATAAACGGGTGCTCATCGAGTCGAAAGTATTTTCGAAATTTTTCTCGAAATTAAGACCCGGCTGGAAAAATTCCAAGTTTGTGTCTAGTTTGCTTTCAGCAGGGAAAATCTAGTCGAGGCAGACTTGTCAGATACTTGGCAAGCCCTTGCTGGATTTCAGTAGCAAATATTTAGACGTGGGAAACTTTTCAAACACTCGTGAAGCCCTCCCTAGTTAAAACTTGTTTGACATGTTTCGGTACCATATCAGAAATGTCTCTTGTACAACAAAATCAAATATTTTATTCACTTTCAACAATAATTGTTTGTATAGCGAGTTAGCTCAGTGGATAGCGCATTGGACTGAAAATCAGGAGATCGCGGGATCAATCTCCCACATACGCCAACCTTCTTTGTTTTTGCCTGACGAGGCAAAAGGGTTCATAAACGCCAAGGCCCATGTTCTAAACTTAGCCTTTTCTAACCCTTGCCAGAATCTATGTACAATTTTCTAGTGTCTTTTCAAAAACTAGATTGTTTTTCTGCACGGGCTATAGGTAGGTAGGTAGTAGGTACCCTGAATTCCTACTTAACTAGGTATAATCGAGTCAGGTTGAGGTATCAAGAAGATTATGTTAAACTATTGTTTAGGTTTTGCCTTTCTTGATATTTAAACCCTGTACCTAGGAAATTGTGGTAAATTTTCCTAATTTATGGTGTCTTCAATTTTTATTTAAAAAAAATATTTGTTCCCTATATTAGCAGCTTTCCATACCTTTAAGCTATAACGATATCTACCTATACAATGACCTTTATCGAACATGTAGTGGAGTAGTACCTAGTTGATGCATTCATCTAGCATCTAGTCTAACCGGTCCACAGAAGAAGATTTTTCCGCAACAACTCAGGCCATCATCACCCCTTTGCCTCGTCTTTCTGTTGTCTAACAATCCAAGACAAGGAAAAGGAACAGAGTGTAACAGACAAACCTATCCAAAGGCTAACTTCAGTGGAACGAACCAACCAACCAACAAACGGTCTCCCAGTCCCAGCATCCACCTTAACAATATCTCTATACTTATAATCCAGCTTCTATACTCTTCGTCTTTTCTGTATAAAATGCCATGCTGTTGTTGTTATTGATTTAAACTTTTTCGCACTGTTGTGCGTTTTGTGTTTTGTCCACATTTTTGATTTATCTGACTTCTCTGCTGCTCCTAAAGATGCTGGCAGACAGACGGGTTTGGTGAAAGCAGAAAACGGCAACAAGAAATAAGAATAGAGGATGAGGGAAGGGGTTGCAATACTCACTTGTAATTTTTTTTTCCTCACTTGTCGCGCTTGCTGTGCTGACGATAAAAAATGCAATATTCCACACGAAACGAGAGTTTGTTTCACTTCGATGTCAATCTCAATAACGGTGAATCCTTTTTTTTTTTTTTGGAGGGTCGAGGTTTCGAAGCGGAGGCGGACGGATGGAGGAACAAGGTAGGTAATCCTTCAAAAAATTATTGTATATAACATAGACTCGGGATAAGTGTATGTGTATTTTATTTGTGTATTTATTTCTTTGCACAACAAATCCCATTCACAAGAAAATGTAGGTATTATCTAAAAACAAAGAGCAATTACCCCTCCTGCTAAAAGGAGATCGAATTTTCTACTTATTTCCACTTTTCCTTCTTTTTTTATTATTTTTATTTGCTTATTTACACCCAGGATTTTTTTCCTTTGCTTATACTTTCACGGCACAAGAAACGAATATGCAACAACAAAACAACAGAAAACAGCAAGGATTTTCCTTCTATATCCCTTTTTTTTGTATTTTTTACACTTTCACTCCAAACACATACACAGCGGTGTATACGGAAAATACCGCAAAAAATACGTAAATATAGGAAAAAGGGATCTTATAGAACAAAATAAATTTATACCAAAAACAAAAGGAAAATCAAAAAAAGGATTATTTCATTCACTTTCCTTTTGCAATTCTTCTTTTTTCCTTTCTTTTTATTATAAACACACACACACACTTTGCGAACGCCCAGAATTTTATTTTATTTTATATTTTTATTTTTATTTAACTTGCTAATTCCGTTTCACATCAGGTGTAATTCCTGGAATGTATGGTGGAAGTTAGAGAATCCTTTGCAGGAATTAACAATAACTGTGGGGCTCATTTTATTCACACACAACAATTTTTAAGAGAATTCTTTTACCATTAAAAAAAAAAAAACAAGAACTAAATATTGAAGGTAGATTATTTGTTAAGTTAAGAAAAAATCACGTTTTGTCTGTGACAATCTTTTAATTTTATTGGAATTCATATGATTGAAATAATTTTCAAAATGGAAATAATTTTTTTTTTATTTTTCCCAATATTTCGATATAGGTATAATCTCAAAATATCACCGTTGTCATTCACCAACCGGGACGAACAATAATAAATATTCGGATAGCAGAAATCGTGACCTCACTCATTCAAAGACATAAACCGAACTGTTTTTTGTCCAAGGCGGCTACCAGTTGTTGAGAGCATACACATTCCAGATTCCAGTCATCGTCGCACTATCAAACTGGAAATACGGTAAATGCGCGACTGCAAAACGAACACCAGCCCAGCACCGCAGAAGCAGACACCAGCATTCGTGTGTTCCATTCAACAAAAAAGTAAAATCCATCCATCGAATTCCAGAATCCAGACCCAGCGCTCTTTTTGTTGTTTTCTCAGTGCTTCCAATTATAATTCCAGTTTATTTGATTGGATTATGGAAGAAATCAGCCAGCACCAGCATTCAGCATCCACTTCCATGGTTAACATTTTTTTCTACCTATTTACTATTTTATTTTTTCTCAATTGATCTGAATAAAATTAAACAAAAATGTTTCTTTTTGACTTGATGCCAAATTGTTGCAGACTAAATAAACTTTCTTAAACCTGAAATGTTTGTTTTGTCATCGGTATCTTTGTCAGGGATTTCATCTTTTATCATATTTATTTGCTACTTTTTTGCTCATCTTAATTTCATGTTCATCCCTCATCTTGCTTGCTCATCTTTATCATATGCTATGCTCTCCCAATTGGAATCTTATTCCATTGCAAATATATAATCAAATTCAAATAAGAATGCCGGTTCCAGGCTGTCTGTATCCAGTTTTAGTCTGCTAGAATAATATGTAGAGGTAGACTATAGTGTGTAGATATTCCAGTTACGTACTATTAAGAGAGTTCGTTATTGGAATTTTTGTTTCAGTTTCTCTTTCGTAATGCGGGTGGCTGGTTGATGGAATGGAAGAACATTGCCAGAGTGTTTCAAATCAACACAGAAAAGCCCTGATAGCATTTTGTTTGTTTGTATTATATATTTTTCTTTGTTAAAGGTCCACTTTTTCAGTGCCGAGTTTGAAGTCAAACTAGACTTAACTTATCAAATTGCAAGGCTTAACTCAAGTTGAACTCTGTAACTACGATTATCTTGCACTCAAAAACTTAACCTTAAAGAAATTCCATGGAGAAATGGATTAGAAATATTGCCTTGTTGGTAGGAACGATTAACTATTGAAACTAAATTAAGTCTCAAGATTTGTATCAATTATACAAGGTTCTTTTATTTGAATGTTCTTCAAAAAAATTACTTATTTTGTATTAATTTATTTAAATATAAAAATTATTTGAATGGCAACATCAGTTTAAAAAAAATAAAATTATCCAGTTGGAAAATATTTCAGTTTCCAATATCCAATCTCATAATGATTTAATTTAACAGTAGATATGTTCATTTTTCTCTTAAGTGCGTAACCTTGAAAGGTGGAGTGACTGGAAATAGGAGAGTTTATCGAGTGTCGAGAATTCATATAAATGAATGAGATGTTAAAGTGTGTGCAGTGCATTGTCATTACAATTTCCATGGTTACTGTCGTTCCAGTCTAGTTTCGAGTCTCGAATCTCGTCTTCTTGACTTCTCGATAGTCGATAACCTTTGTAGAAGGTTTCCATCTTTGTGTTAGAAGAGCCAAACAACAACTTGCAACTGTCATGACTTCTAAAAAAAGCACAAACGAAAAACATACAAAAATAAGCTTGTGATGAAGGTAAATTGTTGCACTAGCTTGTACATTTTTTGGTACATCGTAGACGTAGAAAAAAAACTAAACTAATGTTGGGTCGCTAAAAAAATGAAAATGACTAATTTTGTTTGCAAAGAACCGTTTTCGAGGTAGGTATTTAGATATATGTAGTTGTGGAATGCATATTTTGTCAGATTATTTTTAATTTACGCTTTATTCAATTTGTCTGACTAACTATAGCTTTTAAATTATCACCGCTCAGGGCCAAGGCATCACAAACATAAAACTAAAATTTAAAAGAACGTAAAAAGGATGAATGGAATGTGGACTACTAATTTTGACGTTATGATTATTGATGAGACAGTGACAAAAAATTGAACCAAGAATCAGTTTCAAATTAGAACGTTTAAACTGAAAAAAAAAGCTGAATTACAGTGTTGCCAAAAACATTCCGGATTTTTCCTCAGTATAATGTTTTTCTTAATATCAAGTAGAAAACTAATAACTTTCCATAGGTTTTCAATAATTTGTAAATGGTATGAGACAATTTAATAATAACCTTAAAAATATAATGCTACGATGACAAGAACAATAAAAAAAAATATTTTATAAAGTTTTTCAATAACATGCCTGTGCAAAACTAACCGGATTGCAGGGAGTTTGCGAGACTCGATCTAAAGTAGCAGTTTTTTCGAGTCTTTTGACTCACGCCGTAGATTAAACAGACTTTACAAGTTGAGAGCTGTGTTAGTTGAAATTATATAGTGCAGAAAATGGCTAAAACACGTTATAGTAACGCGATTCGATACAAGGTAATAGAAAAGTTCCAAGCCGGTACAAAACAAAATTTAATATCTGAAATATTGCAAATTCCAACGTCAACGGTTTGTGACATCATTACAAAATTTAGAAGCGGGAAATCAGTAGAAGCAAATCATTTTGGTGGACGCCCTCGCAAACAATTGTTCAAACTGATATGAGCATAAAGAATTTTGTGCTTAAAGACCCTTTTGTAACTGCAAAGATAATTTGTGATGAACTATATCTACCTATAGGGCCAAGTACGGTAAGGAAGCGTTTAAGAGATTTCGGTCTTTTTGCATTTCGACCAGCGAAGAAACCTCTTCTTACTGCTAAACATCGTAGAAAAAGGTTCGCCATGAAAGGTGTTTGGAAAAGACTTTAAATTCCTATTCAAAATATTTAACTCAGGGTTGAATTTGCAAAAAATCATCTTAACTGGTCTTTAAGCAAATGGGGGAGCATGCTTTTCAGTGATGAAAGCAAATTCATTGTTTTACTCCGATGGTGCAAGGACAGTAAGGCGCTCAAAAGGTACGCGATTAAAGCCTGCAAATGTACTCCCTACAGTTAAGCACGGTGGAGCCTCGGTGATGGTTTGGTGCTGTTTTTCAGGCGGAGGCTGCGGTCCAATACACCAACTCACAGGAATTATGGACCGTTTTCAATATAAGGACATTTTGGAGTCAGTAATGCTTCGATATACAGAGGAAGAAATGCCTTTGCGTTGGGTTTTTCAGCAGGATAATGACCCCAAACATTCTTCAAAGCTGCTAAAGGAGTGGTTTGCGCCTAAAAATATTCGTGTTTTAGAACGGCCGTCTCAATCACCCAATCTAAACCCATTTGAAAACTTGTGGGCCATTTTAAAAAGGCGGGTTGGGAAAAAAAAAGCACACGTCAACAACTTTTCTTTTTGCAGCCTTGAAAAATGAATGGGAGAATATTCCTGCTTCTATTTTCGAAAATCTAGTTCAGTCAATGCCTCGTCGATGTCGAGCTGTGATTGGTTACTGGACAAAATATTAAATGCAAAATAATAATTAATTGTACAAGATAAAATCCGGTTAGTTTATCACATTAAAATTCTGAATCAACTTTAATTTTTGACTATTATTTTTTGTTTTAATGGATAATTTACCATGTTTTTTGTTTAAAATGATACAGTTGTTTAGTTAAAATGGCGAAAAATTACAAACATTTGATTTGTTCATTTTTATCTCACAAACCAACACTCAATGCAGTTGACCAAAAAAATCCGGAATGTTTTTGACACCACTGTATATTTTTTTTGAAATTTAATCAAAGAATTTGAATTCAAAAATAAATTCTAGACCAGTGTTTCACAACCTTACCTGTGATATGCCCCACAGAACCTTTCCAAAGTCCACATGTGCCCCTTACATTATTATGAAAATACCAAGTTAATTTTGAACATCAACAATCTGAAATGTCCAGTGCAAAAATTGAATAGTTGACATAAGGAAGAAATCCATAGAAATTAAGTAAACCGTAAGTTTATTTTCAAAACATACGGGTATAATGTAGAACTGAAATTCAAATACGATATAATTGAATAATTATGTAATTGTAACTTTTTATGTTATGTAAATGTTATTATTTAAATCCCTTGGGCTTGTTCAATTCAGCTACAGTCCTAAGTCTTCCCGTTTTTTAATATCCAGCCAATTTATTTTTTGTTATCAGCAAATTAATTATGGCACAAAATTTACATTCAGTTAAATAGCAAGATGGAAAAAACTGTTCCCTTCCATATTTGGTTGCATTCGGGTGTTTGATTTCGGTTAAAAATCAAAACTGATTCAAATTTGTCGTCAAGTGTGATTGAGTGAAGTGAAGTTGGGAACAGTTGATACAATTGATTAATACAGAAGCAGATCCTGGGTACGTTCCGGAACATATATGTATTTAAGGGTGTAAACACAAGAAGCAAAGATTTTTCGGAGAGAAGTGTATTGCACCATAACTTGAAATTGCCCCCTCATAATATCAAGTTGCCCCCCTGTGGGGCGTGGGCCCCAAGTTGGGAAACACTGTTCTGGACAGTCGTTAGTGGCTCTTTAATTGAAAATTAGTGTAGTTAATTAAAAAAATTGAATTGCTCTTTCGGAATCCGAGAAAGCGGTTGTCCTGCGAAATTGTGTTCAATCAACCAGATCATCTTCCTTAAAAATAGATAGACGATAAATAGATAGACGATACATTTTTAAAAATAATTAATTGCTAATTAGTTACGCAAAATTTATTAATTTGGTATTTAATTGCGAAATTCACGATGTTCTCCTATTTTGACGTCAACTATAAGCAGGTTAAATAAATGTTTAACTAGTTAATTGCTAGTTTATAACGAACTAAATTAATAATTTTGTATTTTTTGTTTGCGAAATATGCTGTTAACTTGACGTCCATAGACCAAATAATTTGCTAAAAGATTAAGGCAAACGAACCGAGAGTGAATACAGACGAATTAATTGCTTATTAGTTACGCAATAAAAAATCTTAATTTTTTGTTCGTTTGCCAACATGACATCAACTAAGTAGTGGGTACATTTAGTGCTGGTCACGAGACGAAATTCGGTGATACTTTTGTAAGTCTCGTCTCGGTCCCGTTCAAATCGAAAATTTTCAGTCTCGTCTCGGTCTCGTGTCGGTATCGTATAGTTAAGTTTCGCCTCGTCTCGGTCTCAATCTCGCTTTTTTCGCGAGAAAATTTAAATTTGCTTGTCCCGGTCTCGCCTCCGAATAATCCGTTTTCCGGACAAACTTTGCATTATGGGAACGAAATATTTTCGATGTGAATATGTGCAGAAGAAAATAAATATTTAACTGAAATTGGATTTTTCAATTTATAAGACTCTCTGTAAATTTCGGTCCAAATATACAGTCTCGTCTCGGATGATTAGAAGGCAGTGTCGTCTCGGTCCCGCCTGGGATGCTTAAAAGGCAGTCTCATCTCCTCTCCTGCCAGCCCTAGGTACATTGTATAGATAAAGGGTGATTTTTAAAGAGCTTGAGAACTTTTTTAAAAAAAAAACGCATAAAATTTGCAAAATCTCATCGATTCTTTATTTGAAACGTTAGATTGGTTCATGACATTTTTTTTTGAAGATAATTTCATTTAAATGTTGACCGCGGCTGCGTCTTAGGTGGTCCATTCAGAAAGTCCAATTTTGGGTAACTTTTTCGAGCATTTCGGCCGGAATAGCCCGAATTTCTTCGGAAATGTTGTCTTCCAAAGCTGGAATAGTTGCTGGCTTATTTGTGTAGACTTTAGACTTGACGTAGCCCCACAAAAAATAGTCTAAAGGCGTCAAATCGCATGATCTTGGTGGCCAACTTACCGGTCCATTCCTTGAGATGAATTGTTCTCCGAAGTTTTCCCTCAAAATGGCCATAGAATCGCGAGCTGTGTGGCATGTAGCGCCATCTTGTTGAAACCACATGTCAACCAAGTTCAGTTCTTCCATTTTTGGCAACAAAAAGTTTGTTAGCATTGAACGATAGCGATCGCCATTCACCGTAACGTTGCGTCCAACAGCATCTTTGAAAAAATACGGTCCAATGATTCCACCAGCGTACAAACCACACCAAACAGTGCATTTTTCGGGATGCATGGGCAGTTCTTGAACGGCTTCTGGTTGCTCTTCAATCCAAATGCGGCAATTTTGTTTATTTACGTAGCCATTCAACCAGAAATGAGCCTCATCGCTGAACAAAATTTGTCGATAAAAAAGCGGATTTTCTGCCAACTTTTCTAGGGCCCATTCACTGAAAATTCGACGTTGTGGCAGATCGTTCGGCTTCAGTTCTTGCACGAGCTGTATTTTATACGGTTTTACACCAAGATCTTTGCGTAAAATCTTCCATGTGGTCGAATAACACAAACCCAATTGCTGCGAACGGCGACGAATCGACATTTCACGGTCTTCAGCAACACTCTCAGAAACAGACGCAATATTCTCTTCTGTACGCACTGTACGCATTCGTGTGGTTGGTTTAATGTCCAATAAAGTAAACTGAGTGCGAAACTTGGTCACAATCGCATTAATTGTTTGCTCACTTGGTCGATTATGTAGACCATAAATCGGACGTAAAGCGCGAAACACATTTCGAACCGAACACTGATTTTGGTAATAAAATTCAATGATTTGCAAACGTTGCTCGTTAGTAAGTCTATTCATGATGAAATGTCAAAGCATACTGAGCATCTTTCTCTTTGACACCATGTCTGAAATCCCGCGTGATCTGTCAAATACTAATGCATGAAAATCCTAACCTCAAAAAAATCACCCGTTACTTTTTTACAAAAATTTAATAGGTTATAGATTCACAAAGAAGCAAAAATACGATGATTTGATCAAATTGTACATTAAAGTGAACCAAATTTACATTCAAAATTAGAAGAGGGTCTCGTAATTCCGTGTGTTTGTTGGACTAAGGCCTTCACTGTCGATATTTTTTAAATTTAGGAA